>OZ020614.1:41373885-41973885 GCA_963971575.1 Liopterus haemorrhoidalis | reverse complement strand
TAGATTACCACTACAAGATACAAAGAGTTGACATCATTGATATGACGTCATTTGTTGAACATTTTACATTAGTACTTAGTAATACTTTATTCTAATTGAGTCTGTTTTTTTAGCATCTAGTCTGACTCCAAGTATTACTAGTAATAACAAGCAAAAGGATGCCACTGACAGGGTTAAAAAGAATGAAGATGAATATGAGTATGTTCCACCAGACGGAGGATGGGGCTGGTTAGTTCTGTTTGGCTCGATGTTAGTTAATGTATTAGTACCAGGCACTGTTAAGTCGTTTGGAGTACTATTTGTTGAATTTTTGGAAGTTTTCGAAGCTACACCTGCAACTGCGGCATGGATACCAGCACTATGTTATTTTCTATACAGTTCACTAGGTAATAAATTATTTTTTAAATCTGATTGAATAAAACACATAATAAACAATATTTAATGTGTTACTGCAATTTTTAATTTTAAATTAAATGTCCAGTTTGTAGGTACGATAAATATTAATAATCATTATATGATTTGTTTTTATTAGGTCCCCTATCCAGTATTTTGTCAGTAAGGTACTCATACCGCACAGTTACATTATTAGGTGGTACATTTGCAGCGGCTGGAATGATTTTAACTTTCTGGGCTAAATCTGTAACTTTCTTGTATGTAAGGTATGTACCTAACTGATGCTAACATTTGATTTTACAATTAATCTATTGCCTAATAACAGCATGTATTTTTTTTTGCAGTTATGGTTTGCTAGTAGGCACAGGTGCTGGATTGTCCTTTCCACCGACTGTTTATATCGTGACTAGTTATTTTATAAGATTTAGGGGATTGGCTAACGGTCTTTGCATATCAGGATCAGCTATAGGTTCAATAATATTGCCACCTGTTCTAAGATGTTTACTTGAGACATATGGCTACAGGTAATTTATTTAATAAGAATCCTGTTACTTGTACTACTGCTTTTCTGTTATCAGAGGTGCTGTACTTATCATGGGGGCAGTTACATTGAATGTGTGGGTAGCTGCCATGTTCTATCACCCTGTCGAAGATCATCTAAAGAGAGTTCCAAAGAAACTAAAAGAGGAAGATGTCAAAGCAACTGAAAATGAAAAAAGTGAAAAAGAAAAAACTAAGCTCCTTATAACATCAGAAGAAACTGTTCCTTTAACAGAATATAAACATAAATTTGAAGATATGTTTCCTCCGAATAATGACATAAAAAATAATTCTTTTACAAGAAGCACATCAACAGCAGGAATGCCCCATTATAAAAATCCCGTATCTCCAACCCTCAACAGACAGCGTAAAATTAGCGTGCCGATCAAAAAAGACTTAAGTAACGTTCAGAAACATTCAATAACGAACGCACAAATTCGTAGTACTCCTGTCTTACACGCCTCATCCCGAGGCCCAGGGAACAGAAGTTTAGATATATATTCTCAATACCGTTTAAGCAATTCAAAACAACGCGAAATTTCCACTAAGCTGCCGCGTCGAAGTCCATCTACAAGTTCATTTCAATATGTAAGCACACCTTATCACGGCAGCACTTTATCCGCACTACATCCTAAAGAATTTGCTTCCTCAGTTACACTTCGTTCCTTATCTTTAAATCCTGTTTCCACTTGTTGCAAGAGTGTTAAATCTAAAGAACTTGAAAAGGAAAATAAGTATTTCGACGTAACTTTATTCAAAGACCCTTTATATCTTGTTATATTAATTTCAAATTCGACCAATGCAATTAGTTACACCAATTTTATAATCCTGTTGCCTTCTTACGCCATTACGTTGGGGTTTGACAAGGGGCTCGCTGCGTGGCTAATTTCAATTGTATCTGCACTGGATTTAGTAGGTCGTATTGGAGGTTCAGCCCTCTCCGATACAGAATTTATTCCTAAATATTGGTATTTTATTGGTGGATTATTCATATCAGGTGTATCGTTGTTCGTGTTACCGTTCGCGTCCTCTTATATATACCTAAGTGCATTTTGTGGAATATTTGGCCTTGCTTCGGGCGTCTATGTTGGCGTAACAGCCGTTATTATGGCGGATATGTTAGGAGTGGAACGACTTACTTCATCATATGGTATATCACTTTTTGTTAATGGCATTTTACAACTTGTGGGACCACCGATCTGTGGCTTGTGGTTTGAACAAACTGGCTCATATAGTCCAATTTTTAGCAGTCTAGGTGTAGTACTTATATTAGGAGCTTCATTGTGGTCTTTAGTTCCTTTTATTAAAAAACGAGAGAAAATAGAAACGGAAGAAGAACTATTGACTTAAGAAAAATATTTTTTTATTCGCTTATTTAAATTAATTTATATTGCTAATTTTATTTTTAATGACATATTTATATTGGCAGTCGTTTTATAGGTGCTCTGGTTTGTGATATAAAACGCATTTGAAAAGGGTAATTTAAATATTTTACTAATTATTTAAACATAAATAGGTATAATCAGTATTTATTAAATAACAAAAGCTGAAATTTTAGTTTTAAATAGTGATGAATTATGTTTTTTATTTATTATTTCTGATTGATTTTACGATATTAATTTAATACATTGTAGATAGAAACATAATTGTTTAATTTATGTATAATATTTACACACTCAGTAAATATAAGTCTTTCTACTTTCGCTACGGTGTAATTATTTTCTGTTCTGATTGTTAACAGGTACATTTTTCTACTTATTACTTTTTATAGAAAATGAATAATCAGTACTGTGTGGTGGTATTTTGACGGCTGAAACATACATTCTCTAAATGCTATATCCAATATTAATGTATGATCTAACCGGTTCAGGCGCTTTTATATATGAAGCGCCTTGAGCGACTATTTCGTTGCTTTATTCCACCGTACGGCCCTGTAAACAATGTATTTAATATGTGTTATTATGTCAATTTGTAAAACATAATTAGACTGCATTTATGTATTATTTTTATACAGAATACTAAATGTGATCTTAAAATTGTTATCTTTTGTTGTAAATCTCTTGTAGATTTTAAAGTATTTAACTGTGAAGAAATAATATATACTACACCATATTGTTTTCCCTTAAAAACTTTCAGAATTATGAAGGAATTATATGCTGTCAAAATCATATGTCCGGCTAGAAATTGTTTATCTCTTCTCTAAGCGTTCATATACATATAGCTCATTACATTCAAGTTTGCTTTCATTATCTTAGACAATTAGTTAACTGTGCGCCGCACCAAGTACTAAAAAGCACGCTCGGAGCGAGCGCATCAGTTTCTAACAATTATAACTTATAATATTCATCTTACAGGTAGACTCATGTTGACATAATTTCTTGTGGCGCAAAATTAAAAAATTACTTAATATAACAATTAGAATACAACAATAAATAAATAAATATAATAAAAAATTTAAAAATTCAGTTATGAAATAACACAAATAAAATATAAACCTTAACACTTGTACTGTATTTTGCTCATCTAGCAGTAAGTCTTTTATCAACTGTTTAAATGGTCCAACTGGTGTTTGAAAATCAATTTTAGTGATGTAAACATTTATAATTGTGGGAGCGTTGTAACGGGACTGATTTCTACTTCTGGTCTTTCTCAGGTTAGGAAGTGCTAGACGGAATTGCTGAGAAAATCTCGTATTTGTATTAAAAGTTCTAACTTGCAAACTCGACGAGAATTTGTTTACAAAACATAACATTCATTTTTCGAAATAAAGATGCTGATCTGTCAGATCTGGCCACTCGACATATAGTACGTAACGTTAATTTTTGACATATTGCAATATTTTTTAAGTATGACGGATAAGTGCCTACCCAATGAATTATACCATACCTGAGCGTTGCTTCATACCATGAAATATATAAAAAAAATTAAATCGTCAGGTAATAGATAATCCCTCAAGTAATATAATTTATAATTTAGGCTAGACCAGGGATTAGATTGCTACAAAGTTACAAAATTTCTTTGTAGATGGCAGCACATAACAATTTTACTAAATAATTCAAGGATTATCAGTGGCTGTAAAACAATGGTGCGAGCTACCCATCTTCTAGTTTAATGACAAAACACTATCTTAGGTTAGGTTAGGTTAGAAAAAGCCGAGCGAAGCGAGCTACCCATCTTCTAGTTTAATGACAAAACACTATATGTTTCAAGAAACTCGCGCTAATATAATAATTCCGCCTGTTTAGAACCATCGTATGTAAAACAAAACATGTGCAATGTAAGGCGGTGTGACGTATGCACAGTTGTGTAGCAATCTATTCCCGGGTTATACCATAATTTATTTTTTTTAAATTTCTTGACCATATTATTTAAATGAACGTCCCATTTTAACCCGTTATCTATCGTAATGCCTAAATATTTCATCGAGTTTACAAATTGAATCGGCTCATAAGTACAGCCGATACAAATACAGGAATGTTTGTGACGAAATAATACATAGTTCTGTACAGAATGCTGTACAGTAGTCGATTTGTAGGAAAAAAACATACACTTAGTTTAATTATTAGACGATTCCTAATCAACCATCTCGAGAGCATATCCAAATCATTATTTAATAATTGATTTAATACTTCATCATCATCTGCAGAGCAAACTAATGAAGTGTCATCTGCATAAGCTATAACTTTCGAAGAAAATGGTTGTTGTAGAAGGTCGTTTATAAATATTACAGATAATAACGGAACTAGCACTCCACTCTGAGGGACTCCATAGTTTATTAATTTTTGTTCACTAAATGGTTGACCAATTTTCACGAACTGAGTTCTATTTTTTAAATAAGACTCGAACCATCTATGTATATGTCATCCCAAAGAAACCGAAACTTTTTAATTTAGCCGATAAGATTCTATGATCAACAAGGTCAAAGGCTTATCTGAGATCTACATATAGTACAATTGTTTTTTTTTTCCTTTATCAACAGAAGTTATAATTTCATCAATATGTCTTTTAATTGCAATATCAGTCCCCAATACTGGTAGGAATCCATATTGATTAAGTGACAATAAATTATTTTCCTCAAGAAATGCAAGTATTTTCTTGTGCATACAGCTTTCAAAGATTTTAGAAAAAGTATTGAGAACTGAGATTGGCCTATAATTATCAAAACTATATTTATCACCAGATTTAAATACCGGAGTAACACAAGCAATCTTAAGTTTTGATGGATATTCACCTGTTTTGAGAGACTGATTTATCATATATACCAGAACGGGCAGGAATATGTCTATGTTGTTTTTAACTGTGATAATACTGATTTCATCTGGTGAGAAATCTGATATTGTGAACAAATTTTTACAATCTGGCAATGAATATGTCAAAAACAAATCACTGCCATATTCTGAATTCTATAATTGGCCTGGAATTTCATTAAAAAAAACATTAAATTTATTTGCAATAATATTAGTATCTTTAATTACTATTTCATCTACTTTCATTTGGTCTATTTTTGGTTTATCCTCTTTTAGTATACTATTAACTACATTCCTATACCCTTTACTATCCCCCTTAACAGTTTTAATGTTTTTAGAACAATATTTAGTTTTTTCTTTTCTAATCAATTTTGTAATTTCTTTGGAAAATGATTTGTAGATGTAAGCTATATTAGCATTACCTCTATTTTTTTTTATAAATTTGAAAAATGTTATTTTTGTTATTAATCTTTATTATTAATTTATTTGAAATCTATGGATTTCTTTTACACATTTTTTTACTAGTCGACTTAATGTATGAGGCAGATTCAACAGCATCACTATAAAAATAGTCTAGCGATTTATTAACATTAGTTTCAGTATAGACGCCCGACAAGTCTTTCTCAACCTTATATTATTATTATTATTTATTTAGTAAAGCAGGCGGCAAAGCCGATAATGCCTTACTTTTACAAGTATAGTAATTTATATATTACAGCTAACACATTTATATAATTACTTATGATGACAATCTAAACAATATATACATACAATATATTAAATTAGTTATAATTTTGCACAGAAAATTTATGATTTAAATGTTTAACAATTTGAAAAGATAACTAAACATAACTACTGAAAAAGAACTTCATCTATTTTATTTTTAAAACTATTTACTGATGTTGTGGTCACAGTATTATCTGGTAAACTGTTCCACAAGTGATGCACTCTGTTGGCTAAGAAATGTTCCCTTGCTAATTTTTTAAATTTTTGTCTCTCTAGTTTAAATTTGTGGCCACGTAAGTTATTATTGCTGCTAATATTGAAAATAGATTTGAGATCACAAGAGTAATAGTTATTAAATATTTTATACGTTTCAATTAGATCACCACGTTCTCTTCTTTTTTTTAATGTTAATAAATTTAATGACTGTAGTCGTCGATCATAGTTTAAATTTTTTAACTCTTTAGGAATTTTTGTCGCCCGCCGTTGCACTTTTTCTATTAAGTGTATGTCTTTTTCCAAGTAAGGGCACCACACTGTAACACCGAACTCGAGAATTGGTCTTATATATGTTTTATAAAGTTTTTTAAAAGTGTTCGCTGTTAAGTTTTTAAATGCTTTTTTAAACACATACAATAACGAGTTTGCTTTTTTCGTGATATTAATTAAGTGATTATCCCACTTTAAGTTAAAACTAACAGTTAATCCGAGGTCCACTTGTTGTTCAACAGATTTTAATGTATTATTACTGATGTTATAGGGTAGACGAGGGTTGTTAGAGCCAATATGTAACACTGAGCACTTATCTGGATTTATAGTTATCAGCCAATCGTCACTCCACTTTAACACTTTGTCAATATCTTGTTGAATGATGGCGTTGTGAGTAAGTGGGTTATTAAAGAATTTCGTGTCGTCGGCGTAGCAACTTACTGGTGATGTTATGATCTCTAAAAGGTCATTTATGTAGATAATGAAGAGGATAGGGCCCAGGCAACTTCCTTGTGGTACTCCGCTTAGGACTTCTTTACTGGGCGAGAGACTATCTCCAATTCGTACAACGAATGATCGACCTGTTAAAAATTCTTCTATCCATCTTAGGAGTTTTCCTCTGATTCCGTAGTGCTCTAGTTTGTAGAGCAGTCTTCCAATCGGTACCCTATCAAAAGCCTTTTCGAAATCTAGATAAATTACGTCGATAGGTTCCCCTCGGTCTGCCCTTGATGTCCATTCGTTTACATTTAGAAGTAGGTTGGTTGTTACAGATCTTCCCGGGACAAATCCATGTTGGTTCTGAGAGATTACTTTATTTTCTAATAAAAACGGCATCATCTTGTCTACGATTATTCTTTCCATTATTTTACATATGACTGATGTTAAGCTTATTGGTCTGTAGTTGGAAGGGGAAAATTTGTCACCTTTCTTGTATATCGGGGTTACTGTAGAGAATTTCCAATCTGAAGGTAGCTTAGATGAATTGAATGATTGCGTCATAATAGATGAAAGATGAGAGGCTATTGCCGTAGAGCAGTTTTTTAATAGGTACGGATGCAGACCATCTGAACCCGCTGCGGAATCATTTTTAAGTTTGAGAAGATGTTTTTTAATTTCGTTTTCTGGAAATTCTACGGTGGTCAATGAGTTATTGGTCCGAGTTAAAATATTCATTTGAGGTAAGATGGTACTTGACTTTTCACTGATAAAATATCGTTCAAAATTTTCGGCAAACATTGTGGATACAGTAGATTGTTCTGTTATAATAAGGCCTTGTGAGTTTCTAAGTACTGGTTGTTTAATATTTGTAGAAGTTTTGGATCTTATGTAGCTGTAGAAGTTTTTTGCACCAGCGCTAGCTAGTTTTTCCTCAAACGTTGAACGAGCTTTTCTAAGTGTAGTAGTTAATTGGTTCGCAATTTTTCGGTATTCAGCATAACGTTCTGCATTTGGACATTTTTTGTATCGGTTCCACGATTGTTTTTTATTCTTTATTAGATAGTGATGATGTTTATTTATCCATTTTTTATGTCGTGCTGATTTGTTTCCACGGTAGGGGACATGTGTTAAGGTCTGCTTCCAGATAGTGTCTTTCCATGTGTTCCATGATTTTTGAATATCACTAGAACTTTCAAAGTTATATACGGATAATTCTTGATTCATTATTTCATCATTTCCTTTCCAGAAATTTAGTCTTGGCTTGGTAGTTACCTGTTTCGCTGGAATTATTTGTGCTGTGGCCATCGGGACTGTATGATCACTGCGACCTACCGGAGGGTAATGGGTAATATTTGTAATAAGATCTTCATCGTTTGTCAAAATAAGATCGAGTGTTGATGGTCGCTCATTTTTGCGATATCGAGTAGGTTTTTCTACTAATTGATGTAAATTTGAAGAAAAGTACATGTCTAGAAACAATGATGTTAAGTTTTTTGATTTATTAAAGAATTTAACAGGCCATGTTATTTCAGTATAATTGAGGTCTCCAAATAGCACTAAGTTCTTGCTTTTACTTAATCTTTTGATATTATCTAGCATTATTATGTCACTGTGTTCGTTGGGGTCGGTCGGCCTATATATGACAGGTAGTAAGAAATTGTATCCGTGTATTGTTATATCTAGCAAAATAGCTTCGTAGTCGCCGCAGTTAAAGTCTGAATTTTCTATTACGCTTATGTTGTTATTTTTTTGTACATATATTATTACGCCTCCTCCCTTTTTTTATAGATTATATAGAGTTATATAATCGGTTTTTCGAAAAAATTCTAGGCCCTTTACTTGCAGAGGCTTAACAAAACAGTTAAGAGTAACAGCATTATGATCAGTAATGCCGAAGTGCATTATCTCTGACATATAATATATATGTTTATTTAAGTTTTTTGTACATATACATATACAGTAACTTACGTCTAGAAAAAAATAATAATACAATACAATATACAAAATATATAATACAAGGAAATATAATACAAAGAAATATATACATTCATATATCAGTCTATATTTCCGATATCCTTTAGGAATTCTTGAGTATCATAATAAGCACCTTTTAAGAGAAATTTTTTAATTTTCCTCTTAAAGTGGTTCTTATTTAGACTGGTTAATGAGGTAGGCATCTTGTTGTACAGGTCAATGCCTATAAACAGAGGCAGCTTCCTACTTGCTCTGTACCTACAAAATGGCACTATAAAACAATCCTTATTCCTAGTGTCGTGATTATGATTGTTCAAATTTTTTTTTTATTGAACAATCATTTTCCTTTACATATAGTAATACATTTAAGATATAAAGCGATAGAACCGTTAGAATGGCGAGCTGTTTAAATAGTTCCCTACAATGGGCATAAGGTTTTGCACCAGACATTATTCTGAGAATGTGTTGTGATTTGGTAAAAATCTTATTATGAGGTGTTATGTTGAATTAATTAATACACTTGTGTGGATTTTGTAATACGTCTTTACTGTACTAAACACATAACAACACTGAATATAATGCTTAGCGCTCTCACTCTCCCAGACTGCGCGTGACAATTGCGCAGAGTGTCTAGCGGCTAAGTAAAACATAAAACATTTAATTCTAAATAATGAATACTTAACATGCCGCCCGGCTTGAAATGCCTTGGGCTTTCAAAATAATAATTCTAAATGTCATTAAATTGATACATTGATTTATCTAACAATATAACAGTACAAACAATTTTCACAGGGGGTTAGGCAAAGGTGGTGCACTTTCACATGTCACTTCAAGTGGCAGCTCACAAATTTTAGAAAACGCACGTTTTACTGTACCCTTCGCGCACCTTATGTTGGCTACTCTAGCTATATTGTCTGTTCCTGGGTGGAGACTGATGACTCTTCCGAGTTGCCATTTGGCTGGAGGCTGGTTGTCGTCCTTGATGAGAACCATGGAACCCACCTGGAGATTTTTTGAGTTGGTCTTCCATTTGCTCCGTTGTTGCAGCTCTGTGATATATTCCTTGGACCAACGGTTCCAAAAATGCTGGTTGATTTGCTGAAGATGTTGGTAACGGTTTAAACGATTTTGAGGTAGATCTGTGACATCAGGGTCCGGAGCTGACGTGAAGGAACCTCCAATGAGAAAGTGCGCTGGCGTTAGCACCTCGAGGTCATTTGGATCACTGGACATGGGAGTTAGGGGTCTGGAGTTAAGAATGGACTCAATTTGCGTTAATACAGTGTATAATTCTTCATAAGTTAATGAAGCTTTGTACATTGCTCTGCGTAAGTGATGTTTCACGCATTTTACCCTACTTTCCCATAAACCACCGAAATGTGGAGCATGGACTGGTATAAAGTGCCAGTTTATGCCGTAAGTTGAAGTCTGATCAACTATAACATCGCTCTTTGATGATAAAAGATCGCTTAATTGTTTTAATTCTGTATTTGCGCCTATGAAATTTGAACCATTATCGCTGTAAATATGCAGTGGTTTTCCACGTCTTGCGACAAAGCGTCTTAGTGCAGCGATAAATGCACTTGTAGAGAGTGATGTTACAGGTTCTATATGAATAGCCTTAGTTGAAAAACATACGAATAGACTAATATAGCATTTGGATGTTTTACTTCCTCTACCTGATTTGTCCTTTATAATAATAGGACCCGCGTAATCAATGCCAACAACATGAAAAGGAGGCATCGTTGCAACTCTGTTAGCGGGTAAGTTTCCCATCAGTGGATGTACAGTTTTAGGATTGAACCTAAAACATTTTACGCAATTTCTTACTGTGGCCTTTGCAGTGTTTCTACCTGATATTGGCCAAAATTGTAATCTAATAGAACTAAGTAACTGTGTAGGACCTGCGTGTAATAATTGTTTATGCATCTGTTCAAATATTAGTTTAGTGACGTGATGATTTTTTGGAAGTAAAATCGGGTGTTTTTTGTCGAATGTAAATGAGGAAAGATTCAGTCTCCCGCCTACCCTTATTAAGTCTTGTTGATCTATAAATAGAGTAAGACTGAGCAGTTTGCTCTTTGTATTGACTGGTCTATTGTTTTTCAAATCATCGTATTCTGAGACGAATGATTCCCCTTGAACGATTTTAATTGTTGTAATAAGTGCTTTTTTGAGTTCATTAATTGTGAGAGGACCGTGTGTTCTCTTCTGTTGGGGTTTTAAACAATTTGATTTAAATCTTTGGCAATATGCGATAATACGCTTAATTTTGTCTAGAGACGAAAAATTTGAAAATGAAAAGGAACCGTTTGAAGATGATACAAATGATTGTACCTTGGTGCGTGCCTCAGGAATATTTTCAGTTTGTGTTTCACCGGTTTGTTTTGGCCACTGAGAGTTGTCTGAAGCAAGCCACTCTGGACCATTCCACCAGATTTGTGAGGCTGATAGCTTGCTGGGCAGACATCCCCGAGATATAAGATCTGCAGGATTGTCTTTAGATCTTACATGAAACCACGAATTAACTTCAGTTAAATTTTGAATAGTGGATATTCGATTGGCAACAAAGGTTGACCATTTGTTGGGTTCTGAATTTATCCACGACAGAACAATTTTGGAGTCAGTCCAGTAATATTGTTTTGAAAATGTTAAATTCAAAACCGTTTTAAATTTATTCGCTAATGTTGCGAGAAGTACCGCTGCTAAAAGTTCCAGCCTGGGCAAAGTTATTGTTTTTAATGGCGCTACGCGTGATTTTGATGCCAATAATTTGACCGAACATTCACCTAATGTGTTGATAGATTTGATATAGATGCATGCTCCGTACCCCTTTTCAGAGGAGTCTGAAAACCCGTGTAATTCTAGGGTAACGTGTTTTGAATTTAAGACGAATCTAGGGATAGAAATGTGGTAGACATGCTTCAGTTCGTTTTTGAACTTCAACCAGGAGGAATGCAAGTCTACTGGAAGAGACTCATCCCAGCCTAATTTGAGTTGCCATATTTGTTGAATCAACAATTTGGCTATTATTATAATGGGTGATAACAGCCCAAGAGGATCGAACAACTGTGCTGTTGTAGATAAAATCGTTCTTTTTGTGATTTGAGAACTGAATTTAAGCTTGTCGGTCGAAAAGAAAAAATGATCCGAATTTGGATCCCAGAACATGCCCAGAGCCTTGTTCGAGTTTTCGGAAATTGGAATAGGATCTGTTTCGTTAATTTCGTTAAGTTCATGTACATTACTTTTCCATTTACGTAAAGGAAAACCAACTGTTTCTAAAATGTTTGTGATGTTATTTTTTATTGTTTTGAGAGCTTCAACTGAATCAGATCCAGTTAACAGGTCGTCTACGTAGAAGTCTCGTTTTATGATTTTTGATTCTACCGGATATGATTTTTCATTTTGATTTGCAACTTCAAGTAAACATCGCACTGCTAAATAAGGAGCTGATGATGTCCCATAAGTGATGGTGTTTAGCTCGAATGTTGCAATGTTATTGGTTGTGTTGTCGCGCCATAAGATTCGCTGGTATTTGCGATCGTCTGGGTGTACCCATATCTGCCGATACATTTTTGCTATGTCCGCGGTTATAACGAATTCATGGGTTCTAAACCGTGTTATTATTGCGAATAGATCGTCCTGAATGGTCGGACCAACAATTTGAAGGGCATTGATTGGTAGACCAGATGTAACTTGACAAGAACCGTCGAAAACCACACGCAGTTTTGTTGTCTCGCTATCCTCCCGCTGTACTGCGTGATGCGGAAGAAGGAACTGTTTTGAGTCATTGTGTGAATTTACAAGTGACATGTGACCTAACATTTTATATTCATCCATAAAATTTGTATATTGCAATTTTAAGATTTCATTTCGCTGTAACCGATTTTCAACTGAGATTAAACGCGACATAGCTGTGTCAGATGAATCACCTAATTCTTGTAAATTGGACTTAAATGGTATTTTAACAACATAGCGCCCATCTGCAGTCTGTGTAGTAGTTTTTTTGAAATGATTTTCGCAATAATTATCGTCAGCTGTAAAGGGTTTGTGATCTGATGCATACTCATCAATTTTCCAAAACTGTTGAAGTTCATTATGTAATTGATCATGAGTTTCGGTTGAAAGATAGGTTTGACTTTGGTTCGGCGCTATGTGATTCAAACAACCCGCAACAACCCACCCCAATTTTGTTTTGTGTAAAATAGGTCCGTTGGGATATTTGATTTGCCCAATGCATAACAATTCATAAAACAGACTGGCACCTATCAAAATGTCTATCTCGTTTGGCTCATTAAAAGTTGAGTCCGCTAGTTTGATGTGTGAAGGTATGTTCAAGCTTGACACTTCAAGTTTCGAACTTGGCAATGTGCTTGTTATCTGTGGCAGGACAAAACATTGGATAATTGCCTTATAGTTATTGTGCATTGATTCGATTTGCACTCTTGTTTTGAATTTTAATTGCGACACATTTTGACTTAAACCCGAGACCGACATGTTTGTTACGTTCTTTTTGAGACCTAAAAGTTTACACGCCTTTTCCGTTACGAAATTGGATTGCGACGCGGAATCTAAAAGCACCCTCAATACATGTATCTGATTGGTTGAACTCAAGCAATTGACCTTAGCTGTGGGTAGTAATGTTAGGGTACTGCTTGAAATTTCATCTATAGAGGAACAACTTGTAAGAGGTTTATTATTGGGAATAATTTTCTCAGGATTTTCGTTACTTCTGTTCTGTGTAGGGTTTTTGTTGTCGTGTATGTGCAACAGTGTATTATGTGACCCTTTGCAATTTTTACACCTTGAGGATTTGCATTCAGCCGCAAAATGACCCTTACGTAAGCAATTCGCGCATATTTTTAATTTTTTAACCGCGTTAAATCTTTTAGTAGGTTCTAAACCTTTAAAGTCTTCGCAGTGATATAGAAAATGCTCACCTTTACAGTAATGACAACTAATGTTGTTTACTGCATAAGATTTTGTGACCTTATTTGAGCGCGTTTGTTGCTTTTCTTGCTGTTGAGATAATTTTTTAGCCGCCATTGATTCTAACGTGTTTAATTTAGCTTCAAGAAATTGCATAAATTCTGTCAGTTTGGGTAATGTTTGATTAGAATTAGGATTAGAGTTCAACTTTTCCTCCCAGTCATTAGCTGTTTGCATATCAAGTTTATCTAATGCTAATGAAATTATAATCGCATCCCAGGCCTCGGTAGGCTGGTCAAGTGTTGCTAAGCATTGCATATTTACTTCGATAGTGTTAATAAATTGTCTTAAATTCGCGTGCGATTGTTTGGGAACCGCTTCTAATTTTAATAAATTTTGAATGTGACCTTCTACAATTCGTCTTTTATTATTGTAACGTTTATTCAATAATTCCCAAGCAATTAAATAATTTTGGTCTGTGGTTTTTAAACTCCTAAATCGAGTAGACGGTTCACCTGTAAGAGCTGAACGTAAATAAAATAATTTTTGACAGTTTGTCAAGTCCTTATTATTGTGAATTAATGATGTGAATGAGTCACAAAATTCTTGCCATTTTGTAAATTCGCCGTCAAATTTTGGTAAATCCATGTGGGGTAATTTCGAGTTAAATAATTTAGAAGTATTATGAATACCTCTGAAATCACTTGATTCACCGCTTGGTTCGGAGTCATTAGAAACATTTGGGATTGGCGTGTGCAGAGCAATAATGTTCGAAGCCTCATCAAGCAATTTAAAATATTTGTTTTGAAAAAGCTCTCTGATTTCTAAATTTTTTTCTGAATCACCCTCCAAACTTTCAATGTCCGTTTGTATCTCATTAAATTTATCAAACAGATTTAAGATCTTGTTTAATCTAAACTGTAACTCGGTAATATGGCAGGATTGAATGTTTTCGAGATCTAACTTATGTAAATGCTTATCAAACAGCGTCAATTGCGCGCTGACACTGCCTCTTTTATAATTTAGAGCTTTCGGCTAAAATGTAGAACAGTCTCCTTATCTGGTGGGGGATATTTGAGAAAGGAAAGGCGTGGCCAACAACGTTACATAAAACCAGTACTTCTCAATCAAAGACAGATAATATATAAAGATTATAATTAAAAGATAATATAACTAGCTGGAGTACCCGTGCGTTCTGTGCAGGCCGAGGGACAGTGATTCACCTTAAAAGCTTATTATCTTAGGTTATTGTTGATAACTTTTTATTTTTTTTATAAACCACCTAAAACTAAATTGTATTTTAAAGTGAATTGAAACATGGAAACAGTGCAAACAGAGCAAAAGTGCAAACTCAGGGCGAAGCGAGCTACCCATCTTCTAGTTTAATGACAAAACACTATCTTAGGTTAGGTTATGTTAGTAAGGGTTTGGTTAGAAAAAGCCGAGCGAAGCGAGCTACCCATCTTCTAGTTTAATGACAAAACAGTATATTAGTTGGAGACTTCAGTTCATACTGTTTTTGTAATGTACATTTTGTTGTAACGTAAATGAGAAGTGATTGTTTGAGAAGCACTGGTTTTTAGGTATTTTTCTATGGCCACGCCCATTATTTCTCAAATATCCCCACCACATCGCAGAAGGAGACTGTTCTACATTTTTCCCGAGCTTTCAATTCTTCCATATTACTATAAATAACGCAAATTGATTAAGAAAGAGAAAAAGGATTGACTTACGCTCGAGTGCGAGTGAGTGAGAAGACTATTTGTTGTCCGTTCTCAGCTGTCCAGCCTTAACAAGATGGCCGCGGCGGTCGACTCCCTTGTGGTAGCACCTTTGGACACTTGTTGCTTGAAAAATGATGTTTTCTTAGTTGTGATGTAATCTGCTGTGTTCTGATTTACATCCGTGTCGAAGGACCATGTTGTGATTTGGTAAAAATCTTATTATGAGGTGTTATGTTGAATTAATTAATACACTTGTGTGGATTTTGTAATACGTCTTTACTGTACTAAACACATAACAACACTGAATATAATGCTTAGCGCTCTCACTCTCCCAGACTGCGCGTGACAATTGCGCAGAGTGTCTAGCGGCTAAGTAAAACATAAAACATTTAATTCTAAATAATGAATACTTAACAGAATGCGTTTTTGAATTTTAAAAATTCGAACAGAACAAGATGCGCTACCCCACAACATAATTCCATAATTAATTATTGAATGGAAGTGGGAGAAGTAAACCATTCTAACGATCTCATCGGACACATTATATTTTAATTTTTTTATCATGTATACCATGCTGTTTAATTTATTGGAAATGTAGCCAATGTGGTCTGCCCAGCTAAGCTTAGCATCCAGCTGGAACCCAAGAAACTTCACAGTGGTATCCTGGTAGAGTGCATTATTACTGAGTTGTCTATTCATGCTGAAAATGACTGTTTTGGTCTTGTCACGATTTAGACTGAGGCCATTACTGGTGAATCACTGTAAAGCTTGCTCTTGTGTAGTGCTGGCTGCCTGCTGGACATCCTCACAGTCAACACCGTACACATAAAATTTAGATTCCGAGAATTTTTTACCAAAATGTAATCAACACAGGTAGCACTATCTTTGGTGACCCTAGTGGGAGCTTTTATATATGCTCAATATATCCATAAGCTGCAAGCAAAGTAGTATATAATACTGATTCTGATGTTTGATTTAAAATATCAATATTTATATCTCCAATTAATATAGCTGGGTTATATAATTTTTTTAATATATTTTCAAAGTCATAGGAAACATTTTTAAAATTACAGTGACAACTCGTATAAATACCAAAGATAGACAGAGTTTCTGGCTTACCTGACACATTGATCTTAAAAGAAAGATTAAAGCCGGCTTCACAGAACAATTATCGGTGGCTGCGACACGCGCTAAATATGAATTGAACCAATCAGAACGTTTGACCTTGCTGTCGCAGAAATTGAGATACGAGTCGCAAGAAGTTAAAATTTGTTTAACTTTCAGCGACAGTATGCTCTGTCTTTTTCTAAAACAATTCTTTTCTCACTCAACCGCCTAAAGTTTTGAATCTGTCGATCAGCTGTTATTGTTTATGTTAGAGTTTTTTTTACCGCGTTAAATTTTATATGTACATGTAAATATCGTAAATCGAATAAATATAAATGGAAAATTCATTAATATTAAAAAAACATGTCATATATGTATCTTACCTTCTTGGCCTTCGTTTTATACATTTCCTTCTTCTCCACACCCAATAATAAATAATAAGCTGTGACATTCGCCTGTCCATAATTATTTATTTATTGTGACAGGATACTGTGTTTACTGTTTTGACAGAGTTTTGAACTGAGCGGGCTTATGTCAACATTGCTTATTCTGTGAACGCGCACAAAACTCACGTCGCTCGGAAAGCGTGTCGCTGTCGCTGGTTTTTGTTCTGTGAACCTAGCTTAAAATACCTTCTGCAAAATTTGAACTAAAATACTCGTACGTGTAATCTAAAATTTTTGAAATGTAACATAAATAGCGTGCATGCGTGCGTGCGTGTGTGTGTGTTTACATGGGCACACGTATTAATATATGTTCATCAGCGCATTTGTAGCGTACATTGAAAAATAAAAATTTTGGATATTTTTTTCCCATTTTAAGTAAGTGAATAGTTATAAAAAAACAATTACAATAAAAAATAAAAAAAATACAATAAAAAGTAATAAATTTAAAACTTACAATAAAAAATAATAACATTGCAGTTCATTCTAGAGTACGTCCAGGATAACTTCATGCCAGGTCTATATTACCGACTGGGTTGCGCAGAAACCAAATTTCGTCCATGACATTACCAATAGTTGGTTTGATACAATGAGGTAGTAATAATATAGAGACAGAACGAGGACGGCGTGTTTTGAAGCCAACACCCTCTTAGGCGGGGAGCGGGAAGATGCACCGAGGAGTTGTGCGTGTTGCATACATCCAATGACGTCATATAAACCAACGCCGTAAAACCTAATTGCTAATATCCATGTTTTGCTGATAAGAATTGAAAGTAAAAATATGTTTTTTAAAACAGGAAACTGCAAATTTTAATAAAATAAATTTCATAAATAATATTAAATTAAGCTTAATTTATTAGTATATATTTAAGATAATTATGAAAAAAATAGTAGTTCTTTTTTATTATTTCACGTTTATGGTCTTTGATACTTAGTCAATTAGCCAAATATATAGGTTTTTAAATTACATACATTTAAAATCTAGTAGATCTTAATTTTTTTAATGTAAGTGGACAATTCTGTTAATTTCTAAATTTGATGTGGGCAGATATACAATTTATTCAATGATAAATTAAAAATTATCTGACAAATTATGAAGATATACATCTATAACCAGTGATGGGCAAGTACTAGTAAAAGTACATATTTAAAATAATTTTCCGATGTATTCGTAGCACAGAATACAAATACTTTTTCTAAAAGAAAATAAAATGTAAACATAAAATGGCGATCAAAGAACATCTATGATGACGATTGCTCCTAGCGGTAATTTAACAAAACAAATATAAGTTAGGCAACTTGTTAGACTCCTGGGGGCAAATCCCTTTTCGTCTCCACAGGGTCTTGGCTTCATAACAAACAATGTTAAGATATAGGGGAAGTATTTTAAGATCGCAGCGCTATTGTGGCATACTTGGAACCTTCAAAATAGACATTCGTTACATATAAACAACGTGAATTTTAATGTTTACTGGTGGTTTTTGTAATTTTGCTACAATATTAATACTTGTTTTTATGCAATTATATTTTTATGCAAACATTTTTTATATAAAATAGCGCGATAGAATGTCTATTTCTGTAGTTCCTAAAATCCCACCAGATGTCATATCGCTTAGCAATGTTTCCCTATAGAGCGTGCTGCGTCTATATTATATGACGTCAATGGTTTGATACATTTCAGTGGCGTCACTTACTTTGATTTGTTCTTGACTACGCGTATATTTCGATTTAGATTGTTTAATTCCGTTTTTGTTTTCTTTTTTAAATTTTGTTGTTTATTTTCTTTGTTAAATTTTGTTGTTTGTTTACTTTGTTAAATTTTGTTGTTTATTTTCTTTGTTAAATTTTGTTGTTTGTTTTTTTTTTTTTATATTTGTGTGTTATTAATATTGTTATTTGTGAAAATGACGCCAAAAAAAAGATTGGGCTCCAAGGTATGTCAATTCGGAGCCAAGCGAGAGAAATCGTAAACAATGTCGCTAAATTTATGAAAAATGAGGCAGAAAATGGAGTCTGTATACCGTTGGAGAGTTATAAGTTAAAATTAAAAACTGTTACATACGGGCTTTATATATAATTTGCATTAACAGGGTGAAATTGATACATTTATACACAAAAATATATTATTGTTTATTTCTCGTACGTTTTCAGGTATGCCGTGTACTAAAACGAGAACAAAAATTAATTTGAAATACATGATTTTGTTTGTTTGGTATCCACAACAACTGATAAGGCAGAAACCCTTATGTACGTCTATGTAATCAGCTGTTTTCTCGCGCAGGATTGATGACGTATTTTATGACGCCCTGGCATGAAGTTATCCTGAACGTACTCTACTTTATTGAGAAGTGACAGTACCGTTGGCGGCGCTGCAATACAAGGCAAATTACAGTGACTGTATAAAGACAGTGTGGCCATATGAACTGTAAACGCCATGTTTATTCCAGATTTGTATTGGGTTATATGGAATAAATGTTAATATATCCTAATATATTATAATATTTCTTAAATTTTTAATAGTTTTACGTATTTATGTTTATATATATGTGAATATAAATTTATTGTTAAGAAAAAACATGTATATGATTCAATATTTATTAAGATAAATATTAAAATTTTCTACCGATGAAGGTATTTTTTTGAAATGTTTGCAACATAAAAAGAAAACAAATGAAAAAAATTCTTAAAAAAGGACAGGAAGGGAAATAAAAGAGATATGTTTTTATTATTTTATTTGAGGACCTATAAAAACTAAAACATTTATTTTTATAAAAACGGGTGTTACATTTTAATTTGAATATTTTAAATTTAAGAAAACAAGTACAAACAGGACATTAGAATTAGAATAAAAAGATAGATAAAAAATGATGATAAGGTTCTATAAAAATTAGAGAACCCAACATTTCTCTAATTTTTGGGAAAACGCATGTTTATATAAAAAAAATAGGATATTTTCATATTAAAAAAGAATAAGCAGAACATGTTATATACCCTGAGTTCAAAAAGAAATTACATAAGAATTGGCTATGGAAAAATAAAATAATGTATACTACAAGCTTTATGTAACAATAAATAACTTATGACAACAAGAGTGATTTAATTAATTCAGACAGTAAATTAATTCTAAAGCTTTCTGTTGACATTACTTTTATTTTCCATAGCTAACCCTTATGCAATTTCTTTTTGAACTCATGGTATAAATGATATATTAATAAAGAAAACTGATGTATATATTATCAATTATGCATTTATTCAACTGATATTATGGTCAGGTGAAAAATAAAATGAAATCAGCATGGAATAACATTAAAATTAATGAAAGTAAATACTTCTTATAATTGTGAAGCCATCCATTGATTTACTGGCATAATGTTTTTTTATGTTCATTTAGCCTTTTTTTCCCAGCAATTTTAAACCTACACAAAACAAAACGTTTCATTATTTTTAATTTTAATTTGTGACAATTTAAAATATGTGCACAGTTTACATTATCTACATTACTCATTACTCATCACAAACAGAATAATATTCACTGTTAAACGTCTAAATATACGTATATTATTTGAAAATATCACTTAAATCTGTTGAAACGCAAGCTATACACATGTAAACCATATATAATCTGTAACAAAGTTGGAAGAAATATGGCGGATTACAGCTCGACCAATAGAAAATGAGACCATCGTATGGCCACACTGTCTTTATATAGTCACTGTAAGGCAAATATGGCTGAATTGTCTAGTATTCAGCTGTGAATATGCTAACAGGAAACAGGTTAATTTAAGCACAGTACATTTTTATTTTATGAAAATGTATCTATCGACGTTCTAACAAAAAATCAACACTAGAACATATGTAATAATTTCAAACAGTACTACAGTCGCGTAGTACTATATTTGACCACCAGACTGCGTATCCGAGCGTGTCAGTTCTCAATAATAATGAGTTCTTCAGCTCTTATAATAAATAAATAGACAAATACAATTGAAAGATATAACAAAATAATATAATAAATGAAAATAATAAAATAAAGTAAGATAAAAATAAATAACGACAAATAAATATATAAACAAATAAGTAAATAATCTATTACTAACAAACAAACTTTTTTGAAAGACGTACCGAGACATTTGTTATTTACAGATTTTAAGAAAAGTATTTATAGTATTTCACTGAGATTTTGAAATTGTGTATGAAGTAAAATTAAATAAAAAATTAATAAAATAAAGTAAAAAACAAAAGATAAAATAGTACCTTGCAAATTAATAAATAAATTAATTACCGCAAATAAATAAATAAATTAATTTCAGCAAATAAATAAATAATCTATTACTAACAAGCAAACTTTTTTTGTAAGACGTACCGAGGCATTGTTATTGTTAGACGGGCATTTATATGGTTGAACAATTAAAAAGATATATAAACACCATTACACCAGTGGCGTGCGGTGGATTTTCACTTAGGGGAAGCAATAAGGCAAAAACATATCTAAATATGACAAATAGTTCATTACGCATATAGTTTATACAGTGCTGTATTGGTAAAATAAGCAGAAGGTATAACATTCATTGAAAAATCAGCAAGTATACGCTATAAACGGGGAGAGGGTGGTTAAAAAATTGCCAAAATTTAATTTGAATTAAAACGTAGAACATACTGTTATATTTCTTGAAATATATCCCAAAGGGCTTGGCGAGATGAATCAGCACTAGTCTCACTCTTTCAATTGCGTCTCTGTCGCTGAGCGGTGGTTTACTAACCAAGATATGCAAGCAATCTTAACGATCCAAGCAATCTTAACAAAATATTGAATGCCTTGGATAGTTCAAGGAATATCATTATATGTGGTGATTTCAATGTTAATTTTAATACTAATACTACTGATGTTAATACTATCTTAGATTTGTTTGGTAGCTTTAATCTAATTTCCTCAGTAAATTTTAACACTCGTCTGAATAACAGAATAGATAACATCTTTGGCCGAGAACATACAGAAAGCCGGTAAAACAGCGCTGACAGTCGGTACCGAAAACAAGCGTCCTGGGTTACTGGTTGCGCACACACTAAACGCTGATATTGCAAGTGAGACTGACAGATGACGTAACCTATAAATTGAAGTTTTTATTAATTTTTTTCTATTTATCGTACATTTTTTAATTATATTGGCCTAGCATAGAGTGAATGCTAGTTTTGAAAGTGTATAGCTACTCTTTCGTATATTGGCTCAATTATATGTTGAAATAAGTGAAAATTGCGAGTTCTGATTCATCTTTGGATGAGTTGTTTCTAACAGAATCACTATATTTAAAAATGGAACCAAAAAGAAAAGGTATACATGCAATAAACCAAGAGAGATGTAAATATGGGGAATACCACCACCTTTTTCCTTAGTTAAAAGAAGATGATGCAAGATTTTTTAAATATTTTTTTGTTTCGGCGCTGACAACAAGCTTCTTAAACTGCTTAAACGTTTCGGTAAGCAGGTAGCCGACACCAACCGGCGCCGACCAGTACACAGCGTGTGCGGTTATATTTAAAAACATGGACAAATACTGCGGCAGATCAGCGCTTATTGCCAGTAAAGCCGGTACCGGCTTTCTGTATGTTCTCGGCCTTTCACAACATGAATATCAATGAAAATAACATGCACAAAATTCCTGGTTTTTCAGACCACGATTGTATCCTAGCAACTTTCCCCCTTGACTGCATTAGCGTTCCTTCTAAATCCACTACGCCTACCTCCATTTATCACAGAATGATCTCCGACTCAAGCATACAGAATTTTTTCGTCAAATTGGACTCGCTTTCATGGGATTTATTAATCTCTACCTCTGACTTAACAGATAAGTTCGACAAATTCTTTCAATTATTTCTCTCCATCTTCGACAAAACATTTCCTCTTAAGAAATCCAAAATATCTAATAAATCCAACCACTGCCAAGTGAATTGGTTTAATGTCCATCTTCGGAATATGAGAAATACTCTTCGTATTCTAGAACAATCTTTCCAGGAAAACCCAAATAGGATAAACAAGCTCGCACTCATCAAATATAAAGTTCTTTACCGAAAAGAAATTTCTGAAACTAAGATAGCAGCACACTCTAAATTCATTGCGGAGTCTAGTAATTTAAACAAAGCCGCGTGGAAAATCATTAACAAGCGTAGAAAGAATTCAAAAAACTCCGACCCTCCATTTTCAGCAGAACAATTTAATGAATATTTCTCCACAATTGCCAAAACATTCATTGAAAAACTACCTCCCTCTGATGTATCGCCTGAATTCTTCTTACGGTCTCGCCTTAATTCTTCCTTCCCAAACTTTTCATTTGAACAAGTTAGTGAAATTACAGTCCGGGACATTATCTCTTCGCTAAAAAACAGCAATACTCGTGACGTCTACGACCTATCTTCAAAGGTCATAAAATCTGTCAAAGATCCCTTAATTCCGATCTTAACCAAGGTGTTTAACGACTGTATACAGAATAATTGCTTTCCTGACGTATTAAAACGGGCCAAAGTTTTGCCAATATTCAAGAAAGGAGATTTAAATAACCTTAACAACTACAGACCCATATCAATTCTTCCGATCTTTTCCAAGATATTAGAAAAAATTCTTCACAAGCAGATAATGCAGCATTTCACTAAATATAACTTATTCTCCAATAGTCAATTTGGTTTCAGAAACAACCTAAACACGACTCACGCACTCCTAGATTATATTGCTTATGCCACGGAAGCACTTGAATCTGGCGAGTACTGTCTCAGCACTTTTCTGGACTTAAGCAAAGCTTTTGATTGTATTTCACACAGCATTTTACTTAATAAACTCCCCTTTTATGGCTTTGACGACAATAGCTGTTCTATGCTTAAGTCTTTTTTATCCAATCGACAACAATTCACCCAAATTGACGGCCACAAATCTGAACCTCTTCCTCTTCTTCTCGGTGTCCCCCAAGGTTCAGTTCTCGGCCCACTACTATTTTTAATTTATATCAATGACTTCTCCCTTTTCATGGAGTCCAAAACAATCCTTTACGCTGATGATACAACTCTGTTAACTGCAAATTCAGACTTAAACTTACTTCTATCTGAAAATGAACCCCTCATCAACAATGCCAACTTATGGTTTACCAGCAATAAATTATGCTTGAATGCAAGCAAATCCCAGAACCTTCTTGTAACAACTAGACCACATGACTACGACAATCCCGCACATGTAACATTCCTTGGCATTCATGTTGATCCCCATCTTCGCTGGGACCAGCATACGGAATTTCTTAGTCGTAAACTAAGATCTTCTACCTATTTAATTAGAAACTTAAAACGAGAAGTTAATACTGACGTGGTTCTAAAAGCCTATTTCTCTCTTTTTCATTCCCAACTAAGCTATGGCTTACTAATCTGGGGACATTCGCCAGCTGCCAAGAGAATCTTCGCCCTACAACGTAAAGTTGTGAGAATAATGGCCTCTGCTCCTTTCCAAGCTGACTGCCGGGATCTTTTTGTGAAATTCCATATAATGTCCCTGCCATCCTTATATATCTATCACTGCCTGTTGCATATCTTTAAAAATTTGCAAAATATTCCAACCAACAGCGAAACACACAGCCATTATACTCGTTCGAGAAACAATATCCGCTCCAATTTTCTACGCCTAAATATATCCAGAAACTGCTGCAGTTATTATTCAATTAAATTTTTTAATCGTTTACCTGAGGAGGTTAGAAAGCTACCTTTTCAAAAATTCCAGGCAAAACTCAAAGTAATCTTGTGTCAAAATCCATTGTACAGCTTTGAGGAATTAGAACATGTAAATTTTAATAGTGTATAATTGTGAAATTTGTATTTTGTATTTTATGTATTGACTGACTAAAAACAATACCTACTCTGTATAGTATCTTAGTCAATAAACATTATTATTATTATTAAGATCGTACATATTTTTTTGGTTAAAATTTTTCAACTGGAGGTCCATTAGCATTAATGAACATTAAATTCGACACATTTGAAATAAGCAGAGACGCTCGCAAGTCAGTTTTGATATTATTCATTAAGCTGAAACCGCGTTCACGCTTGGCTGTCGAACAAGGTAAAGTTGATACTGCTGTCAAAAGAGGTTTTAATTTCTCCGGCACTGATTCTGTATTTTCTATAAAGTCTCTTAATCCTATAAGGGCTTCTAGCTCATCGATATTAAAGAGTCTACAAATTCTCGTTACTTCTGATTCTCCAAAACATATATTATCAGTGTTTATATTCATTGGATTTAAAGCAGAAATATCCTTAAAAAATTGTACATTTTCAGTATTTGAATCAGAACAAAGTCTTGATTTCATCCTATCAACCATGCTTTGAATAAACTGGTTTTTATTAATCGGTATAATTTTGGTATTGCGAATCAAAGGGATATTTTTAAATGTTAATTCCGCGTTTGCTATTAAAGTTAGTTGTGTTTTTTCGTCAGGATTTTCTTTGAAACTCTCTATAATTCGTATGGTTCTTTTTATTAAATGTTCAGCTCTTGGTAATGTTGTTGTTCGCGACTATAGTTCTGTAGATAATACTGTCAATTCTTGAAGGATGTCATACATGAGCCCTAAATCTAATAGAAATTCAGGACTTTCAAGTTTTTTCTTTAAACCCAGAAATATAGTTTAAGAATTTTGATCTTCACATGAGTTTCTGAAGTGGCCGTGTAACGCTTCATATGAATCCCATATAGCTCGCACTGTTTTAAAACTACTCACTACCAATCGGATTCCAAGAATTCGTCCTATCTTTTTAAATTTTAGTCCTAGTTCATGGCATATACACTCTAACGCATGAGAATTGTTAGGAGACTGGCTATAACACGTATAT
Source organism: Liopterus haemorrhoidalis (assembly GCA_963971575.1). Taxonomy (NCBI): domain Eukaryota; kingdom Metazoa; phylum Arthropoda; class Insecta; order Coleoptera; family Dytiscidae; genus Liopterus; species Liopterus haemorrhoidalis. Next base: position 41,948,013 of record OZ020614.1, on the reverse strand, counting down.
AGTTTGTCTAGAAAAGATTTAAAATGGTTCGCATTTAAAATGCCACGTACATCTTTTATAGCATCAGATACAGATAATTCGAGTCTATGATTTAAACAATGCCAAGTAAAAAATTTCGGGTATCTTCGTTGAAGTCGGGTTACCACACCAGAATATTTGCCTACCATTACACTTGCTCCCTCCAATTGCCACGGATTGATAAAGATAAAAATTTTGAAAGCAAATATTAACAATTTAAAATATTTAAGTATTTGAAAATGTAATATCTTCGCATATTTTGATTTTTCAATAATCCCAGGGTATACGCTATTCGTTAAGATCAAACCACAGGGTATACACCGTATACCCTCCAATACAGCCCTGGTTATATATATATACATATATATATATATATATATATATATATATATATATATGTAAACAAATAAGGGATCTATTGTTTAAATAAAACTCAAGTTGTTCACAGACTATTTTATTCTAGGTATTCACTCTTACAACGTAAGAAAACATCTGATCTCTCTATCAAATTCTATGTGTGTTTTATAAAAACCAATTAGTGTAATGAGCCGTCATCGTTATCGTTAATGAGTCGTCATCATTAGTGGGTCCCGATTACGGATGGCATCTAGATAACATTTTATGGTGACGTAACAGGGCTTCGTGGAAGGCTAGATGCTAACACGGCCGTCCTACTCCTGGCGTGTCCTCACTGTAGACGAATATCTGATAAATGATGATGTGGTAGATGACATCAGGGGATGATCATGTAGCCCTTAGAATAGTCTGAAACAATCTTCAAAAAGATTTAAGGAAAAAGAAAAGATTTAAGGTCCAATATCATTGACCTTTTAAGGTCCCTGACCATTTAAGATCCCTGATCATTTAAGATCCACACCATTGACCATTTAAGATCCACACCATTGACCATTTAAGATCCACACCACATTCGAGGGCCTTCATTCAATCTACATATAGACCATGGTCTTAACCTAGACGATACCTGACCGTTCAACTGCTCTCAACTGGCAGAGACGGTCCCTTATCGTTCAACTGGCAGAGACGATCCCTGACCGTTCAACTGCTCTCAACTAGCAGAGACGGTCCCTGATCGTTCAACTGCCCTCAACACGACCAGTGTGTCTTGCGGTACTCGACAAGCTATCAATTATTAACTCAACTATCCATTTATTTCATTACAGATTGTCTACAGTACCCAACAAGCTCAGTGACTGTCGCTTCTTTATACTCGGTGCCTTCACAAAGCAAAAACGACCAGTGTGTCTTGCGGTACTCAACAAGCTCAGTGACTGTCGCTGCTTCATACTCAGTGCCTTATCATTTTATGAAAGCAATAAAATGTCTTTTACCATTCTAGTTATTCTCAACATAATCAGTTACCTTCGTGCGGTTTAAGCGCTACATAAATAGCGATCGTTCGCCCTTACACTCAAAACTTCATAAGGCCCTAGAAGCTTGGCCCCCAACTTGCCGCTACCGGTCAATTGTATGTCTTCTACTACTACTTTTTCTCCAATTCCATAACGGATAGCTTCCGCTCTCGAAGCGCCGCCTGTCATCTCCTAGTCTTTTCCAGGAACATGGTCTGCAGAACTCGAATGCTGTAAAAAGTCGAGGGCTGTTGTTCTAAAAAATAAAACGATTAATGTTGAGAAATCTCCTCCAACGGCACAACTCTGGCCGTAAGAGATCAACTATTAGACCAGTTTCTACTTTATTATACCAGAAACTGACTAATCTGCCAGTGGTAATCCAACCACCCTAAAAAGACAAAATACAACTGATCAACTAATACTTAGCATTGAAAGTTACCTGACTCATCAGATTCGAACATCTCGATGAGGTATTTCATATCACAGCTCACCACCCAACTTTCAGGCCACCGACTTACTAGTCCCTTTGCTGCTTTAGTGATGAAATTCGTAACAACTTTCATCAACTCGTATCGACCTTTATCTAAGCGTTTAAGTACTTCGTAGGGACCCAAAAGCTCGTAATCTGTTTTTACTGATGTACAATTTGGAATCCCTATGTGTCAGCACAAAATCTCCCAACGAAAACCGTAAAGTATCTCCCCTTTTTCGGTTAGCATTTTCAAAGCCACGATTATCTCTCATTGTTCTCTAAACTCTTTCGCGATCAAGTTGTCGATTCCGTAATGGTGTTAAATCGCGCAAAAGGGCTTGAATCAAAAGGCTGGAATTATCTACTCCCAAGAGCCGTTGCAAAGGTGTCGTACCAGTGTTTGTTTTTTTGTATTGTGATATTCAAGACCAATTGAATTTTCTATATACCGCTCGATCATACTGACATTTTTTTTTTATTTCTCTTCAGATCATTTCATTTTCTATTTCAGGTAAACTGCGACTTTGTCTGTTATCAAGCGCATTGTCAAAACAAGTAAAATTAAGTAGAATACTACGGTTCCCACTATTTTAGTCCTTGTAAGAGTTCTCCAAGGAGCAAAGAACAAATTTAATGAATTTACCTCCTGGCACTAATACCTGCAATAACTGTATCAAAAGATCTGCGCAAGCAATGTGCATTAATTTTAAATTCTCTCTCTCTCGCTCTTTATATTGGCATTTTCATCAAATGTGTATCATTAGTACAGACTTACGGCCAAGACATATTTGACACCTTACGAGACACCTTCGACACCTTTCGCTTCTCTATATTTGTCTGTGTATCCACAACCACCACATCAATTACAGACTCAACTTGGTACTCCCGTATTATTAAACCTGGAAGAACTAAAAATTTTACATTCATTAGATTTAAAACATTATTTTATTAATTTGCAACTCTGTAATAGCTAGTTCTCTGAAATTTCAAAATCTTTTCTTTTTAGCATACTCACAATTATAATAACACTCTTTGAATAACCTTGTTAAGTCTTTATGCAAAATTTCTAAATTACCAAGAACGAATTAGAAATAGCATACCTCATTATTCTCTTATTATTTGGTGCCAAATTTCCGTACCATATTTCATTTATCCTTTATTTTAGCCTTGCAATGATATCGGAAAATTTATCTGCATCTTGTAGTGTAGTTCAGCCCTTACTATTACTAACGTACTTTATCCAAATTCATGCTAGAACATTTCAACTTCTACACATCCCTGTCAACAAACTACTCGGTCAATTTATAAGCTGCCACCAATTTCACAATAACAAATGTCAAATTTTACGAATATAGCAATGACACATTTCAATCTTGCCATCTAGTCGTCGTATGTAAAAACATAAAAGGTAACTCTCGTATTTCGCATTTCTAATATCAGTGATCTGCCGTTTGTCATTCTGAATACAAATTTCTAATTCTTATCAAAGTTTAAACTCAATCATCAGAACTTAGATCTTTAAACCCAAAACTCACATATCAAAATAGGATATCTCAAGTTTTAAAACTCTAATACAAATTTCAAATAATTGATCTCTTAACTCAAATCGTATTACTCTTAATTTTAAATAATTTTAATTGATTTCTAATTTTCCTCATGACTAATTTTTATCGTTCGTCTCGTTTGTTGTTTAACCTTTTCAGTAAGCATCGACTAATACGTGCCACATAATCAAACTAATAAAACTTCTCTTACCACTTTACTCATGTTCTAACCATTACCTTCATATAATTTGTCCATAAACAGAATACCGCTCGTCCCTTCTGACAATTTTTTTGTATTTCTTCTTCATTACAGGAACCATTTTATTCATTATCTAAAGATTTTCCTGCATGTAAGTTGTTTGTCCCTAAATAAAACAACGCTTGTCAATTTTGATAATTTTCATCAATACATTTGCTATTTCGTCTTAACTGCACCTCAATCTGTTGTCAATCACTAAGTATAAATTCTATTAGGAAATAGCTTTACCAGACGTAACTAGTTTGATAGCACGAATAATACCTGAAAAATTATAGCCTGAAAAGTGTTTCATCTAAAACGTCGGAAATCGTTTTCAAACGTTTCGTTTTCCTTCCACGGTGTAAGTTCCACCAATGTGTTCCACCATAATCACTTATTATTTGCAATAATTGAAACGTATCACTTGCGTTTTTCACTTTCAAACTACTATCATTATTTTCATACCCATTTGTTCCATTTTTCCCGTTCACAACCAGAAACGTTTTCGAACGTTCGCCTTCGCAAATTGATTAAATAAGTTTTTTATGATCAAAATTGCATGATTAACTTTTGTAACTGTTCAAGCACAAAAACTTAAATTCAATAATATCCGTACAACGCAGACAGGTAATAATTTATCACATCACTATTTGTCACTTAATCATCAATTTAATAATTTAAACAAAACACTGCAAAAATGCAACAAAGCAAGATCCCCAATAAAATAACAAAATATTATTAAGACGTGCATGAATCCCATTCACATGCAGAAACGTCAACTCGATCCCACTTCTGATGTAAACAAATAAGGGATCTATTGTTTAAATAAAACTCAAGTTGTTCACAGACTATTTTATTCTAGGTATTCACTCTTACAACGTAAGAAAACATCTGATCTCTCTATCAAATTCTATGTGTGTTTTATAAAAACCAATTAGTGTAATGAGCCGTCATCGTTATCGTTAATGAGTCGTCATCATTAGTGGGTCCCGATTACGGATGGCATCTAGATAACATTTTATGGTGACGTAACAGGGCTTCGTGGAAGGCTAGATGCTAACATATATATATATATATATATATATATATATATATATATATATATATATATATATATATATGAGTCATTCTTTTTCATCGAGAGACCCCATGCTGTCCAAAAATATATTAGTCTATGAAAGGTCTACCAGGGCTCATTCGATGCTTATTGTAGTCTAGTTTCGAAATCCGAGTGGCTCTTTTACGGAAACATCGTAACTTATCAAATATGGCCACCAATCCCACGTGACCTCTACCTTTTCTTCGATAAATCGATTATAAAGTCAACACAATCGAGTCAATTTGGGTGTCAAACCCCTGAAAATGTTACCTAAAGGTAGTTGAGGCGGCTGTTAATGAATCCAGGGTCAAATTTAGAAAATTCAATATGGCGGATGCAATATGGCGGCCGAAACCACGTGCCAAGTGAAGATTTTTTAAAAAATGATTTGATTTCAATATAATATAATGCCTGGGGTTGATCGTTCATGATAAGTCCAGGATCGAACCCTGTATTTTCTCAAAGTTTTTTCAGAAATCTTCCCTTATTAAGTTAAATAGAGTCGATACAGAAAAATTAAATTAAACAATCCACCTAAACACAACTAGAATTTCTGTGTCCGTAACACTGTTTCTAAATCTAACATCAAATTTTTTTATAATTTTTATTTTATTTTAATTTTACTTTTTTTTTCAATTTTTTTTTTTTATTTGTTGAACTATAAAAATTAACTATTTTGACTTATATTTACACTATTCAAACTATAATTTCTCAAATTTTTTCCAGAAATCTTTATCCCTTAATAAATTAAAGAGTCGTTAAAGAAAAATTAAATCAAACAATTCCTAAAAATTTATTCCTAAAGATTTTGGTACCAAAGCTGAATGGCATTGTCACACAACATCTCATGCTAAAGGTCCTTCAGATGCATCTGGAGCATCATTTAAAAGAGAGGCTATTCGTTACAGTTTGCTATGTGCACCGAAAGAAGCAATATTGGTCAGAATCTCGGTATAAAGATTCCATAAAAACTTTTTATTATACTCAAAAGGAATATCAAAAAAATGTCCGGTTTTTGAATAAAAGATTTAGCAATGCTCCAGCTGTACCCCAAATCAGTAAAAATCATGCCTTTACTGTTACAAATAATTCTTTAATAATCAAAAGATATTCGACTGATGAAGAATACACTGAACTACACTACTAAGAATAGTTTAACGTACTCTACTGAATAAATTTTTAGGAATTGTTTGATTTAATTTTTCTTTAACGACTCTTTAATTTATTAAGGGATAAAGATTTCTGGAAAAAATTTGAGAAATTATAGTTTGAATAGTGTAAATATAAGTCAAAATAGTTCATTTTTATAGTTCAACAAATAAAAAAATATTAAAAAAAAAAAAAAAATAAAAAAAAATATAAATTATAAAAAAATTTGATGTTAGATTTAGAAACAGTGTTACGGACACAGAAATTCTAGTTGTGTTTAGGTGGATTGTTTAATTTAATTTTTCTGTATCGACTCTATTTAACTTAATAAGGGAAGATTTCTGAAAAAACTTTGAGAAAATACAGGGTTCGATCCTGGACTTATCATGAACGATCTCATAAACCCTTAGGTACCAAATTAGTTTGAAGTCAAGTGATTTTTTAAAAATCTCCGATTGTCAAGTGATTTTGGCCGCCATATTTAATTTTCTGAATTGCACCCTGAATTCATCATCAGTGACCCCATAAACCCCCAGGCATTATATTATATTGAAATCAAATCATTTTTTAAAAAATCTTCACTTGGCACGTGGTTTCGGCCGCCATATTGCATCCGCCATATTGAATTTTCTAAATTTGACCCTGGATTCATTAACAGCCGCCTCAACTACCTTTAGGTAACATTTTCAGGGGTTTGACACCCAAATTGACTCGATTGTGTTGATTGGGTCACGTGGGATTGGTGGCCATATTTGATAAGTTACGATGTTTCCGTAAAAGAGCCACTCGGATTTCGAAACTAGACTACAATAAGCATCGAATGAGCCCTGGTAGACCTTTCATAGACTAATATATTTTTGGACAGCATGGGGTCTCTGGATGAAAAAGAATGACTCATATATATATATATAATCGTAAACCTTGTCTACCCGTAGGTGTAAGGTTGGTTTTGTTCTATTTATCCGATTCGTTTACGATTTTTTTCCAGTCTTTTCTGCTTTTCGCCATAATCTTTGATTCTGTCCAATTTATTTCCCTTTTCTTTAATATTTCTGCCACCACGCCCTTCCAAGTTTTCTTTTGTCTTCCTCTCGTTCTCTTTTTCTGTACTCTAGTTTCCCAAATTTCTTTTATTGGCCTGTTGTCTGTCATTCTTACGTGATGCCTGAACCACTTTAAATGTTGCAGGAATTATAAGAATTATGCTGCGTTCAGAAGCTCGAACTTAGGAATTAGAATTAGTACTTAGAATTAACGTAAATGTCTGTTATACGTAACTGTACGTTATCGTTCACAACCTTCAAAATTAATACTTATACTTATAGGGGAAATATTTTAAGATTGCAGCGCTGTTGCGGCATTTTCGGAACTTCCAAAATAGACATTCATTACATAAAATCATATGGGCAATAAGGTGAATTTTAATGTTTACTGGTGGTTCATGTAATTTTGCTACAATATTAATACGTGTTTTTATGCAGGGTAATCAGTGAAATATTATAACATCAAATATTAATAAATAAGAATAATTTAGATATGTTTTTATGAATTTTTTAGGTTGAAATCCACCTTTTAGGTTATTTTTTAGGTTGAAATGGATTTCTTTTAATCCACGAATTACACTCGGGTACACAGCAATAATAGTTCGACTTCAACATGATTTTTGTCTTGTCTTCCACTTTAATTTAAGGTTGTTTTCGCTTATTATAACTTGATACCAGTAAAAACAATTTAAAACTGATTTTAAAATAATGTAAAATAACATAAAACTTAACAAAACGTAACAATATAACAATATAAGAACAACAAAACTATAGTAAAATGCAAAAATATGTTTTGATCCCATATAACTCAATGTAAAAAGCGCCATAGAATGTCTATTTCTGTAGTTCCTTAAAATCCCACCAGATGTCATATCGCTTAGCAATTTTTCCCTATAAATTAAAGTTAGATGTTTGTAGACTCCAAACCCTTACGTTAATTTATAATTGACGCATGCGTAGTAAGCACTTGTCAACCTAAAAATTTCTATGACTATATTTTTGTGCTTCTATCCACATCTTTATGTTTTCTATGAGCATAAATATAATTTTTTCCTCTATTTTAATTCTTTTCAGAACTATGCAACACTCAAAAACTCATTAGCAAATGAAAACAGCTGTCAAATATCCAGGGCCGCCCCTAGCATTTGCGGGGCCTGGGGCAAAACTGGAATTGTGGAGCCCTAAAACTGGATTTGGGGGTTCCCATCTATATATACATACATACATACATACACATATATATATATATATATATATATATATATATATATATATATATATATATATATATTGAATAACGATATTTTCTTTAATATTATTAACTATTAACAAAGTACACATACTTATATTCAATGAAAATATAAATTTTTTACAACTATTTATAAAACTTGGAATAATTATTTTAATGTATTTTATTATTTTATTACTTGACGGTCGAAGCGCGGGGCCCTTAAAGGAACGGGGCCTGGGGCAGGTGCCCCACTTGCCTCCGCCTAGGGGCGGCCCTGCAAATATCGATCGATAAAGTAGAAATCGATAAAAATATCTGTCGGTGGCTTACTTTCTTAATTTATATTGTGAACAAGGTTTAATTTGTACGTACAAATTTTATGTTAAGTACTAATTTCACGTTAATTCTAATTTATAATTTAGAGGTTCTGAACAAAGCATTAATTCACATAATAATACAATTTGGGGAAATGCACTTTTTATATCTGTAGAATTAATAAAGTTGAGAAACTCTCCAACGTTCTTATTTTTTAAATCATCTGAGTTATATATTCCTATTAATTCATATCTCAATCTCGTGACATCAAAAAATTTTCTATAATTATTTATTAAATTTTGAAAGAAAATGTCTGGAAAATGTTTAGAATAAATATCTGATTTTTCAGAATGTATTAGTTCTAAAAATAATAATTTTGTTAAATCTTGAAACCTGTCACTAACTTGCATTATTAGATTGTCTAAAATTTCAAAGAATAATTTTTTGTAACTATTTTTTGGATCACCAACGTTATCGATTCTAAGACGTTTTCGGGATGGAATATATTCTTTTAAATCATTTACTTTAGTCCAATAATTATGAAAATGATTTCTCTTTGTATTCAATATTATTTTGAATTCATCAATCTTTCTTAAACAATATTTTATATCATTTGTTTTGGTCTGTAGGATGTTGTATTATGTGTTGGTTACAGCAAATATATCAGAAAAAATAATTAATAAAAAACAACAATCAAAATCATTAATGTAGGTTAAATAATTTGGTAGCTATTGGATGCAACGTATTGGGTTGAATGAATCACAGTGGTATAAAAATAAGCAATTTTTGAATTGCTTCTTACGGAGCTTACGTTTATATACGTGTGTGCGACGGAGAGCGTTGGAAGCAGCGTTTGGTATTGAACCCAAGCGCTGTATAACTTAAAATTAATGGAGTTTAATTATATAAATTAATGTATAAATATAATACATGAATTATACTACTTAAAATAATTTTATTTGTAATAAAATAAAATAATATTTTTAGGGAATATATATCACAGGGAAGCAACGCTTCCCTTGCTTCCATGGACCGCACGCCACTGCATTACACAAATATATTAATATAACATAAACCATAAGTAGTGGGGCTATGTCATATCTGTGAGAATTTGACCTTGAAAGTCCGACCAGCCGACTTTCACTGAAACCTGATGTAAAAAGATGTGGTTTTTTTAGGCTTGACCGTTCGACTATATCAGACGTGCCTTCTCGAAAGCCGCGCTGGAATCGTGTAGGATAAGTTATATTTATATGTGACTTTTGGAGACTTGATCTGAATAGTTATATTAAAGCGATATGTATGTTTATAACAGAAACATTGTTAAAATGCAGTTTGTTAAATGTGGATCCCTGAAAGTCATAAATCTAAACGCTAATGAAGATATTCATACAGGTGAACGTCGTCATGGATATCTCTTACCTGAGAGCATACGATGTATCATATGTGGTCCGTCAAACTGCGGTAAAACTAACGTCATGTTAACTTTGCTAACGCACCCGAAAGGTTTAAGCTTTGAGAACATCTATTTGTATTCTAAATCGTTGTTTCAACCGAAATATCAATTGTTAGCTCGAGTATTGAAAAAGTGAAGGGAATAGGATACTTTCCATATGAAGACAGTGAGGATATTATTAAATTCAAAGAGGCGAAACGAAAGTCAGTTTTCATATTTGACGATGTGTCCTGTGATAAACAAGACTGCATGCGAGAATATTTTAGCATGGGACGACATAAAAACATAGATACATTTTTTATTAATCAAACTTATATGCGCTGCTACAAACATCTTTTAAGGTACATTTATATTTATTTATTTATTTATTTATTTAATTATGTATTTATTTATTTATTTATTTATTTATTTTTCTGTTAATGAAGGGACAACGCCAATTTTATCATCATCTTTAAACAGGACGATTTGAATTTGAAACATATACACGAAGAACATGTCAACAAGTGTTTCAAAGAATTTTGCGTTCACTGTTGGAAAGAGAAGTACGGTTTCGTAGTGATAGATAAAGATAGAAAGCATGGTCGTTATCGAAAAGGGTTCGATATATTCTTGAAGTGGAATGAAGTATAAAAGGTAGTAACATCACGTGAGATAGGATATTTCCTTTCAAATCATCGAAGAGGTCTCTCTGCCTGTCACAATGGAAGAGGAAAATTTAAAAAAAATTATTGCGTTAAGTAAATCGATAAGAGAAAAGTATCTCAACTTGAAACGTGGTCTAACTGGAACGGAACATTCACTGCGAGAAACTTTTAAACCTATCGTTACTCCGTTAGAGACTTTACTTCAACGGACCGTAAAATCGGGGAAAGTTGATTTTAAAGAAGAAGACAATGAAATACATAGTCCAGTAAAATTAAAAAAGAAAATTAAAAAGAGAAAACTAGAAGATATTACTCCAATAAAAGCAAAATATATCAAGAAGATTAAGACTGATGAAGGAACATATAATGTTGGGAAATTAGAACAAAGTTCTGATGCACCTGATTCTAAACAAGAAGAAGAAGAAGAAGAAGAACAACAACAAGAACAACTTACTTTTACTTAATCCTAAGCCTTTCTACATTTCGGTGTAAGGCTGTGTGAGTTGAGTCACTTGTCTCTATGTGGCACTATTTTCCAGAACTTACGCCATCGCTTTCTATCTCGTGCTAAAGTTTTTCCGTCTTGCCAGGTTCCTCCTCTGTCCTTTATGGCTAGTGCCACTTCCGTCTCCCACGCTTTTCTTGGCCGGCCTCGGGGTCTTTTGCCATCAGGTCTTGCTTCAAATGCTCTCTTCGCTGTTCTTTCTTCTCCCATTCTTTGAACATGTCCAAACCACCTTAGCTGTCCTTCTTGGATTGTGTTTTCTATTGGCTTTGTGTGTAAATTTTCCCGGAATGTCTCGTTTCTTATGTGGTCTTTCTTTGTTTTGCCTTCAATTTTCCTCAGAAATCTCATTTCGGTGCTTCGAATTCTGCTTTTATATTTTTCCGTCATAGTCCATGCTTCACATGCATAGGTCAGTATTGGTGTGGCGACTTTTTTAAAGATGTCTGCTTTAATTCCTTTCTCTACAATGCCAAAGCCGCGATGGAATTTCTGTAAGGCAAACTGGGAAAAGTACGCAGAAAGCTTGGATGAAGCTATCAAAAATGTTCCTCCTCAGTACAACAAATATGAACATTTTAAGGAAATAGTCATAGATACTGCGAAAAGATGTATTCCTCGTGGATTTCGTAGACAATATGTCCCGGGCTGGAGCGAAGAAAGTACAAGATTATACAACTTATATCAAAACTCTAGGGATCCTCTAGTTGCAAATGATCTACTGGAAAGCTTAGATAATGCTCGAGCAAACAGTTGGAAAACCCTCATGCACGAAACGAATTTTACTCATTCCAGTCGCAAAGCTTGGAACCTCCTCCGTAAGCTAGCAGGCAACACTCACAAGCCAACACCAAAAGCATCGGTCGATCCTAACAAGATAGCCAGTCGTCTCGTCTCTCTCTCTAAAGCTCCAGCAGATAAACAACATACGAGATGGGTACAACGTGAATTAAAGGAAACATTAAAAAATCTAAATGCGAATAGTGAATTCTCGAACCCCTTTACAAGGGAAGAGATGGATATCGCAATCGCAAAAATAAAATGTAGGAAAGCCGCTGGTGAGGACAACATCTTCCCCGAATTCATTAAGAACTGCGGACCACAAACCAGAGAATGGCTGACTAAATTCTGTACGAACATTCTCAATACTGGCAAACTTCCTGTCTTATTCAAGAAAACCAAAATTATAGCTACACTAAAACCTGGTAAACCAGTTAACGAGGCTGAAAGCTATAGACCTATTGCGCTTCTTAGTGTTGTGTATAAACTCTTAGAAAGGTTGATCCACAGCAGAATTGCACCGGCAATAAATGAAATTGTTCCAGTAGAACAGGCCGCTTTTAGAACGGGAAGAAGCTGTGCGGACCAGGTGTTAGCTTTAACAACCTACATCGAATGTGGCTTTCAAAAAGGTTTAAAAACCTCGGCAGTATTCGTAGACCTGACCGCAGCCTATGACGGCGTATGGAGAAAAGGCCTGTTGTTCAAGTTCATAAGAGCAATACCCTGCATTAAATTATATAACTTGATAAGTAGCATGTTACGAGATAGGTTATTTAGAGTATGTCTAAATGGCTGTAATAGTAAAACCCGGCAGCTACATAACGGTCTACCACAAGGTTCTGTACTGGCCCCACTACTTTTCAACCTCTATACCTCCGACATTCCGACCACACATGCCAGAAAGTTTATATATGCAGATGATATAGCTCTCGCAATACAACACCGAAACTTTGAGAGTGCCGAACACGATCTGTCTCAAGACCTGTCAATACTCCATTCATATTTCACAAAATGGAGATTATGTCCAAACCCTACCAAAACTGAGGTTTCATGTTTCCATCTGCACAATAGTAAAGCAAATACTACATTGTCAGTCAATTTTAATGGGACCATACTATGCCACAACCAACATCCGAAATATCTAGGTGTCACTCTTGATAGGTCTTTGACATTTAAAAGTCATTTGGAAAAAACAGCTGCTAAACTCCAGACTAGAAACGGCATTATCCAGAAACTGGCGGGCACAACGTGGGGCGCGTCTGCGGATACGCTGAGGACGGCCAGTATGGTATTAGTATATTCGACAGCTGAATACTGTGCACCTATATGGCTTAACAGTAGACATGTAAAAAAAGTGGATATACAACTAAACTCCACAATGAGAATGATAAGCGGGGTAGTTCGATCTACCCCCTTAGAATACTTACCAATACTAAGTCATATAGCTCCACCAAATTTACGCAGAAATCAGGCTCTACAAAAACTCCAACGTACTATAGACCAAACCACGGACCTTCCGATTCATGAAGATCTCTGCAACATACCCGCACCAAGGTTGAAATCGCGACGAGCGCCATATACGTCCATGAATAGATGTTTCGATCTCCAACAGTCGTGGAATGAAGAATGGCAGAATTTCAATGCCAACCGAAATCCCATAAACTTAAACATCAACGACAAGCCACCTGGTTTCGAGCTTCCCCGGCAACTATGGACCAAATTGAATCGTATACGTACTGGCCATGGCAGATGCGCAAAACAGATGCATGATTGGGGATATGCAGAAAATCCGAGATGCGATTGTGGTGCAGAAATGCAGACAATAGATCATATCGTTTCAGAATGTCCAATACATCGGTATGAAGGAGACCCCGACGACATAAACTTGTTAACGCCCTCAGCGATAGAGTGGTTAAAGAAATTGAAAATAAATTTATAATAATAGTTTATAAATTTATTTCCAATTTCCTTACATTGTGATCATTGTAATTTTATTGAAATGGAATTATTATTGTTACGTAAATTATGTAAATGTATTTGTTTCATACGAAATATATATATATTCCTTTCTCTATCTCTTTTTAGGCTAGGAAAGGTGTTTTAATGCTATTGAAGAGTCTGCCTGCTGCCCCTACTATTTCGTTCACTTCTTCATCTAGGGTGTTTTCCTCATTTATTATGGATCCCAGATATTTAAATTTGCTGACTTGTTCTATTGTCGTTCCGTCTATTTTAATGTTATGTCTCGGTCTCTTTCTTCCTATAATCATTGTTTTTGTTTTGCCTTTGTTTATCTTCATATTTATATCACTCAGTGCTTTATGGAACAGGTCTATATTGTGTTGGAGATCTTTTTCGTTTTTCCCTATAATCACCATATCGTCTGCATAACATATTTCTGTGACTTGTACTCTTTCTAGTTTCCAGAAACCTATATCATATGGTTTCGCTTCCTTCTTCATTTTTTTAACGGCTTGATCTAGAACTAGCGAAAACAGAAAAGGGCTCAGTACGCAGCCTTGTCTCAGTCCTATTTTAGTTTCAAAATACTCCGATACTTCATTTCTTGTTCTGACGTAGTTCCTGTTGCAACAATATAAACTTTTGACGGCACTTATCAAGTTTTCTGACACTCCTCTTTCTCTTAAGCTAGTCCAAACATCTTCTCTGCTTATGCGGTCGAAAGCTTTCTCTAAATCAATGAAGCATAAATGTACTTCTTTTCCTGTGTTAAAAGCTTTCTCCCCAATTTGTCTTAGCGTGAATATTAAATCTTGTACGCCCCGGTTTTTCCTGAAGCCACACTGCGTATCCTCTAGCGTTTGATCCAGTTTTATCCTTAACCTTTTCTCCAGTATCCTTGCATATAGTTTCCCTGCTACACTCAGTAATGTAATTCCGAGGTAATTTTTACACTCTCTGCTGTCTCCTTTTTTAAAAATTGGTGATATTATCCCTACTTGCCAGTCTTTTGGGGCTTGTTTTTCTTTGGCTGCCAGGTTTATTATGTCCAGTAATTTTTCTAGGCATGTGTCTCCGGCAAATTTCAGCATTTCGGCTGTAATTTCATCATGCCCTGGGGCTTTTCCTAGTTTTAGTTTATCAATCACATCCTTTAATTCGTCTATTGTGAATATCAGTTCAGGCACACCTATTTTCTGACCACGTTCCTTGGGGTTGTTAAGGTTTCCTCTTTCGTGCGGTTCTTCTGATCCTAATAGTTGTTGGAAATGTGTCTTCCATCTATTCATTATTTCTTCCTCCTTTGTTAAAATTCTCCCGTCTTCATCTCTGATATTCTTTATAGTTGTTTCTTTTTTCTTTCTCATGTTTTTAAGTGTCCCAAAAAATAGTTTTTGATTTTCACTATAGGCGTCTTTCATTTTTTTCCCGAATTCAACCCAAGATTCTTGTTTGGCCTCCTTGACTTTTTTGTTAACTAATAGCCTTTGTTCTTTATATTGCATGTAGTGTTCCATAGATTTGGTAGCTAAATATTGTTTCCATTTTTCTTTCTTTTGTCTAACTGCTTTTCTTATGTCTTCTGACCACCAGGGTGTTGTTTTTATATTTTTGTTTCCTACTTTACTTGTACCACAACATTCTTTCGCTGTCTGTATTATTTTGGTTTTCTATGCCTCCCAACTGGTTTCGATATTTACAGGTGTTTTAATGTAGTTCATTTTATCTTCCAAGCTGTTTTGGTATATTTGTTTTATTTCCGGATCTTTTAATTTATAAGAGTTAATCTTTTCTTTTCGAATGGTTCTTTTATTTTCTTTTCTATTGTTTGCATACCCTTCTTTCAGTTCTAGCCGCAACAAGTAGTGGTCACTTCCTATTTCTGCACCTCTTTTCACTTTTACATCTGTCACTTGAGACCAAATGTTATAACTCACTAGAAAGTAGTCGATTATTGATTTTTCATGTCTGCTTGGTTCTTCTCTTGTGTATTTATGAATGTCCTTATGAGCAAATTTTGAATTTCCCACTACCATGTCGTTTTCCATAACTAACTTGATTATGTATGTTCCATTGGAATTTTTTGTACTTTCTCCATGTGTTCCCAGGTACCTTTCTATTCCTTTGTTTTCGTTCCCAACTCTGCCGTTCAGATCTCCCATTATTATTATATTATTTCCTTTTTTATCGATTTCATTTTGTAAGCAATCAAAAAACTTTTTCTTATCTTCTATTTTTGCATTTTCGTTTGGTCCGTAGGCTGTAATAATTGTGTATTCTTCTGCCTGTCCTCCAATATTTATGTAATTTTCTTTTACAGTATTTATCATTCTATCTTCTTTAATGATTATACCCACACCCGCTTCTGCTCTCTCCGCGATTTCTACTCCTGACCAATACATCCAATAATTTTTGTTTATTTGCATCAAACCCTTACCTTTTTTCTTGGTTTCAGTTACCCCTAGGTAATCCAAGTTGGCTCTTTTCATTTCTTCAATTAGTTCTGTCTCTTTCCCATTAATGCTTCTCACGTTCCATGTTCCTATTCTTACTTTATTATAGTTAATCTTTTTTCTTTCTTTGTTTTCCTTAGCCATCTTTGGTAATCCTTTTTTCGTATGTCCATTGTCATTGCGTATGTCATCTTTCGGTATTGTTGTTAGGGATTGTTTTATTAGTTTTTTGTGTTTGAACTTTCATCCTTTTCAATAACTCCGTTATCAAGGTCACTCCAAACATAATCTTTGTCGTTAATTTTCAATTTTCTGTATCCAATTAATACTCTTTTTCCATTTTCTCTTGCTTCTTTCCCAATGCTTCTTAGTTCAGCCTGTATTTTCCTTTCCGTTAATGTTAGGTCATGTTCCAGATATATATTTGTACCTTTAAGCTGTCCTTTTCTTTTCAATAACTCCTCTTTTTTGTCTCTATTTTCCATTTTTGCCAGCAGAATACTCCTCTGTCCTACTTTGTTAAGTTTATATGCTTCTGAGATCTTTGCATTTATATGCAAGTTTTGTCTAAAGAATTCTTCCACCTCTCTAGCTACATCATTAGTATTAATTTCTAAACCTTTTATTACGACGTTATTTTTCCTTTCATTTTTCTCCTTCTTTTCCATAGCATTTTCCAGTCTCTCCACTCTTTTTATTAATACCTCTTTTTCTTTTTCCCATTATTTTTCTTTTAAAGCCATATTCACCTTAATTTCTCTTAACTCGTTCAGAATTAGTTCCATTGTATTTTGTAAGGCGTCCATCTTAGTGGTTTCTTCCATATTATATCTATTTGCTTTTGGGTCTGAATGTGTTAGTACAATCTTCGTATTTTTATCTTCTATTTTTTTCAAATCTTCTTCTCTTTTACGCTGTTCCGGCGATCGCAGCACTCTTTTGCTTCTAGTAAATATTTGCTCTTCTATTTCACTTGTGTCCACCGTTCTGCCCCTTTTAATTGAAGCACTTGCACTCATTTGTACATTAATTGGTTTTTTTGTTGATAAATTTCACTTATTCACTTAGAATATTAATTTGTTTGTTCACAGATAAGTTTAAAATTCGTCCGCACGCCACTGTGTTGTCACTCACTTGTTATAGGTGTTAGTCGCACAGGTTTGAATCAGCTTGTCGGCTTATCGCTCACTGGCTGGCCCGTCGGCCGGTCTTTCACTGTTTCCACAATATTTGATTTAAGTACAAATTATATCAGTTACGCTAAATAATTAATAATATCCGTATTTGAAATTATCAGTTCTAAGACTTCTATACACTCCGCGCTATTTTTCGTTCGTTATTTTTCACGGCACGCCTGTTTTGGAGGTAGAATGTCGGTGTAAGATAACGCACGTCTTTACCCTTCACTAGTCAAAACTCAACTCTAACAAGAACAACGTGAATATAAATTGGTAGCTGAGGGGACTGAAAAATTACAGAGCATTTTAGAAACTTTCGGAAATATAGCTGGACCTTATGTGCTTTTACACGGTTTGAATGATAAATCCATTGATAAATCATCTAGAGCTATAAGATTTAGTGGTGATCGATGGTTAGTTGGAGATCCAGTAATATCAATAGATAACAACGATTTATTCATAAAACCTAGTTATGGTGACGATGATGATGTTGATGATAATTATGATGATGATAGAGGTCATTGGTATGAAGGTACACCGGGTCTTTACGAGTTACTTTTCATTAAAAATCCAGATTATACAATACAATGAAATTCTTCAAAAGACGAATGCTGTTAAGCAACATTACAGTATTGATAAGAAAAAACAAGGTTCTAGAACTGAAAAGTATCGTAAATATGTAAAAGATTATCAGAAACCAACCACAGGTTTGAAAACAGGGTTCAGTTATAAAGATTATGTTGATGTGAAACCGGAATTTGTATATTGGGATGATGTTAATGAATTAGTCGAGAGACTTCATCTGTTGATCGCTTCAAAAGAATCGGGACACACGGGGCATCAAAATGAGATTTTATCGATAATCGAAGAGTTACGAGAAGCTGGTGTAATTGAATAAATACACAGATTTAAGAACATAATGTGTTAGTTACATTATGACTATTGATAAATTTGGACGGACTTCTAAAAGCAGGGGAATTAAATCAGGTGTTAAATTTAAAGTAACATTTAATGGAGACGTTGATTTTGAGGGTAGAACATTAACAAATGTTGGTTATCCGAAGAATGATAATGACTGTGTAACAAAATCGTACGTTCTAGAGGTTCATGGATATCATAAAAGAAAACTCGAAGATCTAAATGAGAGAGTACGAAAGATGAGTGTAAAACTTTCTAGAAAATTAGATGAGGAACAACGAGAAATCGAACAGAGTGTAAAAATATGTAAATAATATTGTTACGAATGAAGAATCTTATTTTCGTTCTGAACTCACAGCCACGAAAACGTATATAGATAATGAACTGAGAAAAATCAATCAAAAGTTAAAAGAAGATAAAGATCACTTGAATGAAAACATAGAGAAAATTTTGCAAAAGGATCAAAAATAATTACAAGATCGTCTCGTTAAAAAATTAGAAGATATGCTTACACCATATTTAGAAAAAGAAGCACGTAAAAGAGATGGTGGTGGTGGTAGTGGTGACTGAAAATAAATAGAGATGTAAATATATTATGTAACAGAGAGAGAGTAAGATGAGTAAAAGACAGATAGTAAATGAACTACACAAACCGGCTCGTAGAAACTACACTCGCAGACGTGTTGTGACGAAAGGTTTGAATGATTTATTTCAAGCTGATCTTGTCATAATGATACCGTACGCACCTCTGAATAAAAGTTATAAATATCTTCTTACCGTCATAGACGTCTTCTCGAAGTATGCCTGGGTCGAACCTGTGAAAAGTAAAACTAGCAAAGATGTAACGTCGGCGATGGAAAAGATTTTAAAGAGTGGACGTCATGCCGTACCGAAAAATCTTCAAACTGACGACGGAACAGAATTTTTTAATGTGAAATTTCAAAATTTAATGAAAAAATATAACATAAACCATTATTCGACTTTCAGTAATCTAAAAGCGTCAGTAGTTGAAAGATTTAACCGTACCCTGAAACAACGCATGTGGAAAGAATTTAGTTATCGGGGAACGTACCGTTGGATTGTCATTTTAACCGATCTCGTCAAGTCATACAACGAGAAGAAACATCGAACTATCGGAATGAGACCCGTAGATGTGACTGCGGCAAATGAAAAACAACTGTTGAATACGGTTTACAGTAATATTAAAACGGTAGGCCGTGCCAAGTACAGGGTAGGGGACTACGTACGCATAAGTAAAATGAAACACGTATTCGCAAAAGGTTATACACCAAACTTTTCAACTGAGATTTTCACCATAAGCAAAGTGCAAGCGACAAACCCCGTGACATATAAACTTCAAGATTCATTGGGTCGTCCCATAGAAGGTGGTTGTTATGAACCCGAATTGCAGAAAACAAAACACCCAGATGTTTACCTTGTAGAAAAAGTGCTCACAAGAAAAGGTGATAGAATTTATGTTAAATGGCTCGGTTTTGACAACACCTACAACACTTGAATAAATAAAGATGATATAGTATAATTTAACATTAATTAAATAATTTTAATTAAAACTGATAATAGATTAATAAATAATTATTTATTAACATTAAAAGAACTTTCAATTTTATATCACCATATTCCTTACAATATTCTGCTGATAAATAAAATACTGGTGGGGAGTTGTATATAAGAGACGTGATGATCATATTTCTTGAATTAGTTGTGGGGTTTATGATGACAACTATGAAACAAGAAAGGTTAAAAATGAAGAAGGAAGAAAACAGGCTTAAGACGTTTGAAAGTTGGCCTTGTGATTATGTAGATCCACGTGATTTAGCAAGATCCGGATTTTATTATTACAACGTGGAGGACACTGTTCGTTGCTGTTTCTGCAGAATTGAAATTGGCCGTTGGAAAGAAGGAGACCATCCTACAGAAGAGCATCGGTACTGGTCAGTGAATTTTCCATTTATTAATGGATTTGATGTGGGAAATATACTAATAAAATCAAGTACATCTACCGATTTTCAACAAGAATTAAACATAAACAGTGATGAAGTTACATTTACAGATGCTAAAAATGTTGAAAGTACCACTAAAATTCCTGATAAAAATTTAAATAAATCACAGGATACCAATTTACCAGTTAACAAAAATGATGATACGGTTGATACAGTAGAATAATATTTTCCGACCTTAATAATAATAAAATTTCAAATCGTAAATTGAAGAATATTGAAATGAATGTGACTCAAGCTGAAAATGGTTCTATGACAACAATTAAGTTAAAGTAATTTTTTTTTAACTGTATCTTATTATGTATTTTAACAATTGTAATTGTATTATATATATTTATATATAATTTTAATTTAAATTTTTTGTAAATACATTTATGTTATAATCTTGTTAATAATTAATAAAAAATAGTCACCTATATGCTTTATTTATTTATTTATTTATTTATTTATTTAATATATTTCTGATTGAAGTATATTATATATGAATATAATAGGTTAAATGAGTAAAAGAACATGAAGAGATTAATTCAAATTTTTATTTTATTTTTTTAATACATTGATATTGATTTTATTGATTAATGTTACTATACTTATTATCTTCATATATGAAAGGGTTTGTTATCCCACCTGCATATTTACTCCTAAAAAAGAGTATGAGGAGTCTATCATTATCATTATCTTTATCATTATCATCATTTTTATCATTATCAATACAGCAATCTTCGTTATTATCAGAAGGGAGAGGTATGACTGTTTTCATTAACATTTCTAAAGTTTTTATATAATCATCAACGTTAGTTGACGGCCGGCGTCCACTGTCTGGTCCTACCGTCCATCCTACAGAGTTACCCTGCGTTCCTTTTTCAATGTTTGAAGTCAACCATTCATGTAAGACGGAGTGCCTTCTGTTTGGATTGTAAGTCCAGTATTTACTGTGTTTCAACAGGTAAGGTTTCTATGTTCGCATAATAGGCTGCTTCCGTTATGGCCACCCAGAGATCTTCTTCGTTTATTTCTGTCATATGTAGTATTAATTGAACAAGATCCACGTTGTTATAAACCACTGCGCTTTTGAAGTAGTCATTCATGATGTTCTGAGTGGCCAATTCAATTTTCTGAAACATGTTTCTCTCTTGATTATTCATGGTGTCTTAAAATATCTGTAATTATAAAATATAGAAAGCTTAAAATTTCCAAATCAATAGTCACAAACGTACAGTACATAATCTTGTTTCATTGTTTCTCCTTTTCCTCCTTTTTGTTTCTAGTAAGGTTATAAAGACGAAGGAAAGATTTTATACTGCATCATTATACCCCCAAGGTAAGGTTTTAGTATAACTATAATTTACAACTCTTTTATCATCGTACGGACTGAGAGCCACCTTTTTTTGTATTATTGAGTAGACGTTATGTTTAAATGATCTGATTAATCTTTGATCAATGTTAAAACTAGAGTTATTAAACAAACATTGATAATAATCATCGAAGGTAATTTGTTTCAATGATGTACTTGTAATACCTTTAGCCTTTTTGATAATTTTGCTATTATTCAGTAATTTAAACGTATACATTTTTTACTTTAATCCAATAAATTCAGTCATAATTTCACCGTTATTCTCAGCTTTCATTAGACCTAATACTTTTTTATTTCTTAAAGGGATACCGTATACATTATCAGGTGGGTAGTCTGACGTATCAAATCTATCTATATCCTCTTTCATGATCTCATAAATGTCAGGAACGGTAAAACAATACAATGCGCTATCTGTATCTGAGTACAAGAGGAGAGCTTTATCGTTAAATTTTGATTTGATATAATTGTAATGAAAATCATAAAGTATAGTTTTCGAAAGATCTAATATTGAAAATCCTACGTAAATTGGTTTATTAAATTTAATATTCAATCTTTTCATTTCTATAATAACCATATCAGGTGGGTAGTCTGACGTATCAAATCTATCTATATCCTCTTTCATGATCTCATAAATGTCAGGAACGGTAAAACAATACAATGCGCTATCTGTATCTGAGTACAAGAGGAGAGCTTTATCGTTAAATTTTGATTTGATATAATTGTAATGAAAATCATAAAGTATAGTTTTCGAAAGATCTAATATTGAAAATCCTACGTAAATTGGTTTATTAAATTTAATATTCAATCTTTTCATTTCTATAATAACCATATCTTTTTCAAATATGGTACAACTGTGAAAGTTTGGTTGTGAAATTAATCTCTTTGCACCATAACTACCTAACCATTTTGTTACCAGTTTAATGTCTTTATACTTTCGTACGTTCTCTATTGTTTTACCGAATACCGAGTTGTTCATTAATTTATAGAAATTTTTTAGTTGTTCATTAATTTATAGAAAGTTATTCGTAGACTGTTTTCTAAGATTTGTGTTTAGATCTATGTATGATTTCAACCAACAAGATTGTCGAAACTTTAAAATTTTATGAATTTTAACCAATTCCAATCCTAAATCTAAGGCTTGTTGTAAATTTCGATAGTGAATTACATAATTTTTCTTATTGTAAAGTGTTGTTAATAATTTTGGTAATTTCGCAGTGGAGGTTGGTGGTATTATATGTTAAGGGCAGAGTGGTAAATCACTATGTGTATCGAAAAGTTTTCGAGGGTAATCTAAATCGACTTCGAAAATGTAACCATATTTAGAATCAACTGGTATATTTTAACATTTACTGAATAGACATTTTCAACCCATTCAAAAGAATCAGTCGGCAAGGCAAATGACATTGCACTACCATAAAGGTTATTTATATCGAAATACATCAAGTATGATGACTTTTCTTTAGGATTATAATCTTTTCCCATAAATTTGTTATTTGCCTTAGCGTAACGATTTGAACACTGTGATATACCACCTCTGATTCCCGATTCTATAAACATAATCATATCAATATTTGTTAATAGTTCTAATTTTACTTTAGAAATTTTCAAACAACAATCGTAAGCCAAACCCAGTTCCGTATAGTAATGCAATGCATCTAAATTATAAGTTTTTAAACAAGTTTCTTTAAAATTTTCAAATGCATCAGCCAAAAGTAATACATCAGTTTTCAAATAGAGTTCTGCATATTCTTTTAAATTTTTTATTTTAAATATTCGCCAAACATTGAGTGCATGTTCATATTCTTTTTCGGGTATTTTAGACTGATGCATTTCATTGAAGAATTTCTCAATAGATGGTAATTTAGTTTCGTTTAATTTTTCCCAACTATCTACATAATCATACGGAAAAATGCCTTTTCGTTGCATCGCTTGGAATTCTAAATCATTATGATAATGTTTACGTATTATATTCTTCTTATCACCGTCTAAATACGACCCGAGTTTCTGGAGAGAATCCGATAGAAATCTATATGAATCTAAAAATCTGAAATTAATTTTACCGTATTGAGTTTTTTTCGTAAATGAAATGTATCGTTCTTTATTAATCAGAAGTAAATTTACCTCACCAGGTATTTCTGTACTCAACGTTTTTAGATTATGAAATAGAGCAGGTATCGTGAAACACTTTTGATAATTAATATTGCATATGTTATGTGCAGGACCTCTATCGCTCTGTGGAATGACAATGATCTTTTACTTTTAAATCAGATGAAGAGAATAATTCTCCACAGATATGACAGTTGTTAGATATTTTAAATTCATGCAGTTGTAAATTTGTTAATTTTTCAATCGGTATAGGGTTGGAATATATGTTGTCTAGATGGTTAGCTAATTGATTTAATTTTTGAACAAACCAACTAATACAATCTACACCTGTATATAATTCAAATTTTGAAAGGTTATCATTAAATGAACATTTCAAACAAAAAACTATACTAAAAGGTACATGTTTCTGATATTTTCTCAAACTTCTCACAGTATTCTGATTATTGTAATTCTCAAGTATGCTTTCGAGGTCTGCATATATTACAAATAGAACTTTATCTTGATATTTATAATTTTTGAACTGAAGAATTTTTATTTTTGTGTTGGTAAAGTAATTTTTGCTTTGTTAAATTTCTTACAGTTAATCATATGGTTATTTAAAGTTTTTTTACAAAAGTAATAATGACGTTTAAGTTGTTTATGTAATAACCTAGATAAATCTTTGATTAATGCAAAATGATACATCGGTTTGGATTGAATTTCATGAATTTTATCATATAAATCGTCATCATCATCTTCTGTATTCTCACACTGTATCAATAACAAATTAATTTTACATAACGAATTGTGTTCACTCAGAAATACTGGTACTACTTCCTTTTTTTGTAGTGTGAATACGTGTATTGATAGAGTATTCATGATTTCAAATTTTGAAATGTCTTTCATCTTGATTGGAAACTTAATATTATCGAATTTTAGAATTGAACTGAAATGAGGATAAGATGTGACACGTTTAGGATTTTTATTCTCCTGACAAGGTTTAAGATGTGCCGTTATACACCACAAAAAACAAAACTGATCATTATTTTTTATATTTAAAACGGCTTTAGTATTTTGAATATATTTAGGTATTTCAATAAAACTTGAAACACCTACGTTTATTGGGTCGTAATGGTTTATGTTCACTTTTAACTCAAGTACCTCATAAAGAGCCCATCCACTGTCTCTCTCTTGAAATTCTTGAAGTTTTAATAAAATTTTATTTTTAATATGATTTATGTAATATTCTTTTATATTTGTACCGTGGTTGATAATTCTATTTTTTGTGTTGAAATGTTTAATTTCAATCTCACCGGTCTGATGTTTTACAAAATTTGCAATGAAAATAACATTAACTTTTAACAGAGATTTATTAAGTTCTTTCTTCACATACAGAGAAAAACTTCTAAACGCTTTATCTAAAAATTCAATTGGATCTTTAATTTTTAAATTGATAATAACTCCTGTTTTAATTCTATTATTGAAACAAGATTCTAAATCACACCACATAATTTTTCTATTAGAAATTTTAGTTTCTTTAAAAAATTGTTTATAGTAATTGAATAAGGCCAAGTGTGATTCTAACTTAGAATACGTAGTGTATCTATCATTCTTCTGTTTAATTTTACATTTCACTAATTTTATACAATTTGTAATTAATTTATACCATTTTTTAAAATCTTCATTCGTCTTTAATAATTTACTAGCTTGCTCTACAGTTTTTAACATCTTTCCAGTTAGCTTTGAAATATCTTCCATATTTCTTGAAATAAAAAATCATTAAAAATCCCAATGAAAGAGTTGTTGTTTACAAAACGTACAATAATTTTTTAAATTTAATAAATGGTTAACAATATGATCATTACTAACGATTATTCCATATGAATGACAATTCAAAACATATGGTGTTGTATCATTTGTCCAATTGTAGTTCGGGTCTCTAACTTTTTGTGAATATTCTTCTTCTGTTATCCAATTACAATCAAAATCTATACGATCTGTACAATTTACACAAAAATAATATTCTTCTATGATATGATACATCGTACTATCAATTATTTTTAAAGTATCATTATCAAAATATAAATGATTTTGATTATCATCACTACATAAGTAATCTCTAAAATTCAATAGAAACAAATCTGTGGCATTTCTTAAAGTTATATCGACATAGTCAAAATTTAAAGAATCATTTGCACATTTATCTTGAAACTCACTAAAATCTAAATCTATTTCCAATGTTTCATTTGCTAATAACTCTAGGTTCAAATCATAATCATTAACATCATCAGATAGAATTGGTAGACGGGGTGACACTACAAGCGTATAAAATAATTTAAAACTAATCTGATATATATATATATATATATATATATATATATAAACTTGTCCTCCCGAAACTCCCAGACCAGGCATTTCACAACCAGTTTGAGAAAACTGTCTAATTAGCTGTAGTTTGATAGCTTATTTATGAAAAACCTGCGTATAAAACAATCAGTACAGTAATTAATGATTTTACATCTACACGGACTTTTCAGCCCGACGTAATTTATTTTATTCATAACAGATGGCGCTTTTGTCAACAACCTGTGATGATGGTTTGAAAACATGCTAAGTCGGTTCGTGTCTTAATACGACTTATTTTATCCACAAATAAACCAATATTCGTTCCTAAAATTGCCGAGCCGGCAGCACTATTCAACTCCGCTTGCAGTCACTAAATTATAACAGTCTGGACATTAGATTTACCGCGATAAGTTTTACCGCCATTATTTGTGCCAATAATGCTTACTTTTGCTAGCGTTTATCTGTATACAGAAAAAGATAAAATGGATACGAGTAAAAAAAAAATCTTTACTGCCTCATCGTAATAAGTATGTATACGTTAATACATTAGAAGGCAATAAATAATTGTGACTGATTACGTCATTGTTTTTCTAGCCTATCCCAATTTCTTTGGTATTTTAAAGTAAACAAACAATTAGGTATACTTTCTACCAGATTGCTCTACTACAGAGCGTGACGTAACAGATTGATTTCAGAGTGATTGCAGAGCAATCTCAGATCAAATCTCTATTTACATATCGAAAACGCTATAAGTCTGAGAATTGACTATGAGTACGGGCCTTAATAACAATTTTCTTTGGCAAGAATTTAAATATATTCACAATAAACATTCTTTGGTAAATATTTTGGTAAAATAACATATTATAATATTTGGATGATGAATGAATTTGTTCCAACAAATTGGGTTCACTTAATAAGTAATTATAGAATTGTTTACAGTCCATTTTTAGGTTTTTGTAGGTATGACCAAAAAACCCTTATACCGTCATTTTGTCGTCTGTCTGTCTGTTCGGTAAAAATTGTAGCCAAACTGCTAAACCTAGAGAGTTGAAATTTGGCACGCTTATACAACTCTTTGACCCGCACATAGGAAAAATACTAAAACATCTAAAAAACATATCCCCCTAAAAATATAAACAAATATGAGCTCATCGAAAAAAAAAAATATTTTTTTAAAAGTCTGAGTAGGGTATTAGATGAAAGCCCTTAGTACGTGGATTAACGATCAAAATTTTATTTTTGCAAAATAAATTATTTTGACACTATTTTTGCCAAAATTGTGCAAAAAAATTTTTGTCCCACACCCTGTAGCCCAGATGGTTTGAATTAAAAATCTGAAAAAATTCTAAGTAATGTACATTGTTGTAAACCGGAATAGTACAACAGGAGTTTTTGATCAGATTATGTTTTCGGAAAATAACGCATTTTTTGCGTTTTTAACTAAAATACGTTAAATATTTAATTCGCTATGTAACACAGTAGATAAGTAAGGGCTGATAGCGTAGTCGATTTCGTCGTTGGTTAGTAATTTGCAAACTAGAGTACGAATCCGGTCAATTTTAATTTTTCTGTTTTTTTTTTTTTTTTTTTTTTTTTTATTTTGTTTAAATTATTTTGTCAAAATTCTAGTTCTATTTTGGTAAATATTGCATTTAATTTTGAAAAGCCTAAATTTAATAACCAGTGGGAAGTGTTCAAATTATAATTTAATCCTGTTTGAATGTATACGAAATCAGAGGACGGGGCTTATGATTTATGCAACCAATGGAAGCGGTAATGGCGCAATTTTCAAAATATAACCTAACCTAACCTAACGTAACCTAACCTTGCTATATAAAAAAAAATACTGCACATATTTAGAAACTTAAATAATGGTATTAGGCATGTCGAAAAAATATTTTGACATAAAATTAGTTTTGGCATCCCAAATAATCATCATTCAGTTACTAAATACCTGCAAACTCTGAAATGTGTGAAAATTCACACTTCACATCAATTGAAATTTTTACTATTAAATTACTTTTTTTTTAGGGGCCTACTTTTTTTGCGCTTCAGGCCCCCCTAAACCTAAATCCGGCCCTGAGTTTGTTTAACAGTACCAACATATATTATTACAAAAAAAAAAAAAATTACTGAAAATCATATATTTGATGAATTAATTGGAGGATTTTTAAGTGTTCGATATTTTTAAAGTTCTCATCCAAAACTGGAACAATTTTGTACTTCTCACACAAAAATCCCGACCGTTCAAATCAGCTTCATATTTAATTGTAAGGTCCATAACGTATTTGTTGAGAGCTGTGCCGTAACAAGGCCGGAGCAACAGGAGCAACAAGGGTACAGGCCCGGGGCCCAGATAGAGGGGGGTTGCAAAGGAAAATACTAATTCATCACTTGTATTTGAGTAAGGGCCTTGTTTTAGCTCATTAGGTAGTTGTACTATAAAAGTGAGGACTTTTTTCAGGTCATCATTTATATTTTAGAAGTGAGCATCAATTGTATTATAGTCTTTAGGGGGCCCAATTATAAAACCTTGCCCAGGGCCCAAAAAAATCTAATTACGGCTCTGGTTGAAAGTATCTTGATGGAGCGAAGTAATGTTTGAACCGCCGAGGAAATCGAAATCTTGTGACACCTGTCGAAGTTTTTCAAATCTACAAATTTGCTCAACAACTATGTCATTAGTCTGGACATATGTTAAACGAAATTATTCAGATTCATTTAAATAGGCATTTGAAGGTTCATAATCAAATTGTTTACGAATCTTACGCTTCCTTTTTTCTTTAAACACAGGTTTGATATCCACAAGTTTAGCCAGATCTGTTCTTTTTCATAAAAAGTTCCAAACTCTTCATTTCTAATTTCAACTATTGTATTTCAAAGAAACTAAAAATCCTATTTGATATATAAAGTTTTTTGCATCTGAATATGTTTCCTCATTTTTAGGGTTTTGTAGGTATGACCAAAAAACCCTTATACCGTCATTTTGTCGTCTTTCTGTCTGTCTGTCCGGTAAAAATTGTGGCCAAACGGCTAAACCTAGAGAGTTGAAATTTGGCATGCTTTTACAACTCTTTGACCCGCACATAGGAAAAATACTAAAACATTTCAAAAACATATCGCCCTAAAAATATATACAAATATGAGCTCATCGATAAACAAAAATATTTTTTTTTAATTCTGAGTTGGGTATTAAATGAAAGCCCTTAGTACGTGGATTAACGATCAAAATTTTATTTTTGCAAAATAAATTATTTTGTCGCTATTTTTGCCAAAATTATGCAAAATTTTTTTTGTCCCACACCTGTAGCCCAGATGGTTTAAATTAAAAAGTATTGAATAACACAACAGATACCCAGTAATATTTTCTATAAATATTCAGTTGGTTGATTGTAGCAATAAAGATTACCAGAGACTTGCACATAAACAATGCCTCTAATATTATCTAATTTTTAGTTATCACTTTTATTCAGATGGTACAGAATAACAGAAAATAAACTAAATCATATAAATGTACTTATTTTTTTTACAGAGACCACATACCTACTCAGTATCATATATTTAGTTGCAAAAAAAAAACATTGTTTCAAGTAATTTTCCTAGAAAAATATTTCAAGTATAAAACATAAAATACTCAATACAATGTACTAAATACTGTATTTGAAATACAGAGCGTGTTTGAAATAGTATTTCACAAAAACTTTATTTGAAATATTCACAATTCGGGTATGTTAATGTCTGAAATGTAATTCAAGCATTTATTAGGTGTAATAAGCAAAAATTAATGTGAAGTGTGAAGTTTTGTATGTATGATCAAAAAACCCTTATACCGTCATTTTGTCGTCTGTCTGTTAGGTAAAAATTGTAGCCAAACTGCTAAACCTAGAGAGTTGAAATTTGGCACGCTTATACAACTCTTTGACCCGCACATAGGAAAAATACTAAAACATCCCCCTAAAAATATGAACAAATATGAGCTCATCGAAAAAAAAAAATATTTTTTTAAAAGTCTGAGTAGGGTATTAGATGAAAGTCCTTAGTACGTGGATTAACGATCAAAATTTTATTTTTGCAAAAGAAATTATTTTGACGCTATTTTTGTCAAAATTGTGCAAAAAAATTTTTGTCCCACACCCTGTAGCCCAGATGGTTTAAATTAAAAATCTGGAAAAATTCTAAGTAATGTACATTGGTGTGAACCGGAATAGTACAACAGGAACTTTTGATCAGATTATGTTTTCGAAAAATAACGCATTTTTGTGTTTTTAACTAAAATACGTTAAATATTTAATTCGCTATGTAGATAAGTAAGGGCTGATAGCGTAGTAGTTTTCGTCGTTGGTTAGTAATTTGCAAACTAGAGTCCGAATCCTGTCAATTTTAATTTTTCTATTTTCTTTTTTATTTTTATTTTGTTTAAATTATTTTGTCAAAATTCTAGTTATATTTTGGAAAATGTTGCATTTAATTTTTAAAAGGGTAAATTTAATAACCAGTGGGAAGTGTTGGAATTATAATTTAATCCTGTTTGAATGTATACGAAATCAGAGGGCGGGGCTTATGATTTCAGCAACCAATGGAAGCGGTAATGGCGCAATTTTCAAAATATAACCTAACTAAACCTAACCTAACCTTGCTATATAAAAAAAATACTGCACATATTTAGAAACTTAAATAATGGTATTAGGCATGTCGAAAAAATATTTTGACATAAAATTTGTTTTGGCATCCCAAATAATCATCAGTTTTTAAATACCATACATTGTATATAAATTAAGCTCAGAAAATATGATTAAGATATTCCAAATGTCCTATTGAATTAACAAAAAACAGGAATTAGAAAAATTATAAACAGAAATTTTTGCACGTACGAATTGATATGCACGTTTTCAAGTCAGAAACAGTTTTTGGAATGTCTGTCTGACCCTAGTGGTATGTCTGGACGTGGCGGGTTGTAGGAATAACAAAATCTAAAAATTTCTGGAACAGGGTACCCGACACAATTACTGGATTTTTATTCGCTACCCATTAATTACTCACGACCCGATAATAACCCGCTATGCGCTAGTTACTTCTTACGTATCAGTTATCCTTGAATATTTATTCAAATAATAAATACATTGTACTTTTTTCTACAGCAGTGGGAATGGTATAACGTTTCGGAAATATCTAATTCTGGTCATATTATATATTGTTACATTAATTTTATATTGCGCGCTCTAAAAATCAAGGCCAACGCAATGTCAGTAATATAGTTGATCCTCAAAGTATTAAATAACACAACAGATACCCAGTAATATTTTCTATAAATATTCAGTTGGTTGATTGTAGCAATAAAGATTACCAGAGACTTGCACATAAACAATGCCTCTAATATTATCTAATCTTTAGTTATCACTTTTATTCAGATAGTACAGAATAACAGAAAATAAACTAAATCATATAAATGTACTTATTTTTTTTACAGAGACCACATACCTACTCAGTTTCACATATTTAGTTGCAAAAAAAAAAACGTTGTTTCAAGTAATTTTCCTAGAAAAATATTTCAAGTATAAAACACAAAATACTCAATACCATGTCCTTAATACTGTATTTGAAATACAAAGCGTGTTTGAAATGGTATTTCACAAAAACTTTATTTGAAATATTCACAATTCGGGTATGTTAATGTCTGAAATGTAATTCAAGCATTTATTGGGTGTAATAAGCAAAAATTGATGTGAAGTGTGAAGTTTTGTATGTATGATCAAAAAACCTTTATACCGTCATTTTGTCGTCTGTCTGTTAGGTAAAAATTGTAGCCAAACTGCTAAACCTAGAGAGTTGAAATTTGGCACGCTTATACAACTCTTTGACCCGCACATAGGAAAAATACTAAAACATCCCCCTAAAAATATAAACAAATATGAGCTCATCGAAAAAATAAAATATTTTTTAAAAGTGTGAGTAGGGTATAAGATGAAAGTCCTTAGTACGTGGATTAACGATCAAATTTTATTTTTGCAAAAGAAATTATTTTGACGCTATTTTTGCCAAAATTGTGCAAAAAAATTTTTGTCCCACACCCTGTAGCCCACATGGTTTAAATTAAAAATCTGGGAAAATTCTAAGTAATGTACATTGGTGTGAACCGGAATAGTACAACAGGATCTTTTGATCAGATTATGTTTTCGAAAAATAACGCATTTTTGTGTTTTTAACTAAAATACGTTAAATATTTAATTCGCTATGTAACACAGTAGATAAGTAAGGGCTGATAGCGTAGTCGATTTCGTCGTTGGTTAGTAATTTGCAAACTAGAGTACGAATCCGGTCAATTTTAATTTTTCTGTTTTCTTTTTTATTTTTATTTTGTTTAAATTATTTTGTCAAAATTCTAGTTCTATTTTGGTAAATATTGCATTTAATTTTGAAAACCCTAAATTTAATAACCAGTGGGAAGTGTTCAAATTATAATTTAATCCTGTTTGAATGTATACGAAATCAGAGGACGGGGCTTATGATTTTAACCACCCATGGAAGTTGTAATGGCGCAATTTTCAAAATATAACCTAACTTAACCTAACCTAACCTAACCTTGCTATATAAAAAAAATACTGCACATATTTAGAAACTTAAATAATTGTATTAGGCATGTCGAAAAAATATTTTGACATAAAATTTGTTTTGGCATCCCAATTAATCATCATTCAGTTACTGATACCTGAAAAATCCTGAAATGTGTGAAAATTCACATTTCACATCAATTTTTTAAATTTTTACTATTAAATTACTTCCGAGTAAAATTTAAATATAATTTTGATAAAATTATGAAGTAATTATTATCTTGACTTCTATGAACTTTTACATCGCTCTCTTGTTAACCAAAATATAACACTAAATTAATTAATTTTGTTTAAAAACTATCTATTGTATATAAATAAAGCCCAGAAAATATGATTAAGATATTAAATATGTCGTAAGTTATTTAGTTTATGAAATATATAAGAAAGTTTACATAAGTGTAAACATTTTTACAGACCATGGCGGAGTTGTTAATCAAAATATGACTCTAAATTAATTTATTTTGTTTAAAAAACTATCTATTGTATATAAATAAAGCCCAGAAAATATGATTAAGATATTTAATATGTCCTAAGTTATTTAGTTTATGAAATATATAAGAAAGTTTACGTAAGTGTGAACATTTTTACAGACCATGGCGCAGTTGTTAACCAAAATATGACTCTAAATTAATTTATTTTGTTTAAAAAACTATCTATTGTATATAAATAAAGCCCAGAAAATATGATTAAGATATTAAATATTTATATTTTGTATTTGAACGTCCGCCCAAGGTCAAACAACTTTTGTTATCTAGTTTTAAATTCCAAAGTTCATGAGCGTTCTTTGTTATTTTTATTTCAAAACGATATAAAGGTACAATTATACAAAATGTATGATTTTCTTACTTCTAATCGTGTAAAGACAAACCTGCGCCCGGGGAAAAAAGCAGAATCCCCCCCCCCCCCGGTCACCATACAACAAAAGTTACAACAAAAGTTATTTATGTATATTGCTGACTAAAAAAATTCGCTGGAAATATAATCAATTAAAAATAAACAATAAAAATGTTGAAACGATGCTTAAAGAAAAATATGATTTTAACACTGAGTACGATTTCGAGTAAAAAATATGTTATAACTTTATCTTCAGAGCGGCAAAATCATGGATGATTTTTCCAAATCTAATGATTGAATTACTTCAAATTTAATTGAAAGTAAACTTGAATTGGTAAGCCTGTCCTGAGCCTAGCCTGTCCTAGGGTTTTGTAGGTATGACCAAAAAACCCTTATACCGTCATTTTGTCGTCTGTCTGTTCGGTAAAAATTGTGGCCAAATGGCTTAACCTTGAGAGTTCAAATTTGGCATACTTATACAACTATTTGATTCGAACATAGGAAAAATACTAAAACATCTCAAAAACGTATCACCCTAAAAATATAAACAAATATGTGCTAAACGAAAAATTTTTTTTTTTTTTAATTCTGAGTAGGGTATCAAATGAAAGCCCTTAGTACATGGATTAACGATCTAATGTTTATTTTTGCAAAATAAATTATTTTGATGCGATTTTTGCCAAAATTATGCAACAAATTTTTTTGTCCCACACCCTGAAGCCCAGATGGTTTAAACTAAAAATCTAAGTAATGTACATTGGTGTGAATCGGAATAGTAGAACAGGAATTTTTGATCAGATTATCTTTAAGGAAAATAACGCAATTTTTGGGTTTTTTTCTAGTTATATTTTGACAAATGTTGCATTTAATTTTTATGAGCGTAAATTTAATATCCGGTTGAAATTACATTTTCTTCTATCTTGTCATGTATACGAAACCAGAGGGTCGGAGCCATATTTAAAACAACCAATGGAAGTATTTAACATATACAAGATTGATATAAAAATGAAAATTTATATTTTAGTTCTAAAGAAAAATAGAAAATCTTAGAATATGTACTTTTAAGCGTTTGTTTTGGCGCCTCTAAGAGCGAACGCCCTGGGCCTGTCCCCCTCGCAACCCAGCCTTTTGTCAATGATGGCAGACAGAAAAAAAATTGTGTAGTAGTAAGTAAGCATATGTTGAAAAGTACAAACCGGCATGTTTACATTTGCATCCAAGGTCAAACACTATTATTTATACTTATACATTCCCAAATTCATGGGCGTTCATTACTAATTTTAATTTCAAAATGTTATAAAGTTATAATGACGCAAAACGTATTTTTTTTCTTACTTCTAATAACTACGAAATGGCGAAAACGTACTTCACATTTCTGCAATACACTAGTAACTTTTATAATAATTAATTATTATTAAATCAAATTCAATTATTCTAATTTTCATTTTGAAATTTATATACAAATGTCTGGGCCAGCGACAGGGGGACTACGGTTACAGCTGTACCGGACCCCAGACCTAAGGGGCTGGTCTTATGACCTAATGATCTGACAACCATAAAGAAAACAATTTACTCAGGATTCGAAATGTACCGCCAAACCGGAACTGTGTTCCAGTTTGTGAAATTTTGGAAAATATTTTTCAGATCCGTAATTTTCGTATATAGTTGTTTTATTGCTGAGTTGCACAATAATTATGAAAAGGCTAAAATATTGGCAGCGCTAAAGGGGTTTCAGGAGGGCCCGGGCCCCTCTAAAAATTGTTCTGCCTCCCGCCCTCCCCCAGATATGCCTGGAGAGAATAAAAATATATATATAAAACTAAGTGCCGGGATCATTTTGGGAATATTTCGAATTGTGAAAGAGCGGGTCAAAAAGCCGCTTACAACAATCATATTTTCATTAATGTTGCCCCCCACAAATATTTCTCGCCGCCACTGGGCTGCAACGTTCCGGTTCATGAAATAATAACCATTATAGATATCAGAGCCGGACTAAGGTATTTCTGCGCCCGAGGCAAAGTACCAGTCTTGCGCCGCTGTCCTTTACTAAATAAAAAAGGAAGATTGATCGTAGAGATGACCAAAAAAAGGAGGCGTGATTTTTGCGCCTCAACTCTTTCTTGCGCCTGTACCAACTCTGCGCCCGTAGCGAGTGCCTCGCTCGCCACATTCTAGATCCGGTTCGGGTAGATATAGTAGAAACTTTATTTGTTAGTTTAAGATAACAAGGGTTTGTTTTCATTTCTTTAATTATACTTGTAATGCGGCTGATAGACATTTTTATTTTTATTATTTAGGTATTTATTTTTTCTGGGTGCCGGTTACTTGAGAATTTCGGTTATATGAGTATCGGATAAAAGAGATTTTACTGTAATATCGTCAGGCGTGTAACTAAAAAAAATCTCATGGAGGAGGACATTTTAACGAACACCGCCCGTGTGCGTAGGACGCCCTAACATATGCACGCGGCGGCCCTTCATATGAGAAAATTTCCATAGGTGAAATTTTATGTGATAGTAGTAAGCAAATGTTGATCTCTCTATAACAACAAATATTTTTTAAGTATAAAACCGTCTTCTTTTATTATGTAGGTATTCTGTTCGTTTCCATTTCAAGTTTATAATATTTTATAATTAAATGAAAAAAATCTCAAACGCTGTGTAACGTAGGTGTCACGACTATTTATTCATATTTTCTCCAATTTTCTTTGGTAAATGGGTGTAAAGACGGTTCGCGAACCCCCCACTCCCGAAAAAACATCTTAAATATTATTATAGATTGTACATATGTGGAAAAAGCCGGAAAAAATAAAGATATACATTTTATGAATTAGTTAGTTAAAATAACTGATTCATCAGCGAAAGCTTTTTGCTTCAAAGAAGGCTATTGCGCCTATCACAGCCCGTTTAGAGGGCCCGTGTTGGACATCTTTAACATTTTTGTTTAATTGCACTTTCTTATCCAACCAATTTCTCTTTTAATTAGGGGCGGGGGCAGACAGCGTGTATGCCGCGGGCCCAGATATACGTAAATACGGCCCTGATCTAGCCTAAAATAAAAAACAGAAAATAAAAGAACACATGTAGGTACGGACAGAAATATATTAGATAAAAAATCTGTTTCAAAAGGGAAACAGATATGTGGGCGATGATAGAAAGCTATAAAGGGGCCCCACAATCATCTTATATCACAGATAAATATAAATAAACACATTAAAAGATAAGTGCATTTTATAAGAGAAGCGGTTTATTGAACAATAATTTTTCAGAAATTTTGTAAATGCATGACCCCCCCCTCCCGAAAAAATCTCCTCTCCAAATCTCTTTGGTGGAATTATATCATAATTTATCTTAAACCACTTAAAATTGTTATTAACTATTTTAATTAAGTGGTAAATTAATTAATTTTTAAATAATTTTAACACAGTTTAATTTACCATTTTAGAAAATCAAATAAATTTCAACATGTTCCGTAAACAGAACAAATTGTTTACGCGTGATGGTTATACTTCCATTTAAACACAATTTTGTTTATATGCAGGATCTATACATATCGTGCCCTCTCTTAGCCAGTAGAATGAAAACTATCGCTACTTAAAAGATTTGGTTCGAAACTTGGGGGAAAAGGTTCGAAACTTGGGGGAAAAGGCTCGAAAGTGCATCCAAATATTCAACTGCATTTTGTCAGAAAATGAACAAAATTATTCATCCAAATTGTAAACCCTCGTATTAACAGGAGCCCTCTGAACAATTTTTATTTGAAGCATTTTTAAAAATAATTATTTGTTATGGAGATATCAGGCCATAAAAAATCGTTTTTCACAACCAGGTTGGGAAATGCGGAAAGGTGTTGAAGTTCCGTGACTTTTGACGTAAATGGCTCTGGAGTTCCGGGAAGACAAATATATATATATATATATATATATATATATATATATATATATATATATATATATAATTAAAATACTTACTTGAAATTTGAGAGAGGTGTAGTAGAGAGTTAAGGTATACTCAACTTAATTGGTTTGAACTGGCTTATTCAAGAAATACGGTGTATTTATATGCCGTTAGAACTATCCCCACTTTATTCATAACCTTGCTTTCAATTTATTTTTATTTTACATTTCTTAAGCTTCACACGGTTTGTTACTTTCTATTATTTTAACCTTGCTTCAAATGTATATAAACCGATAAACAGACAAGAAACTACATCAGTTCAAAACTACTGTTCGTACTGTGCAAAATAAAGTAAATATGGACATCCCAACAACAATCATAGTTGAATCTAGAGATAAAGTGAAATTAAAATTACCTATGTTGGAGGTTGTAATGAAACACTTGTTTAGGTGAGTTAAAATTTTGTGAGTTATTATTATTGCTATGGAAGAAAACGTTCTTGACAACCATCAAATTGAAATTATATATATATATATACTTTTATGTTATTATCTTATAAATAACAAATAGTTACTTATAAACTTTATTGATTTCTTTAATATATTTTTGATCGAAGTATATTATATAATAAATTTATGGTACATATGTATGTATTTAAAAAAAATTTCTTAACAATTATCTGAGTACATAAATTTATATATATAACATACTCCAATCAGAAATATATTAAAGAAATAAATGAAGTATATGTTACAATTTTTTATTTATAAGATAATAACATAAAAGTATTTATATTTCGTCTCAAATGTGGTAAAATAACAATTATCACTCACAATAAACTAATCATTACAGTTTATATTATTCTTATTGTTCTTTCACAAATAATCAAACAATATTAAAACACATTTATGACATAAAACAAAGTTCATAATTAAAACAGATATTATAACAGACACGTAGCAATCCCAATGATCCAGACCGATCGCTCAGCTATCACACACTCCTATACAAAACACACTGTTCTATTATCGCCCTGTTTTTGCTGATCGGCTGATCTTGGTTCTGCTAGCACCAAGGCTGCTGCCTTTGCACTTACGTATTCTGATAAAATTATGATATTCTCCGACATATACATATCGTATTCATAAAATATGATTCCTATTATTAGTATTATTATTATTATTATTTTTAATATTATGTATCTCTAAATATTCTCCTTTTATTTTCTTCAGGTTTGGGGTCAGAGGCATATCCAGTAAGGATGGTAAAGTGTATATATCTTTATCATATAGTCCAAAAAAGGAAACGTTAGAGAAAAAGTTTGGTAGCTTACCTATAAGCTACATTAAAACATATGTTAGCACGCCGGAGCAATTGGAGTTGTTTAAAAAAGCAATAAAATTGTTCCGGTTTGATGTCGATATTGATGAAGAATCTGAAAGAAAGATGCTATTAAAACTTGGTATGGGTATGAAGAAGAAGAAAAAGATGACTAAAAAGGAGCAGAATAGATGTAGAAAACGAGGACGAGGAACTGCTGAAGATATTTCAAAGATTATCGGAGCTGTAAATTTAAAGAAGGTGACTGCCATTAGAAAGAGAGTGAAAAAACAGCAACAACGACGACGACAGAATAAGAAATTTTCACCAAGAATCAATCGTCCTCCGGTTAAACAAGGAGGATTTTTACCTCTGATTTTCTCTGGACTCTCAGCGTTAGGTGCTGTCGCTGGTGGAGCTGCGACCATAGCTAAAACAGCTAAGGATGCATCTGCAGTTAACGAACAGTTGAAACAAAGTCAGAGACATAACCGAGCAATGGAAGCTGCTGCTGCTGCTACGGAAAAGGTTTATTTTTAAAACCATACAAAAAAGGATCAAGCTTAAAACAATTAAAAAACTACCCAACAGGGCGTTGAGTGATAGTGAACTAAGAAAGTATGGTAAACATATTCCTTATTTTCGTGGAGTGTTTATGCGCAACGCCCTCCCTCAGAAACCATATATAAAAGAATGTGGAATTGTAAATTTAGATGATGAAGCTGGTTATGGTACTCACTGGGTAGCTTACATCATTAGAGGTAAAGACGTATGGCACTTTATAGTTTCGGCGAAAATTTCAATACACACATTTGTGGCCATTTATGTCTCGAGTTTTTAATAAATAACAACACTAAGATAAGTCACTAGTCAGTATGTCGAAGTCGTTTACAATATCTGGACGATCATCAGAACTAAGTGCTAATTATCATCCACCTATAGAACTCGATCCGAATTTAAATTATGTCATAGGATTTGTGGGATTCGAAAGCTACATGAGTATTCCTAATGTAGATTCAACAAATGACACTTTACATTACGGTAACGATCAGAAATTGGTAATACCGACAGGTCTATATGAAATTGACGATATCAATAAATATATAAGAAGGAAACTAGGAGTGGAGTATGTCGAAAGTGAAGAATATTATCATAAAACGCTTCAGAAAGAACGATCTGTTCCTAACGAGAAAGAATCACAACGAGGATACTTCAATATAACACCGAACACTAATACATTGAAGTGTAATATCAAAAGTTCATATCCAATTGATTTCACACCTGAAAACAGCATCGGAAAATTGTTAGGATTCAAACATAGAAAACTAACACCTGATGAAATACATGAATCAGATGAAACAGTTGAAATCTTCAGAGTTAGCGTTATTCGAATCGACTGTAACATCGTCATGGGTAGTTACACAAATGAAAAACCCGCTCATATGCTTCAAGAATTCTTTCCCGCAGTAGAACCCGGGTATAAAATAATCGAAGGACCCAGTAACGTAATTTATTTGCCTATCAACACCGAAACGATCAGTAACATCACGATACGCATCGTCGATCAGAATCAGAATTTAATAAATTTTCGTGAAGAACAAATTAAGCTGCGATTACATTTGAAACCTGTCTTATAAAATGGGGTTATGTTTCGAAGGTATAAATAACATCAACAAACATGATGATATTATTATTATAAATTTAACTACGAGACTAACAGCATCTCAAAAACAACAGCAACAGAGAAAAATAAATAAACTAACACATGAAAATAAACGTTTGTTACAAAAGTTGGGCTTGAAGTTAAAAAGTAAAACGAACAAGAAAAAGGAGAAGAAATGAGCGGAGGGGGAATGTTAAACGTTTTAACAAAGGAGAGGTATGATGATTCAATCACACGTTTTGAACTTCATACACATCAACCGTACATCACGAATGCTTTAAGCCAACGGAGTGGCCGAGCGCACTAAGTCGTGCGGTTTGTAGTGGCGGAAACACCAGTACGACTGTCCGGTCGATGGTTCGAGCCTCCTTCGTTGGTGATATTATTCGAGCGAGAATAATATGTTTACATTACTCCCATTTTTCACAATAATTCACCTCTCATCCAGGTGTAGGAGCTCGCCCCCTGGCATCGGCGATTAGCCTCGTTGCAGAAATAGGCCGATGTAAAATAAATAAAATAACGAATGCTTTAAGTACGAACGATGAAATCAGGATACCGATACAGCAGATGGACATCTATACGAATATTCATGACAGTTTTATTTACATCGAAGGGAAAATAACTAAAGGTGCTACAGCAACCGTCAACCCTGAACTCATCACAAATGCGTTCTCTCATTTATTTGAAGAAAATCGTTATGATCTTAATGGACAAACTATAGATAAGTGTCGAAACGTCGGTGTTGCAAGCACGATAAAGGGATACGTGACGTTCAATGAAGCTGAAGCTAAAATTTACTGGAACTATGGAGGAACTCTTCTGAATGCTGAAGGATATGTCAGTGCTTCTATACCACTGAAAATATTACTAGGG
Organism: Liopterus haemorrhoidalis; assembly: GCA_963971575.1. Classification (NCBI taxonomy): domain Eukaryota; kingdom Metazoa; phylum Arthropoda; class Insecta; order Coleoptera; family Dytiscidae; genus Liopterus; species Liopterus haemorrhoidalis. The sequence continues at coordinate 41,906,632 of OZ020614.1, read as the reverse complement.
TTCCCAGAACATTATCATAAGATTTTGGTTAATGCTAAACATGAATTGGTTCTTTTGAGGAGTAAAAATGACAATAATGTTTTCAAAAGTGACATTCTCCCTCTCATTGAACTGACTCGTGTTCAATGGCATGTTCCACATGTTAACGTGAGTGATTCTGAAAAAATTGAATTACTTAAGATAGTTAATTCGAAGAGGGATGTCATCCTACCATATAGAAGTTGGGATCTGTTTGAATGTCCCATGCCTACTGATACAACGAAATATTCTTGGACCATTAAGACTACCACCCAGATGGAAAAACCGAGATTCGTTATTCTCGGAATGCAGAAAGATCGTAAACAACTAAACGCAGACATAAGTAAATTTGATCATTGTGATACAAGTGAAGTTAAACTATTTCTTAACTCAGAAGTTTATCCTTACGATCCATTGAATATAAACTTTCAAAATGATCGTTACGAGTTTATATATAACATGTATGTGAACTTTCAAAAATCCTACTTACACCGACAAAGTGAGACCCTCTTTGATCGAGAGAAATTTAAAAATGAAGCACCACTAATCATATTATATTGTTCTAAGCAAGTGCATGGTGTCAAGACGAGTCAGGTAGATGTCAGAATCGAATTGGAAACACATAAACCTCTCTCTCAGAAAATCGTGCTTTACGCTCTAATTATTCACGATAGGGTGGTGGAATATAACTCCGCTACCAGTCTAGTGAAAATATCAGTATAAATTCTGTAAGTAATACTATATTACTATCAGTCTGTTGTAAGATATTACTCAGTCAACTACTCAGTGTATATTTTGATTATAATTGTTTCTAAAATGTTTTTCATTGATGTACAAGGTTTTAATTTTCCGCAATCGAGAAAATTTATATGTAAGGAAATAGCAATTCTAAATATGGTGGATGGAAAACTTACGCATAAGTTTATAAAAGAAGCTATAGACGTGCGATCATTCAACCCGAGAATTATTAATCATTTCACATAGTTGAAAAACAACGTACACGGTTTAAGTTGAAACTACTGTCTTCAGGGAGCTGATACACAGTTACATCATGAGGATATTTCTCGATTCATAACGGAACATATTGGATCTGGACTGGTGTATGTAAAAGGCTGTGAGAAAAAAGCCTGGTTGCAACAATTCATAAGTAATGAAATTAATGATTTATATGATAAAGATTGCCCATCTATTCAAGACATGAAACAAATTTTCAAATCTTTTCACTGTAATAAACATATGTTTATCTATATAAATTGCGGAAACCGCTACTGTTATAAAATAAAATGATAATATATAATATATTCAACATGTATTTCTTGTACAACTGTTATACTTATTATAAAATAAAATGATAATATATATATTTAACATGTTTTATTTACATACCTAATTTACACCTATCAAAAATTTAAAAATTAAATTTTTTTTTTTGTCTTTTCGGCAAAGACCTACGTATTTCGGCCCTGGGGGCCGCGCGGGAGTTTTGGTTGGCAAATTTAGCTTCCTGACGACGGGGCAGTTCTCTGGAGTACCGACACGGTCTTTTCGGCAAAGACAGGTGTATTTCGGCACTGGATAAAAAACCACCCCGGGTACTGACCCCGAATTTCTCACCGTTTACTAAATACAACCATTTTTATATCACTTTTTTTATTAGATCAGAATATGTCAGTGGTAATTGTTGGTAATTTAACACTTAATTAGGTACTTCTATTCTTAAAAATTTTCATATGATATACGAAATTTTCAAATCAGTTCAGTAGTTTGCTTGTCGCACCCCCGGTTGAGAAAAAATATTACCTATGACTTAAAACGCTCAATCATACTCGCAGACATAAAAATCCTAACACATTTCTATTTAATTATGAACTCAATACTGTATACTTACCCAATGTCACCATGTAATGTCACAATGTAAAATTGACTTGTTTATATACACAGTTAAGTTTTATTATTAGATATTAATTTACATATTTACATTCCGCATTCCGCAATTCAATTAAATCAATAACATAAAAATTAACATATTTACATATAAACATTATAAACTAAAGGTTAATTGTATCACATTTTACAATATTTAACTTATAAAAATATACCTTTCACTCTTCACATTGTATATATATATATTGAAACAAAATTAACTATCTGAGCATTGTGAGTCTAACGTCTCGTTTTCTATCTAACCACCAACCAGCAGCAGCAGCAACAGCAACAGTCAACACCAACATGAACGTAGAAAACTGGGATGACGTCGAAGAACTGGGGCCATTCGGATCGAGCGGAGCGAATCCATGGATTCTGCGACAAATTCAGAAACAACGAAAAACACCAATTCTTCCAAATACAACCGACACCGACCAGCAGCAGCAGAACGTAGAAAACTGGGATGACGTAGAAGAACTGGGGCCATTCGGATCGAGCGGAGCGAATCCATGGATTCTGCGACAAATTCAGAAACAACGAAAAAAACCAATTCTTCCAAATACAACCGACACCGACCAGCAGCAGCAGAACGTAGAAAACTGGGATGACGTAGAAGAACTGGGGCCATTCGGATCGAGCGGAGCGAATCCATGGATTCTGCGACAAATTCAGAAACAACGAAAAAAACCAATTCTTCCAAATACAACCGACACCGACCAGCAGCAGCAGAACGTAGAAAACTGGGATGACGTAGAAGAACTGGGGCCATTCGGATCGAGCGGAGCGAATCCATGGATTCTGCGACAAATTCAGAAACAACGAAAAAAACCAATTCTTCCAAATACAACCGACACCGACCAGCAGCAGCAGAACGTAGAAAACTGAGATGACGTCGAAGAACTGGGGCCATTCGGGTATTTATATATGAGTATTTTATCGTGTTTTCGAAATTTTCTTAATTAAAATTTATTCAACATGTTTTGTTTATTTATTTATCCACCTTATTTACCACAAACCTTTCACATACATACATATCGCTTTTATATAACTATTCAGATCAAGTCTCCAAAAGTCACATATAAATATAACTTATCCTACACGATTCCAGCACGGCTTTCGAGAAGGCACGGCTGATATAGTCGAATGGTCAAGCCTCAAAAAACCACATCTTTTTACATCAGGTTTCAGGGAAAGTCGGCTGGTCGGACTTTCAAGGTCAAATTGTCACAGTTATGACATAGCCCCACTACTACCATAATACAACATATGACAGACAATTATCAACAACTATTTTTATATATTATATGTTTCTCATAAGCCTACTTATTAATGTGAATTACTGGATTAGCACACTTGGTTCAACATAAAGTTTCAACAGTTATTTACAAATTTTAAGAAAAGCATTTGTACAAAATAATTTACCATTGTCAAAAAAACAACGATATGCGTTTGTAGATACATACATATATAGGTAAATACATACATCATATATATATATACAAAATTAAACACATATACATACATATTTGATGTGAACATACACATTTGATGTGAATTCACGTACACATGGTAAGCCTCTTGGTATTATATTAATTTTTTTATGTTTTCAAATTTGAAATTCAAAAATTCAGGTATGCTGTAAAATGCATTATTAATTAAGGTTGACTTTACTTCTCTTTTGAATTTAGGGTATGGCAGGCTACTTAAGTTTTCTGGCAATTTATTAAATAATACAATTCCCATGTAATGAGGGTCTTGTCTAGCCTTCTCTATACGCAACTTATTCAGATATAATTGATTTTTTCTCCTTGTGTCATGTGTATGTAATTCAGAGACGGTAACATATTTTTAGATGTTTTCTCTTATAAACAATAACGCATAATAAATATATATACAAGGGACAGTTAGAATCCTATTTTTTATGAATACAGGACGACAGTGCGTTCTACTATTTACATTGTTCATAGTTCTTATCATACGCTTTTGAATAATAAATATAATGTTAGCCTGTGTACAAGCGCCCCACAATGTAACACCGTATATTAAATGAGTAGCGAACATAGAATGGTAAATCATTAATAGTATCAAGTACGAAACATGGTATTTTATTTTTCTTGTAAGATATAAGATTTTTGCGAGTTTATTAGTTATAAGCTCTACATGTTTCTTGAAGTTTAAGTTCTGGTCTAGTATCACTCCCAAAAATCTAATTTTATATCTTTAACTGTATCCGGATAAGATCGAGTAAAAAATATTATTTTACCGGTTTTTTCATTATTTAGTAGTAATTTGTTGCTATCAAACCACATTTTACCGTCTGCCATTATATCTTGAATTAATGATGTTGATCGAGGAAGACGCTGTAAAAAATTTGTATCGTCTGCATATAAAACAACTTGGTCACATTTAATATGTTTGTCGAGATCATTTATGAATTGTTGAGAATTGTTGAAATTGTGAATCAAATAAAATTAAATAAAAAATAAATAAATAATATAAAGTAAAAAACAAAAGATAAAATAGTACCTTGCAAATAAATAAATAAATGAATAAATAAATTAATTTCAGCAAATAAATAAATAAATAAGTTACAGAAACTAAATATATAAATTATATTAATAACATCCGATAGTTATTAAGCAGTTGAATTGTTGTCTAGTATTTTATCTTTGAGGCATTTTGAAAACTTTTTACTTGCAAGACTAAAATTAGTTTTACTGCACTATAGCAACATTGATTCCTGCTAGTCATTTTATTTAGTTTAGGTAAATCTAGTTGCAGCTGATTAGCGGACCTGGTTCGCATGTTTGAAATTTTTATTATAAAAATCGAAAAAAAAAAAAAAAATGTAACGAAATTTGTTGTACTCTATTCATATACTTGCTGCAAATTCATTACCTTTAGTTCTTCAAACAAGGGAACAGAGTTGTCGTACTTACGAGCTCCTCATATGGTTTGTAGGGCCATTTTTTATGCTAGCTCCACACGCTCGTCCGAGCGGCTCGGACGAAGCGCTCGGCGAACGATGGCGATACGAGTGCACCGTCCACATGCTTGCCAAGACTCGCGATACGCTCAGTCATTGTTCAGACGTATAGCACGATGGGAGACGTAGAACTTGGAACTGCAACAGCTTTGTGCGCTCTTACATATTATAATTAATAATATACTTGTCTGATGCGGACCCATGCATCATTCACTTTCTCTGTCACCGAGGCGAACGAAGCCTCCACACGCTCGGATTCGTGCTGTTTCGCGTCGACTTGGCCAATGTGTGGAGCCGACATCACAAATCTTTAAGTTACTTAATATTGTCGGATAGGTACCTCCCCAATGTATGATTCCATACCTTAGGGTGGATTCGTACCAAGCAATATAAAGCTTTTTTAGTTCTGCTAATGGGAGGACATTTTTCATGTAATATAATTTATAATTGATCTGCTTTAACTTGTTTGAAAGTAAATTAATATGAATATCCCACCTTAGACCAGAGTCAATAGTAACGCCCAAGTATTTTATAGAGTTTAGGTACTATTTCTATATTGTCGCACGAACTTTACATACATTAAATTTTCGTTTGTGTAATATACCTGCTGACCCAAACCACTTGATAAACTACAAAATACGAAGTTAAACAAAATGAACTAATAAACACCTTAACCTTCTGAACAAATGCCTCTACCTACCAACATAAAACTTATATTGAGTCTTCATAAAAAAATTATGAAACTGTAGCCACATATTTAGAGTCTACAAATATTAAATTGTGAACGACTATTATTTATAAACCATAGGGAAAACGTGCTAAGCGATATGACATCTGGTGGGATTTTAGCAACTACAGACATAGACATTCTATCGCGCTTTTTTTATAAAAAATGTTTGCATAAAAATATAATTGCATAAAAACAAGTATTAATATTGTAGCAAAATTACAAAAACCACTAGTAAACATTAAAATTCACGTTGTTTATAACGAATGTCTATTTTGAAGGTTCCAAGTATGCCGCAATAGCGCTGCGATCTTAAAATGCTTCCCCTATATTTAATTATTATATAAATTTGTTAAATTAGCTAAATTAAGAAATATCGAACTAGGAAATCATATTCATTAAATAACGTACAAACTCTATTGTTGAACCTTCCATGCCCCCCCCCCCCCCTCTTCAAATAGTGCTACCAAAGTCCTGCCGAAACGGGCCTCACTGGCAAACACCCTTTTTCCCGTCCACCTTGTCCTCTTGTTTAATTCCCAAATCATACTCGGTTAGATTAGATTAGGTTAAAAGACAAATATATAAATAATCGTAGCTGAAAATGAAGAAATTTGAAAGACAATTTCATCACAAAAAAAAAACTTTTATCCAAATAATATTAAAAAACATTTTCACTCAAATAAATTAAGTTGACAAAAATATTCAAAAATTAAAAAAAAAACATATGCACGTCAATTGAATATATCTTAAATCTTATCTCTTATAAAATTTTAATGAGCTACAGTTATCCAGTTATGTAATGTGATTGATACCTATAAAGGCGCGTGCTGACTAGAGCATTTGTGCGCGCACGAACGTTGTGCGCGTAAAATTGCTTAGGTGAGTACGAGGTACAATTTGTGTGCGCGGCCACTTTCACGCGCACCACTGCTATCCGTAGCTTGTCGGTCCTACCGATAAGTAGAGCTCTGCGCGGATACATTTTTCTGTATCCACATCCGATCCGCATCCGCAGCCTTTGCAAATATAAAATCCGCATCCGATCCGCATCCGCAAAAATATCCGCACAATCCGCTCAGGAATAGTTGTCTGTTTGGAAATATCTAACATATTTCGCCTTATTTGGCATATCGCTGTTTTAAAACACTACTAATTTTTTTTAAAATTTTATCACAATATATAGATTAAAAAATAAGGATGAAAATTACAATTATTCGAATCTTAAACCAAGTTTATATCAAATGTAAAACTTTAAATAGCAATATCTCAGAAACTTGGTTTTTTAAGATATCTCACTATTATTTTAGAGCAGCGATATTTAGAAAAAATTAAACAGATTAATTTTTCACATTTATGATCAATAAATAACAAGGAAAGTTGGAGTGGCCTTAAATCGTGCAGTTTTGACTGGTTAAAAGTCTGAATTGTGAGGTTGCTAGTTCAATTCCTCGTTGGTGATATTATTCGGAAGAGAATAATATGTTTACATTACTCCCATTTTCACAATCGTTCACCTCTTATCCAGGTGTAGTAGCTCGCCTCCTGGCATCGGCGATTAGCCGCGTTGCAAAAATAGGCCGATGTGAAATAAAAAAAATTAAAAAAAGGAAAGACCTATACGATCAGCAAATTTAAGAAAATAAGTTCTTAATAATAAAACTAAATTCTTAAATTCATCCTAATATTAAAAGATGAAAGTTAAATGACGATTTCAAGAATTTTAAGATATTTTTAATTTTTAAAATTTGATATGACCTTCTATGTTTTAAATGTGGCAAATTATCATGGTTAGTTTCATGGTTAACTAATATTTCAAAAAATGCAAAATAAGGCGATACATAATTATTTTTAAATTAATAAACGCAATAAATCCAAAGAAATTGTTGTATCTACGACTGTTATATAAACTTTACTATATTTAACTATTTAAGTAAGCGTAAAATAGGTCTTTATGGGAAGAGTAAAAAAAGTAAAAAGTGCCGTAACGTATTATTATTTCACTCGTGCCATAAGCGCAATACAAATGCCAGCGATACATTTTTGGGGTTCTAAACTTGTTTTCCGTAGGAAGAGGCGTCCAACCGAAGATTTTATGTTCACGCGGATATTGCGGATAAGAGGATATGATATATAATCCGCATCCGATCCGCATCCGCAAGATTTAAATAATAATTTATCTGCATCCGCTGAAAAATGGCGGATATCCGCGGATTTGCAGGACTCTACCGATAAGATCAAAGAACTTGTGCGCTCGCTTGTGTGTACGGGTTTATGCAGTCATATAATTGTGCGCGTTAATTTAAATAAACGCCAGTAAACATTCAATATGGAGTAAGAAAGTATTGAATGATGGAAAACGAATATCCAATTGCATAAAAAAACCTAGGGTTATGGATAATTGTCCTTTTACGGGAACAGTCTATCTAAATCTTGTATCTTTATGCAAAATTATGAGTATTTCAAAATCTGCCGCTGACATTTGAACAAAATTTTGAAATTATCCACTAACTTCTTGCATTTGCAGATCTGCTAGCAAACTTGAATCATTGTATATTTCCCTGATCCTGTATAGACGTGTCATCCACCACCGTTCGTTTTGTTTTTTCTTTTTCTTTTACTAAGTATGTGTATTACTAGGCTATCCCCCGACTTACGACCAAATTCCGTTTCGAAGGGTTGGTCGTAAGTCGGGAAATTTACAAAATTTCAAAATATGTATACATGTCTTCGGCAGACTCATCGGTGTCTTACCGATACAAACTTACCTGTGAATTTGATTGAATGCACATTTTTTGGCAGCGTTTGTCGCTCGGCACATATGAAAACTACAATATCTAAACAATGACAGATTGTAATGACAGTAAATTTTGAATGTAAGCTTTTACAGCAATTTTAAAAGTACATGTGCTTTATATACGTCTCCTCAATATCTAAGTAAACTGACTTAACACTCAATTCCATAATTTTTTACTTGCTTTGTGTTAGATTCATTGTTACTACAGATATAACTGTCAAAATATCCACCGGTGAGCAACTAACCGTAAATGAAATCCGGTTAATAAAATGCGACCGGTGAGTAAGTACGGTAACTCACCAGTAGATCAACGTATACATACAGAAAAAAAATTACCAACTGGTAACTCTGCTGAATGCGGCCATAGTATACTTAGTAAAAAAAAAAGAAAAAACAAAACAAGCTGTGGTGGATGACACAATTATGTAGAAGCAGAGAAATATACAATGGTTCAAGTTTGCTAGCAGAACTGCAAATGCAAGAGGTTAGTGGGCAATTTCAAAATTTTGTTCGAATGTCAGAGGCAGATTTTGAACTACTCGTTAATAAAGTTGGTCACAAAAATGAAAAGAAAGACAAGATTTATAAGGTCTGTTCCCGTGAAAGAAAGATTAGCCATAACCCTACGTTTTTTGCAACTGGGGATTCGTTTACCAGCATGCAATACCTTTTTACTCCATTCCATGTTGCATATTTACTGGTGTTTACTTAAATTTACGCGCACAATTATATGACTGCATAAACCCGTACACACTGAGCGCACAAGTTCTTTGATCTTATCGGTAGGACCGACAAGCTACGGATAGCATTCGTACGCGTATTAGTGTACGCGCACACAAATTGTACCTCATACGCACAAATGATCTAGTCAGTACACTAAAAAAGTCAATAAAAATACAAATATTTTTGCAGGCTCCTAATACTGAAAAATTAAAAACGAACTAATTTCCCAGAAAAACTTTTTTTATCCAATCTCTAGTTATGACAACTCATTATAACACAAAATAATATAAAAAATGGTAATCCTGCATAATAGCGCCCTGAGAATAGTTTTCATGGGTTAGTGTAAATCCTAAACAGTGATTTACCTTAAAATCACTATCTTAGGTTATTATTGAAAACATTCTGATTTTTTTAAATTTTTGTAAACCACCTAAAAATTAATTGAAGCATGGAAGCAGTGCAAACATTAGGTGTGTTCGATTTGCACATTTGCAGTTACTGTTTACTGCCGCGTTAAAGCGTTAACAGCCGTAACAAATAATCCGCAAGAGAAACAGCTGTAACTTTTTCGCAGTAGCGTCATAAACTGGCAGTAAATTACGACAAATTAAACAGATTTGCAGTTACTGCGACCAAACGAACAGATTTTTTTAACGCGGCAGTAAACAGTAACTGCAAATGTGCAAATCGAACACACCTATTGCAACAGTAGAAATTCGGGGCGTTATTATGCAGGATTACCTTGTGACGGTTGGTGAATTTATATACTGGCTATTTTATTCGTCTTGCCCTACGTTGTGTTTTTTTGAATTATTAATTCCATTCGTTCTTGGAGCGGGAAATTATGTCTACAAAGAAACACTGGGACACATTTAAATCAAATAGTTTATTAACGGTCTAGTCATCCAGAAATATTACAGACATGTTTTGTTTGTACATCTGCTTGCAATTGCTGTAAGGTAAATTAGTATTAACACAGTGATAACATAAGTTTCTACTCAAATAATGGTATGAAATATATACTTCCAAACTAACCATGTGGCCATGATATGGGCCTTACTATTGTTTAAGATCACTAGTGCTGACTAGGATCTTATACCTCATTATTTGTAATCACTAATGTGTAGCTCTTTTATTTAAGACGGGTCGGTTACCCGTGTATTTAGTTTAATCACCTAACTGCTGCTTCATGTGCTTAACGGTACCTTCGGTTACATTCGACCAACGGGTCTGCTACCCGCAAATACAGTTTTGTTGGGTCTGTCAACCCTTTGATGTGTTGGTGGCTTTCTACGGTTGTCAATCCCAGAAATTGCAAGTTCGTGGGTACATCTACGGTTGTGAATCGTAGAAAACCCAGACAACATCCTCATAGCGTGCCGAATATGAGCGCATCAAAGTCCACACTGCCTACGAGTTAGTCGTAGGCCAGAAAACGTAAATATGATACGGGGTGCGCGGATACCTGGACGTCTTTCCCATAGCGTGCCGAATATGAGCGCATCAAAGTCCACACTGCCTACGAGTTAGTCGTAGGCCAGAAAACGTAAATATGATACGGGGTGCGCGGATACCTGGACGTCTTTCCCATAGCGTGCCGAACATGAGCGCATCAAAGTCCACACTGCCTACGAGTTAGCCGTAGGCGCGAAACGTTAATATGATACGGGGTGCGCGGATACCTGGACGTCTTTCCCATAGCGTGCCGAACATGAGCGCATCACAGTTCCACACTGCCTATGAGTTAGCCGTAGGTGTAGAGCAATAATAACCGATATAGTAACCTACCAGCAGCTGCCGTCAACTGCCTCCTTCTGCTCTCAAACTTCAAGATTATATACCCCTTACACACACCCAAACTTTAGACGAAGAATCTGTCTTCTATCGTTATTTGACACGTTAGGTTATAGGTTCAACAACCTATATACAAAAATAAAATAATGTATAATAATAATAATAATAATAATGTTTATTGACTAAGATCAGTGGCGTAGCCAGGATTTTGTCTTGGGGAGGCCCGAATCAAATTTAGAGGGCACGCGGGCCGCATACTGCCCTCAGCCTCATTTTTTGTGGCCCCTCAAGTGGTAATCAAAATCACTTAAGCTTATTTAGGGGAAAAATATATTTAAAAATGTAAAATATACTCTCTTCCCCTTTTCTGTTTATAAAAAAATGTCAAGAAACCCTTCGGGATATTTAAAGTTCCGTCACTGCTTATCATTTTGTATGTAAAATAGACTGCGACCCAAATCAGTTCGACACCCCTGCTGTTGGATATTGATGTTTATATCAAATAAAAATTCCATTATTTGTTGATAAAAAAATTTAACTGTTAATCCATGTATCAAAAAATTTCACTTGATTTTTTCTTCGATAAATACATATTTATTTATATTTTTCGCGGGATATATTTTTGAATTATCAATATTTCTCTTACTTATGTACAGTTGTCTAAATCAGCCGCTTGGCCACAATTTGTACCGAACGAACAGACTCATGTGACGGAATAAGGATTTCTTGATTTTACCTACGAAAACCTGAAAATAACATGTAAATATGCATTTTCTGTTAATTTCAACACTAATCATAATAAAATACAGCTTATTATTATTGTAAAATACATAAGTTATTTTGCTGTACGATCATGATAAATTTGTTAAATTTTCATTTCATTGGACCTTCAGAGAGGGTTTGTGCCCCCCGCCGCTCTGATTACGCCACTGTTGTTCAGTACAACTTATATCAGTCCTTGTTGTGTGTAAAACATCATAATTTCAAAAATACCTAAGAAGATATTGATATTCACATTTAACTACAAAATAAAACCAAATACCGATTTTAAGAGCGCGATTGTCTCCAAAACTACTTGTCTCTCAGTTTTGGAGACAATAAGGAATTCTCTATTTCACTCTATTTCACGTTTGAGGTATCATTTTAAAATTACATTCTGAAGGTTATACCGAAGTCAGATTTCCACTTTATCTTATCTGAATAGAGTAATTAGTTGTTTAAAACAGTTTTATCATTTGACTGCGCGAATATTTTAGTCGATGTGTCAGGGAGAAAAAGGATCAACGCTCCCCTTCATATAATTCGGTGGAGCATATTTGGAAAGTGATGTATTTTCACTTGAACAATAATTATGTCACTTTAACAAGAGTAAGCAATCTTAAAAAAAGTTTATTTATACGAAAAAAGAAAAAAAAAAGCCAGTATTGTTTACAATGAAGTAATTGAAAAATTAACTACTGTTGTGGTTAACAAATTTTATCTTCAACTCTCCGAGCAGCGCCGTGTAACCTGCTGGTCCTGAGAGTGGCCCAGGCCCGTCGGTCCCCCCCCCCTTGGCTGCGCCACTGACTAAGATACTATGGTCCGTTCAAAGGTGAGTATGCAGTACAGGACATATGGAGTAGTTCTTTTTCATACTCTCTAATGGGTTTATACCATGACGCTATCTTTTTCTTGCTTGTTGACGTTGCCAGCTCTAAAACGCGCTGATCTGTGTAGACGCAGTATTCTACAAATGGTCATTTGTTTATGTTGAGTGTTATTTTGAGTTTTATAAGAGTTGATTTTTGTAAATCAAAATTCAAAGTCAAAATACAAATTTCAAAATTACATATTTTAGTTAAAACTAATATTTTCTAATTCCTCAAAGCTCTACAGTGGATTTTTATACAAAATTACTTTGATTTTTGACTGAAAATTTTGGAGAGGTAGCTTTCTAACCTCCTCAGGTAAAAGATTAAAAAATTTAATAGAATAATAACTGCAGCAGTTCCTTGATATGTTTAGGCGTAGAAAATTGGAGCGAATATTGTTTCTCGAACGAGTATTATGGCTGTATGTTTCGCTGTGGTTTGGAATATTTTGCAAATTTTTAAAGATATGCAACAGAGAGTAATAGATATATAAGGATGGTAGGGACATTATATGGAATTTCACAAAAAGATCCCGGCAGTCGGCTTGGAAAGGAGCAGAGGCCATTATTCTCATAACTTTACGTCGAAGGGCGATAATTCTCTTGGCAGCTGGCGAATGTCCCCAGATTAATATGCCATAGCTTAGTTGGGAATGAAAAAGAGAAAAATAGGCTTTTAGAACCACGTCAATATTAACTTCTCGTTTTAAGTTTCTAATTAAAGTAGAAGATCTTAGTTTACGACTGAGAAGTTCCGTATGTTGGTCCCAGCGAAGATGGGGATCAACACTCATTGGTGAAAAGATATTTTTTTGGTTAACAGATACATTGGTATTAATTGGTGAACAGATAAATGTCACAAATTGCGGTCAATGTTTATGACCCTTACTAATGTAGTTTTTTTTTTTGTGTGTATACCACTTGACTAATACTAAGCTCTTGGGCAACCCCTCGCTAGTGGTAAAGTCACTAGATTATACAAAGTAGCGCAACGGCGGTCATACTGGGGCTAAAAATTTCGCCAACACAAATGATTTTCAGTGATTCCAACAGTAAAAAAATAAGAAACTAGTACTACCAAATTTTTTATTTTAAACATTGTAATCACGATTTTTTTAATCAAAGATGCACTATAAAAAGATTGTGGTACAATTTGAATTATTTTTTTAATTTTTATTAAATAAAATGGATATAATATATAAATTTAAATGAAACTTAACCTTAAATATTCAAACCGCTGACAAAGGAGGTTATTAAATTAGAGCGAGAAAGAGAGATGTGACAGCGCAGACGCAAACTTAAGAACGTAAAAATTGCTGCTTTAGTTTGCTTAATAGGGGTAGCAATGTTGTCAAGCAAACCCTTGGGTCTGTCGGCTTCTTCATAGGCTTGCGCTACTCAGTGACTTTAGCTAGTGGCAGGTATATCGGTCATGACCTAGAAGTTTAAATATTGTATTAAATAAGTTTGAATTCATAATTCCAAATAATATAAATAAGACGAAAATAAAAATGATATGGGGGTACCAGTAGTTGTACCATCGCAACCTAAAAAAGAATAATAGTTACAATCAAAAGTTAATGTTACAAACAATCTGCAACATTAAAGTTTAAACGCGATACAAATAACATGAGGTACTCACTTGTAAAGATTAACAGTTACTCGTTTCACTAGTTCAAATTTTGTCCGCCTGATGTGACTTCATAGCGCTGTTGAGCCCAACAGGTAATGTTTATTCTCAAGTAGTGGAAAAGTTTTGTTTAGTTTCTATTGAGAAGTGACATTACCGTTGGCGGCGCTGTAATTCATGGCAAAATGGCTGAATTGTCTAGTATTCAGCTGTCAATATGGTAACAGGGAACAGATTAATTTAAGCACAGTACATTTTTATTTTATGAAAATGTATCTATCGACGTTCTAACAAAAAATCAACACCAGAACATATGTAATAATTTCAAACAGTACTACAGTCGCGTAGTACAATATTTGACCACCAGACTGCGTATCCGAGCGTGTCAGTTCTCAATAGGCAAATGGTCATAAGAGAGACTCTGTCTGGCGGAATTATGTTGAACTAACAAAATAGACAAGTTTGTTATTGTTCTGAAGCACGTGTTACATTTGTTTGGATTTTTAGATTTTTTATCTGTTTGGCATAAGTGTGATATTTATTAAGAAAACACAAAATAAGGCAGAAATATTAATAAATTTTTTCTAAATGTCAGAATACAACGTATTGTCCATATGTCAAAAAGTTGTTATTAGGTGTGTTCGATTTGCACATTTGCAGTTACTGTTTACTGCCGCGTTAAAAAAATCTGTTCATTTGGTCGCAGTAACTGCAAATCTGTTCGATTTGTCGTAATTTACTGCCAGTTTATGATGCTACTGCGAAAAAGTTACAGCTTTTTCTCTTGCGGATTATTTGTTACGGCTGTTACGCTTTAACGCGGCAGTAAACAGTAACTGCAAATGTGCAAATCGAACACACCTATTGTCTATTTGGTTAGTTTCGATTTTGCCTCTTTGGCGCTGCAATTTTAAAAGGGGTTATTACACGTAGAATAAATGCAAATCTCTTGTGTATGGCAGGTAGCCTTACTGCAGGGATTTGTCAACTTAGTTTTATAATAAATATTCTTAAAAAGCAAATGTAATTTTTGAACACAAATACAGATCAGTTTTTATATTTAAAATAAATGAATTGCTACTAAATTTTCTGAGCAATAGATATTTTTATAGTTATTAATACCAGTACATTTAAAGGTAAAATTGTAGGTTAAATTTTTTGTTTTTGCGTGAGTCAGGGTATTTGTAGTTTTTTTGTCGTTGACCTATATTGGGCGAAAAGTTATATCGAAATTTAAAAAAACAGCAGTGTTTATTGGGCCGTATTATTTATGCATATGTTTTTACATCATAATTTATTTATTTTTTACTGAAACTGTATATAGGAGTGTAATGAATAAATTTACTTTATTCAGGTATAGATGTAACATTATTGATGTCAGGGCTAAAATTTTGCAATACGCCAATGAAAGTGACTTTCCAGTGGACAGCTTTGAAAGCGCGCGCATGCGTGTTGAATGTGTACAGGTCTTCTGAGAGTGCGACTGGGAAATGTCTATTGTCTCTGATAAACTGTGGAGCAATTTACTAAATTAATGCCGAATGACGTTATATATACATATAATTATTATGGCTAGAACGTTTATGTGTGATGTTTACAGTGAAATAAGTAATGGATGTGTGTATTTTAATTCGTGCAGGAAGTATAATCGCACCAAGAGGCAGAGTACTAACACTGAAACTCAATGAAACAGTGTTGTTTGGAGTCCGTATTTATATTGGGTACTGTTTGAATGGAGGGCACGGGGTCTGGGGTTAAATCGCGGGCGCGTTCTAATTCAGCAAGGATACTTGTGTTTGAAGATCCAGAGACAGAAAATACCAAGAGCGGTCCTTCAAAATGTGTTCTGAAGAAAGCAGCAATTCCTCCGACACCGAAACCAGGGCAACCAGGTAATAAACATTTACTTGTTAAAATATATAAACAGTCAACATGCACATTTAACAACATTAATGAATTCCTGTAGAATGTCTTGGTTTATTAATAAAATATCGATGCTTGTGTAAAACAAATATTACTTTAACATTAGTTGCAGATATATCGAATCTGGTGAGGTTTCGAAGTTCAGCATTGGGGAAGAGTGCACCTTCGTTATCAGCTAACATGGTAAATTATAAATCTGTCTTTCGCATCATCTGTTTTATCATGCGATCGTGTATTATAGAAAGATTTGGGGATCGGACGAAGGAACAGTCGTCCAGCTGCTGTTCATAGATTAAGTTTCGTCGCCAATACATCACCAACATTTCCTCGTTCACATTCCCCAATCTCAGGCAGCCCGATAGATTCACCCAGAGTACATTCGCCATGTCTAAATTTTTCATTTGCTCCTATTAAGAGGTTAGTTTAAATTATTATTCACATTAACAATATTTTATTCAATAATATCATTAAAAAAGCACTTATGTGTATGATGCATCTCATAAAAATATCAATGGTTTTCAGATATGTAACTTTACATTTTTTTTCCCTTGTAGTTACGTAAATAATTTCTGTAGTATAATAACAAAATGTAAAACTTATGTTTATTTATATTCTTGTACTATTTTTCATTCATAAAATCACGTTTTCATTTCTAAAATATTTCAAGGTTAACGTATGAATCATCTGTCAATAACAAAATGAAAAAATAACATTTTTCAAAACATTACTGTGTCACAGGATTATAATTAGATGAAATTGATTAAGATGCATTATTAAAATTAAAAAATTTTGAAAAAAAAAATGAAAATGTTAATATTATTGGATGTAATATATTTTAGGATTGCGGGATCCAGAAGTGATGGGCGAAGATGGTCAGTGGCATCATTACCATCCTCCGGATATGGAACAACCCCGGGTAGCTCCAATATGTCTGTAAGAAAATTTATCTTATTTATTCATTTGTAAAATCAAGCTGTAATCTCCATTTGCTGGCCTTGAATTGATATCTAAAATGATCATAGAGGCTGTATCAGACCACCCGTCCACTCTGTTTTCCATCCTAAGAATCGAATGGTGACATTGAAATTTTCTGGAACAAACTGAAAGAACAGGATGTCAAGGACAACTATGACTATGATTTTTTTAATTAGTACATATATAGAGTTAGGTATCTTTGGATAGAGCTTATGAAAAGAAAACTTTTTTTAATATCTTTTATAATTTATGAAAAACTGTATTCTCTATAACGACTAGCCAGTAAAATATTTTTATTTACATGGGTTCAAAGTGCATTTCATTTTGATGTAAACACTTTTGCATCCTTACACGGCTATCTGTAGCTCGGAGCATTATATGTATATATAGTACGTATTAGGTTGGAGGGAAAGTTCTGTCGTTTTTAAATAAAAATATTTTAAGATATTTAAAAAAGTATATGCTGTGCAAAACATTTGCAACTGAACCTATATGTTTGAATATTGTTGCTTTTTTTTTAAACTTTAAATTCAATCAGAATTTTTGTTTATTATTATTTTTATTATTAATAGTTATTGGCTAATTTACCACAAAAACAAAAATAATTAAAATTAATTGTTCAGGCAAAAAAGAAAAAAAATATATATATAACAATTAGGTATAATTTGGCTGTGCAAAACATTTGCAACTCATGTCATTATTCGTTTGTTTAGGTGAATTGTCGTGCATTTTCGTACGAATTCGGAATATTTGCGGGAGTTTTTATGAGTTGTTTTTCTCAATTTAAAATAGTGTGATTGGTACATTCAGAAGATAGGAAGTTTATTTAAAATATGAAGGTAGTATTTAAAATAATTTAAAAAATGGGAGGTGTTAAGTATAATTCTGAAATAAAATCAAAAATTCTACTTGAATACAAGAACGGCATGACACAGAAAGAAATTTCTGAGAAGTATAAGATCCATAAATCTACAATTTCCAGCGTTGTGAAGAGTGGAAGAGTTGAATCTTACCATAAGGGAGGACGACCTGTAAAATAACGCCACGGGAGGACCGTGAAATACTAAAATTAATTTAAAAAAATCCTCAAATATCTTCCAAAGATATCAAAGACAGCCTAGGACTAGATGTAAATACATCAAATATAAGACGACGGGCGATAGACAATAATCTCCGCAGCTACAAAATAGCAAAAAACCGTTTGTTTCAAATAAAAATCGGTTAGTTCGTTTACAATTTGCAAAAACCGGAGTCAACACAAATGGGGAACAGTATTATTTTCAGATGAAACAAAATTCAATTTGGAAGTGATGGCAAACCGAATGTCAGAAGGCCTAGAAATGAAAGATTTATTCCGAGATATACAAAAGGGACAGTTACATTTGGAGGTGGAAACGTTATGGCCTGGGGATGCTTCTCGGCACAAGGTATAGGTCAACTAAGACGAATTTATGGCAACATGAATGCTTTGGATTATAGATATATTTTGCAAAATTTTGTTTAGCACTTGTTTGGAAGTATCAGCATGATAACGATCCAAAGCATACGGCCAAGATCGTCAAAGATTGGATCGAAGAGCAAAATATTGATGTTATTAAGTGGGCGGCACAGTCCCCAGACTTCAACCCCATCGAGAATCTTTGGAAGATTGTCAAACGCCGAATAGGCAATCAGAGATTCAAAAACCCAGACGATTAGTTTGAGGAAGCAAAAAGGCAATGTGCGATGGGCGATGTGCCTTAGTCAATAAACAGAAAGGTTTCTCTATAAAATATTAATTATTTAATATGAAATTTATTTAATATGTATGCAGGTTGCAAATGTTTTGCACATGCTAATTATTAATAATTTTATATTTTTCTATTATTTTTATATAAAAAATAATTTATATCTATTATTATCTATGTATTTTATTTGCGAATAATTATTAATAATAAAAATAATAATAAATAAAATTTCTGATTGAATTTAATTTAAAAAAGGCAACAATATTCAAACATATAGGTTCAGTTGCAAATGTTTTGCACAGCACTGTATATAATATTATTCAATGATATAATTTCCATTATTTGTAACAATTTGTTGCCATCTTTCAGGTAACCTGTCAATTCCTCTTCTGTAAAAGTTCTCGTCCTTGGAATGATAATAGTCTGCAACTGCCTTAGAAACACTTTCAAAAAAATTAAATTTTTTTCCTGTTAGATAATTTTGCAGAGAGCTGAATAGGTAGTAATCTGATGGTGCAATATCAGGTGAATATGGTGGGTGGCTAAGAACTTCCCATCCAAACGCACAAAGTTTTTGTTGTGTCACCATTGCGGTATGCGGTCTAGCGTTATCTGGATGGAACACGATTCCTTTTCTGGACGCTAATACTGGCGTTCTTTGCTTGATAGCTGCATGCAATTTATCGAGTTGGTTGCAGTTCAGATCCGCAGTGACAGTTTGCCCTTGTTTTAGCAGCTCGTAATACACTGGACCTTTTCTATCCCACCACAAACAGAGCATTACTTTTTTTTATGGATATTTGGTTTTGCAAGAGTTGCTGACGATGTTCCAGGTTTGCAGTAAGCTTGTCTTCTCTTAATATTCTCGTAAAGAATTCACTTTTCATAATAAGCCTGTCCAAAAATGGCTCCACATTGTGTCTAATGAGATGTAATGAGCATATTCTTACACGATCTGATAAATTCTTTTAGGTCAATTCATGGGGGACCCAAATGCTATGCTTTAAGACAAAACCAAGAGATTTATTGTGGTCACCAGCAGTTGTATGATGGATGCCGAACTCTTTTGCAATTTCTCTAGTTGTTAGATGTGGATTTTGCTTCAACATGCACCGCAAAACATTATTATCGATCTTGGATGGTCTTCCAGATCGAGTATCTTCGTTTAGGCTCAGAACTCCGGAACGAAATTTTGTAAATCATGTTTGGCAAGTACGAACATGTACAACATTTGTTCCAAATACTGCACATAAGTTTTCATATGCAACTGACGCGTTGCTTCCTCTTTCGAAGTCATACAACATAGAATGTCGTAAATGCACTTTATTCACTGACATCATGCTCACTCTAAATATAGTAAGATACTGATGAATTCTTGAAACAATTCTTTTTATATTCAACACCAGATAATAAAAGATATAATAAAAATATTCCCATGTCTCATAAACCACACGTGTCTTTTATTTACAAGCAAATTCAGTTGTTACGACAACTGAATATATGTATACGACAGAACTTTCCCTCCAACCTAATATATATGTATATATGCATATATCTATAGTGCAATGCCTGGCAGCGGATCGTTTAGACCTAAACCAATACACACACACACACACACACACACACACACACACACACACACACACACACACACACATATATATATATGAGTCATTCTTTTTCATCGAGAGACCCCATGCTGTCCAAAAATATATTAGTCTATGAAAGGTCTACCAGGGCTCATTCGATGCTTATTGTAGTCTAGTTTCGAAATCCGAGTGGCTCTTTTACGGAAACATCGTAACTTATCAAATATGGCCACCAATCCCACGTGACCTCTACCTTTTCTTCGATAAATCGATTATAAAGTCAACACAATCGAGTCGATACAGAAAAATTAAATTAAACAATCCACCTAAACACAACTAGAATTTCTGTGTCCGTAACACTGTTTCTAAATCTAACATCAAATTTTTTTATAATTTTTATTTTTTTTAATTTTTTTTTTTTTTTCAATTTTTTTTTTTATTTGTTGAACTATAAAAATTAACTATTTTGACTTATATTTACACTATTCAAACTATAATTTCTCAAATTTTTTCCAGAAATCTTTATCCCTTAATAAATTAAAGAGTAGTTAAAGAAAAATTAAATCAAACAATTCCTAAAAATTTATTCAGTAGAGTACGTTAAACTATTCTTAGTAGTGTAGTTCAGTGTATTCTTCATCAGTCGAATATCTTTTGATTATTAAAGAATTATTTGTAACAGTAAAGGCATGATTTTTACTGATTTGGGGTACAGCTGGAGCATTGCTAAATCTTTTATTCAAAAACCGGACATTTTTTTGATATTCCTGTTGAGTATAATAAAAAGTTTTTATGGAATCTTAATACCGAGATTCTGACCATTCAAAAAGTCTGCGAGCAGTCAATATTGCTTCTTTCGGTGCACATAGCAAACTGTAACGAACAGCCTTTCTTTTAAATGATGCTCCAGATGCATCTGAAGGACCTTTAGCATGAGATGTGTGACAATGCCATTCAGCTTTGGCATTCAGTTCATTTTTATAGTTCAACAAATAAAAAAAAATTTAAAAACAAAAAAAAATAAATAAAAAAAAATATAAATTATAAAAAAATTTGATGTTAGATTTAGAAACAGTGTTACGGACACAGAAATTCTAGTTGTGTTTAGGTGGATTGTTTAATTTAATTTTTCTGTATCGACTCTATTTAACTTAATAAGGGAAGATTTCTGAAAAAACTTTGAGAAAATACAGGGTTCGATCCTGGACTTATCATGAACGGTCTCATAAACCCTTAGGTACCAAATTAGTTTGAAGTCAAGTGATTTTTTAAAAATCTCCGCTTGTCAAGTGATTTTGGCCGCCATATTGAATTTTCTCACATGAACCCTGGATTTATCATCAGAAACCCCATAAACCTCCAGGTATTAAATAAGGACAAAATCAAGTGATTTTTTGAAAATCTCTTTTCATCAAGTGGTTTTGGCCGCCATATTGAATTCGCTTTATTGGATCCGCCATATTTAATTTTCTGAATTGCACCCTGAATTCATCATCAGTGACCCCATAAACCCCCAGGCATTATATTATATTGAAATCAAATCATTTTTTAAAAATTCTTCACTTGGCACGTGGTTTCGGCCGCCATATTGCATCCGCCATATTGAATTTTCTAAATTTGACCCTGGATTCATTAACAGCCGCCTCAACTACCTTTAGGTAACATTTTCAGGGGTTTGACACCCAAATTGACTCGATTGTGTTGACTTTATAATCGATTTATCGAAGAAAAGGTAGAGGTCACGTGTGATTGGTGGCCATATTTGATAAGTTACGATGTTTCCGTAAAAGAGCCACTCGGATTTCGAAACTAGACTACAATAAGCATCGAATGAGCCCTGGTAGACCTTTTATAGACTAATATATTTTTGGACAGCATGGGGCCTCTCGATGAAAAAGAATGACTCATATATATCTAAAATATATGTATCTAAAATCCTACCATGAATGGTGTAGGCTTTTTAGGGTTTTGTAGGTATGACCAAAAAACCCTTATACCGTCATTTTGTCGTCTGTCTGTCTGTCTGTCTGTCTGTTCGGTAAAAATTGTAGCCGAACGGCTAAACCTAGAGAGTTGAAATTTGGCATGCTTATACAACTCGTTGACCCGCACATAGGAAAAATACCAAAACATCTAAAAAACATATCCCCCTAAAAATATAAACAAATATGTGCTCATCGAAAAAAAAAATATTTTTTTTTAATTCTGAGTAGGGTATCAAATGAAAGCCCTTGGTACGTGGATTAACGATCAAATTTTTATTTTTCCAAAATAAATTATTTTGAAGCGATTTTTGCCAATATTGTGCAAAAAAAATTTTGTCCCACACCCTGTAGCCCAGATGGTTTAAACTAAAAATCTGAAAAAATTCTAAGTAATGTACATTGGTGTGAACCGGAATAGTTCAACAGGAATTTTTGATCAGATTATGTTTTTGTAAAAAAAAAGCATTTTTTGTGTTTTTTTGCTAATAATGTTGACAACTTATAGTTATATAATACGCTAAACAGTAACCTGTTTCTTGGTGCTGTGGCTAAGATAATTGCGTTCTGTCCAAGAATTCGTAATCGGACTCATGTTCGAGTCCTACGTGAGGAGACAATATTATTTTTTATTTATTTTTTGCATTTTTATATTGTTTAAATTATTTTTTCAAAATTTTAATTATATTTTGGCAATTGTTGTATTTAATTTTTAATAGCGTAAATTTAATAACCAGTGGAAATTGTTGAAATTATAATTTAATTATATATTTGAATGTACACGAAATCAAAGGGGAGGAGCTATGACTAAAAACAACCAATGGAAGCCATAGGCGCAATTTTCAAAATCTTAATGAACCTTGATATATAAAAAAAAAAAATACTGCACATCTTTAAAAACTTAAATAATGGTAATAGGCATTCGAATTAAAATTCATAAAAAAATATTTTGTCATAAAATTTGTTTTGGCACCCCAAATAATCATCATTCACTTACTAAATACCTGCAAAACCCTGAAATGTGTGAAAATTCACACTTCACATCAATTTTTTTTAAATAGTACTAAAACCGCCAGTATTTTTACTTCATTTGTATATACTATTTTTTACTCTCAGCAGTAACCTCCTGTAAATATATTATTGCTTGTAGCAGTCTATTTTACAGATTATGCCACAGAGCTCACAGTATTTTAGACTTCACATGCACAGGGCCGTACTCAATCCTTAATAATAAAAATTCTACCTTTAAAACGTTATAATATCTTGGTAATATGCCCGCTTAAATTTGAATTTGCGGGATAGTTAGTTCTTGTGTTTACAGATGGCTCCACGTATATTATTTTTAGTAAATGTCGAGGAGTATAACAAGTTGCCTAATTTCCATTTATTTTGTTCAGCTATCGATAGGAAAAACACTGGTGTCATATTGTGTTTATGATTGTTTTGTTGTGTTATTTTTTTCTATTTTACTATTGTACCTTTCCATTATCTTTTAACTTTTAATAATATTGCGGTAAATTGCATGTAAAGAGTTGTGAACTGTAAAAGTAATGTTTAATTAAAATATTACATATAGTTTTTGCTTAAAAAAAGTATTTGTATTCAGTACTTCGAATACATCAGAAAAGTATTTTACCCAGCACATATACATTTTTATAATTTGTCCCTACTACCCCAACCCGACGCGATGCTACAAGTGCCAGCGTTACGGTAACACCTCTAGTCGTTGTGGCAAACAGTCTATCTGTGCCAACTGCGAACAGGATCAACACGAAGTTGAGACCTGTCCAAATGCGGCACACTGCGTGAATTATAAAGGTGCGCATGCATCGACTTCACGCCACTGCCCAACGTTTTTTATATATTCAGTTAAGCTATCCAAGAGAAGGCTATCCAGGCCATCAAGACACATGATTGGATACCGTATTTCGACGCCAAAAAGAAGTACAAAGAGACTGCGCCGGTCACTTTTGCGAAACTCCGCACAAGTGGCAGCAAGGAAGACAGCAAGCGTCCAGACACAGACGGAATCAGTGCCTCGTCCAACTGTCAAAGTGTCATTATCAGCTGCGCCAAAGAATTCCAGAACGGAAAAGGTAGCGGAATCGGTCCAAGAGACCAGTGTTCAGACCCCACAACCTGGGGGGTCGGGTCTGAATAAATCCCCCTCCCCTAAAGGAGAACGCACTCAACCTCAGTTCTCTCCACCACCTAAGGAGAAGACCCCCACAGTCTTCTCCACAAACGAGAAGCGTCCAGAGAATGGTCGCTTCTATAAAGTCCTTATCAGTCACTCCTGAAAAGGGATCCGTTGGTTCTCACTGGATACCATTGAGAGCCAAACAATAAAAAAGGAGTCCAGTGTGTCCATCAAAACATCTGAACTACCAAATAGCAGTGTAGCCGAGAAAATGGCTGTAGACCCGCAACCTAAGTGTTTACCAAAGATCATTAGGTTACGGGGTACTCCCCTAAACAGAAATGAGCGACCCACTAATCTAGTGCTCACTAATCCACTAATTTGCGCCTTCATATGTTTGTCTAGAGAAAACAAACTTCAAGGAAACCGACACATTATCACCTCGAGTATACTCCGTATTTCGTACGGATTTCCTTACGGGGGTAAGAGCATGTGACGGCGTGGTAATTCTCGTTAGAGACACATTGTACCACGATCCTGCAGACATTGACACTGAGTTGCAGGTCGTAGCAGTTTGTGTTGCACTTGCCCTCCAGGTGACGATTTGTTTTATCTACCTTCCCCCTGGTGTTCGAACTGACATCCGAGATGTCATGAATATCATCGATAAACTCCCGCCACCCTTCATACTACTAGGCGATTTTAACGCCTACAATGTGTGTTGGGGATCAGTGTGGAACGATCGACAGGGACGCCACCTGGAAAATATGTTGAACGATTTGAATTTGAGCTTTTTGAACGACGGCAGACCCACGCACTTTTGTGCAGCAACTGGTACAGTTAGTGCTATAGATCTTAGCGTCGTTTCAAGAGCCATCGCTCTATTGTTCAAATGGGATGTGCAACACGACCTGTGCGGTAGTGTTCACTTTCCAATCCTCTTAAGGCCTCTGTTTAATACAGTTACCGAATCCCGCTGGCTACAGTGGGTCCTTCGAAAAACAGATTGGACCAAGTTTGCGGATCATTGTGCGCATGGTCATTCTCTCATGAGGATATCCGAACCTGACCGTAGACGAGGAGGTGAATAATTTCACGGATTCTATCACAAGCGCGGCTAAAAGCAACATACCGCTGTCATCCACTCCGCCCCGTCGAGTTCCCGTTCCCTGGTGGAACGAGGTATGCGACTTGGCTACGTGAAAAGAGACACCTCATCAATACATTCCGTCGTTGTCCAACAGAGGAAAACATGATAGCCTTACAGCGAGCGAAAGCTCGTGTTAAAAGAATTGTGAAAGAAAGCAAGCGCGAATCATGGCACAAATATGTGTCCACTGTTACAGTTGCCATTTCAGTGGCCAAAGTTTGGGAGAAGGTCCGGAAAATCTTCAGTAGAATTCAGCTACAACCATTGCTGGTCTATCAATAAATGGTAACGTAGTTACCTCAGCAGTCGAAATTGCTAACACTTAGGCATCTAATTTTGCGTTCAATTCTAGCTCTGAATATTATCCCGAGTTTCTAACTCATAAAGCAGGTTTAGAATCTATACCTCTTAATTTCTTCTTCAGAAATGTTGAGGTATACAACTAGCTTTTCTCTCGTGAAGAGTTAGATAGCGCGATGTCAAAGTGCAAGGGTAGCTCTCCTGGTCCAGATGCGATACATTATCGTATGATCCGCGAACTTCCGGAATCATCTAAGTCTAGGCTTTTGAATGTCTATAATAGAATATGGACTGAGGGCAAGTGCCCGACCAAGTGCAACGAATTGCTGGCAGACACACAGTGCGGCTTTCGCCGTCACTGCTCAACAGCAGATTATCTGGTCAGATTAGAGACATCTATTAGGAATGCTTTCGTTGAAAACAAACACCTGATAGCTGTTATTTTGGCATGGATATATGGTATTCTCCGTACTCTGCATTCCTGGAATTTCCGGGGACGCTTGATGTTCTTTATAAAAGACTTCATGTCGAACCGGCGCTTCAGAGTGCGGATCGGAAATCCCCTGTCACAAATGTTCGCACTGGACAATGGGGTGCCACAGGGCTCTATACTGAGCGTTACGCTATTTTTGATTGCCATTAACGGTGTAGCTTCATGTATTCGATTACCTGTACAGAGTTCTATATTTGTCGACGACATTGGTATCTTTGTCGCTGGACAAAAGACCAGTATGCGATCCTTATCCTATCCTTGCGATATATGGCTGCACTCAGTGCCAAGCCGGATCCTCCTGCGTATGACCCTATTCTACAAAATAAGCATACAGAGATTTACGACAGAAAACCAAGAGCCAATAGGCCTTTTGGTCGGAGTCATTTTGAGTGATATTGATTTTAATATGCTCGAAATGGCAAGTTTCGTTTTGTGTGCTGTTCCACCATGAACGCTACCGCGCCCGAATGTAAATCTCACATTAACTAGGTTTGATAAAGATACTACGTTGCCTATCGAATAGCAACAAGAGTTACAAAGAACACTGGTCCCTAGGGTCGGGAATACTGTCATTTTTACTGACGGATCAAAATCTGGAACCAGGATTGGGTGTGCGTTCGTTGTTTTGAATCCACGTCAACAGTTTCATTACCGTCTGTGCTCTCTAACGAGTGTATACACTGCTGAGCTGTACGCTATTTTCAAGGCCCTGTGTTTTGTTTCATCAGAGTTAAGTTGGACAAGTGCTATCTTGACGGATTCGCTGAGCGCACTGAACAGTATCCAAGATCCAGATCCAGTGTATCCTCTTGTACTAAAGAACCAGTTGCTACTCCACAATCTGATTGCTCAGAATGTGAGGGTAGAGCTGTTTTGGATACCGGGACATATTGGTATTAGAGGCAACGAAGCGGCTGACCTATGATTGATGTGAGTTTCATATTTCCAGATGACGCAAAGAGTCATCTGAAACATCTGGTTTTAGCCATGTGGCAGCATGAGTGGAGCAGCATACAGAACGTTAAGCTGAGACAGATTAAGGGAGACGTTAAACCATGGGGTTCTTCCTGCAGGATTAACTGCAGTGAGGAAACCGCCATCACACGCCTCCGAATAGGCCAGTGTTGGTGGACCCATGGACACCTCCTTCGAGGTGAAGACTCCCCCTTATGTGAAACGTATAACATAGATTTTTCTGTGACACATTTTAACTGAGTGTCTACAGTTCGAGGATGTCAGGGAGAGGTTAGGCCTGTGCTATGACCTGTCAGTTGCTTTAGGTGACGACAGAGTACTCAAGGACAGGCTGATACTCTTCCTGAGACAATCGAACTTATGTTTTCTTTATGAAATCTTGCAGCTTATTTTAAAGTGTTTTATTATTTACATGTGATATTGGACGGTAATTGGCCCCTTTAGAGCCTCTTACCATCACCCTGAGACTGTTCAATTTTTAACAACTACAACAGACTGTTTATCTTATTTATTTGTGTTTGTCTGTGCAAGATTTCTTTTATTGAGTATGCGTATTTTTATTGATATTATTTATTTATTTATTGATTAATTTATTATTTTTAATATGTAGTGTAGTAATTTAGATAGGCTGCGTTGGGCGCAAATAGACTTAGTAGATGTGCGATAAAAATTTTATAAGAAAAAATATTTAACTAACTTTAGAGGTTGATTATGGCAAAATCATGAATTAGGTTTTTATATGTGTATGGGTACCGTTTGTAAGCAAAAGTCAAGTTGATATGTCATCTCGCCTAAATAATATCGAGGAATCCGTGAAAAATATTTTACCCCTTTTCACCCTCTTAGTTGTCGAGTTTCGACAAATGCCTTCGTTGTGAGAACTTACGCCGTAGAAGAAATATACTCCCCGAATGTTTCTACGTCAAGGGGACGTTCTATTGAATGAAAAATTCCAATTTACCCATTTACTGTGTACCTGAGATGCGCTCGCATCAAGTACCAACTATAGTTATCAATTTTTCCACTCAGATAAATATTGTAAGGGCGCTCTTGCAAAAAATTCGATAACTTTCGAAATAATTATCAAATCAAAAATTCCTGTGGTATTTCGTTTCACATTAATGTGCATTACTCAAAATTTGTTTCAGATTTTTAGATTAACCCCCCTGGATGGGCGTGGGACAAGAATTTGTTAGCATATTTTTTTCAACAATAAAATCGATATTTTTGGAAAAACTATTTGACTAATAATCCTGTTGAACTATTCCCATTGATACCCATCGATATGTAATATTGAAAATATTTTCAGATTTTTAGATCAACCCCTCTGAAAAATAAGGTAGGGGACAAAAGTTTTTTGACAAGTTTTTGACAAATTACTCATAAAAAGTTGTATTTATTGGTTTATCCACACATTAAGAGGTTCATTTGATAAGCCACTCAAAATTGTAACAAATATTTATTTTCTCGTTGAATACATATTTGTCTATATATACTCGCAATATGTTTTTTTAACTCTTAACAGTTTTCATATATGCGTGTCAAAAAGTTCTACAAGCGTGCCAATTTTCTAGGTCCAGCGGCTTGGCCACAATTTCTACCATATAGACAGACAGAGATATGAGATGTTATAAGGGTCTTTTTGTCATACCTACAAAAGCCTTAAAAAGAGAAGGCTAGACCAATTATATTTAATACAAACGTCAAGGGGACGTTCTATTGAATGAAAAATACCAATTTACCTATTTACGGCTGAAATTTAAAAAATCGGTATAAACACTTTCTAAAGATTTGAAAAAAACATCTACATGCCAAAAACGAATGTTATAACTCAACAAACATAGAAGATACAAAAGATACTATAATTCACTCCAAATGTAGATTTATCCCTTTAGAGCTTGATTAGGGTAAAATCGTGAAATGTTTTTAAACATTTGTATGCATAACTTTTGTAAGAAAAAATCGATATTTCATCTGTTCTAAGAGATATTGAGGAATCCGTGAAAAAACATTTTACCCCTTAGGGGACAAATTTCGGAAAATCCCTTCCTATTGGGTGCTCATGTCATGGAATGTCTAGACTCCCCGAAATAAATTTTTCTAGGTACAGGGATGTTCTATCGAATGAAAAAATACCAATTTACCCTTTTAGGGGAGAAAATAAAATGACCGGGCAATACTCTTTCTATGCAATTTTAGAAGACATCTATATACAAAAAAAATAATGTTATAACACAACAAACGCGAGAGATACAACGGGTTCTATAATTTTTCTTAAATGTATATTCACTCTTTTAGGGGTTGATTAGGGCCAAATCCTCAAATATGTTTTTAAACATTAGTATGGATAACTTTTATAAACAGAAACCAAGTCGATATCTCATCAGACCTAAAAGATACTGAGGAATCTGTGAAAACACATTTTACTCCTTTTCACCTCTTCGTTAAAATCTTTTCTTAAGGGATGCTTGTGCCATGAAAGGGATAAGTATACTCCCCGAATTTTATCTTTTTCTGTCTAGGGGACGTTCTATCGAATAAAAAATACCAATTAGGGGTGAAGCTTAAAAAAACGGTCAAAACACTTTCTAAATATTTGAAAAAGACATCTATATGCTAGAAAGAAATGTTACACAACATAACAAACACAGAAGATACGGAAGGTTCTATAATTCACCTTAAATGAAGATTCGCCCCTTTTGGGGTTAATTAAGGCAAAACCCTGAAATTTGTTTTAAAACATTTGTATGGGTAGCCTTTGTAGGCAAAAATCTCGTGGATATCTCATCAGTCCTAAGGATATTGAGGAATTCGTAAAAATACATTTCACCCCTTTAGGGGTCGAATTTCGAAAAATCCCTTTTTAGTGGGTACTAACGTCATGAAAGGAATATACTCTCTGAATTTCACGTTTCTTGATCCAAGGAACTCACGACTCGTTTTTTGCCTGTCACTTGGTTATCGAAGTGACGCACATCGGGCGCGCCCGCGGAACGTCCACGAAACGTCAGCAAAAATTATTATTATTATTATCATTAGCCTATAACAACCAGGCAGTTCTGAGCAATTTAACGTTGACATAATTTTTCAAATTGGTGGCACCCCGGTGAGAGTGTCGTGGCACCCCGGTTGAGAAACACGGATATAGCCAATAACACTCGGGAAGTTCTAATCTATACATACAATGTTCAAAGGATTATCCAAATCGGTTAATTAATTAACGTTTGTACCATTTAAACGTAACAATAATATTTTATTTCACTATAAAGAATACATGGATTCTGAATAAAATAGAGAAAAATTAATAAAATAGTTAAATATTATTGCATAGGATTCACTATTAATTATGTCACTTGGTAAGTGTAACACTTATAGATGTGAAATTTGCAGATTTTCGTTGTAATAATATATTCGTTGTAGTAATATTTTAGGTTAACTATTTAAAAAGGTATTTATAATTTTAAGTTTTTTTGTAAATATATATTGTTATAATTCAGTAATACGAAGGAATTGCCTCCTAAATTTGAACTGCCGTAGTTGTTTCGTTGTTCGAGAGAGGAGCTGATGAATACTTTTATCCGTATATATATAAACAAGTATATGGCGCATGAACGCTGGCTAGTTGTTCCATGATAGAAGGATGGAGCTATGTATTATCGTGCCCCTTTAAGCCCGGTGAATTGTTTGCGCATGTCTAAATTACGACCTTGCTATTGGTCGAAAAAATTACAGTTACGTGGCGGGAGCTACGAGAAGGAGTAAAGCAGGGGGGTGAAGGCTTAATGGTGGAGTTGTGCTCGTGAGAATAGTTTCCGGGTAAAAAAAATAGATGGCACTAGTAACCAGTTTTAGTTTCAAATAACCACAGTAGATGTCGCTAAATGCTACATTAGTTCCATACCATAGTGCTACAAATGTCATTGTTTTTTAACGTTCATATTTTCATATATATAAACGGGTACAGCTACGTCTTTTTTACCAAATAGTATAAACCAAATAATTAGGGTTTTTGTTTGATAACTTCTAACCTTATTTTTTTAAATGTAAATGTCATTTCATCTGATTTTATCCTGCTTTTTCAAAATGAATTGACACTACCCGAGCATGCGCATTGTGTTTTACGGTCACCAAAAGAGACAGACATATGTATATCTTACTCTCTATGTTGGAACATTTTAATTTACATTGAGAGATAGGCCAGGCGCCATATACTAGTTTATATATATATGCTTTTATCATAATTTTTAAGTTTTTGTGAAATACGTCTTAAAATTAGCATTTTTACTGAAAAAAAAAAAAACAGCGGAAGACTCATGATTTATACTTTCGTTAATATAGTTAGTAAAATAGTTAACAACATACAGTTTCCAGAATTAAAATAACAAAACTGCTTAACAGATCAATCCTCACCCTGAAAATTTATTTGAACGTATTCTACAGATAGGTTTAACATTTAAAACGTTAAAATGACGACCCTTAAAATATATTTTGATAACTCAAAACTGATTCTTACTTTCTTAATTCTTACTTTCTTTTCCGTTTAATAGCATTTTTAACTGAAGGCAATTTTATGGTCAGCAAAAATTTTCAAAATTTATGAAAATGTGTTAAAACCTTAAAAAACTGCATTATCTTTATCAACTCTTATGTATTTTTTACACACTTCATCAATTTTATTAATAAAATATCGACTCTTGAAATCGTCTCCTAAATAGTAGAAATATGAATAAACATCTCTTATCGTCTGGTACAAACTGTCCGTGCTGAGCAATGGTGACGATCAACGCCACGGTTTCGAGGAAAAAATGCATGATTTTTATCAATAAAAATTAGTACAAGCCTAAGCACTAAAAAAATATCACCCGGATAAGACGGCTGTTCATTTACCTCTCTCCGCGTTACCGGAAAAATGAAGATACACCAGAAGTTGAAAAGAACATACATACCAACACTTGTAAAATATTTAGTAGATTTTTAAATGATTAAAATAATAGATGCCCAGTCTACTGGACTAGTTATATTAGGCGACTATTACAGGTGATTCATCAGTTTTACGTGCAAATATATTTGAATTTTTGCACCATACTAAGAATGACCCCGGGTACCCGCCACCCGACCCGTTAAGGTTCTATACGGTTCCGAGTTTGAATACCCGCTACCCGTTGTCTACCCATTACCTGTTAACTAACGGGTAATTAACGGATAGTGGGTAATTAACGGGTAGCGGGTAATTAACGGGTAGTGGGTAATTAACGCGTTGCGGGTAATTAACGGGTAGCGAATAATTAACGGGTAGTGGGTAATTAACGCGTTGCGGGTAATTAAAGGGTAGCGGATAATTAACGGGTAGTGGGTAATTAACGGGTAGCGGGTAATTAACGGGTAGCGGGTAATTAACGGGTACCAGTTGAGGTGAAGACCTTTTTTTTTCTCATCACTTGGATTTTGGAAGTAATGACCTTTTTTTTGCTCATTACTTATATTTTGGAGGTTGACAAAAAAGTATACTGTATTTCCAAATTGTGTAGCGGGTAATTAACGGGTAACGAGTAATTAACGGGTAGCGGGTAATTAACGGGTAGCGGGTAATTAACGGGTAATTAACGAGTAGCGGGTAATTAACGGGTAGTGGGTAATATCCGGGTAATTGTGGCGGGTACCATGACGAGAATTTCTAATTCTCGTCATTCCTACACCATACATATTTGTAATCATGTTGTCTTGCTATATTTCTTGCCTGCCAGAGAAGTTGTTTTTTTCTTGCATTTAAATTTTCATTTATATACAGGATGGTCCTGATAGGAAGGACTGGGATATTCTTGTATATATATACACGCATATATACATACGTATAGATTTCGTCGCTATAAAGCATTTCAACGAAATGTATCGAGAAGATGAATTCGTTAAGTGGGGTACATCCGTAAAAAGTACCCTCTCTTAGGTCTTACGTAAGAGAGAAACACACTGACGGACACAAAGATGGATATTTGTTGTTTAATAGCAGATTTACAAAATATTTCGTTAAAGTGGAAATTCGCTAACCGAGGTACGCACATAAAATTAATCTCGATTGGGTCTTGCATAACAGAGAAACAGACTGACAGACATACAGATGGATATGGATGTTTAATAGCGTGTTTAAGAACGAAAGTCATTAAAATCCGATCGGTAGTTTTTGTAATTACTAACAATTTCTTATTCCTTTACTAAATACCTATAAAATCCTGAAATGTTCGAAAAAAAAAAAATTAATAGTGTTTGACATGTATTATTGTTATTAAGGTCTCTATAAAATCTTTCAACAAAATTTTATCAAAAATATTGGTTTTAAAACAGTAGTTTTACAAATACTTTCAATGTAGGATTCGTTAAATCTAACTAAGGGTCCTACATAAAAGATAGAAACACACAGACCGACATATTGGTGGATATTTGTTGTTTAGTAGCAGATTTACAAAATATTTCGTTAACCGAGGTATGAACATAAAAAGTAACCTCAATTTAGAATTGCATAAGAGAGAAACAGACTGACGGACATACAG
Organism: Liopterus haemorrhoidalis; assembly: GCA_963971575.1. Classification (NCBI taxonomy): domain Eukaryota; kingdom Metazoa; phylum Arthropoda; class Insecta; order Coleoptera; family Dytiscidae; genus Liopterus; species Liopterus haemorrhoidalis. The sequence continues at coordinate 41,872,599 of OZ020614.1, read as the reverse complement.
GTGGATATTTAAGGTGGCTGTTTAATAGCAACATAACAAAATGGTCCGTTAAGCGAGGTACGTCAGTAAAAAGTACCCTTCATGCAAGTGCCAATATTATTACTAACAAAATTACGGGCGGGCGTACTTTCTTGCGTATGTATTTTGAAGGGAGCTTCTTTTTCAACATTTGTAAAAGAATCATACTTTCTTCAAAATTACTTATTGTGAAGTTTGATAACAATTATACTATGTATTTTGCAATTTCTGAATAGCCAATATTTCTAACATTTTTTCCTATTGGTTGTTATACGCAATAGGAACAAAGTGGGGGTTATAAAAAATGATAGTTAATAATCATATTGCTTATCGTTTTTTCCGTTCTGTTCTGCACGATTGTCTTAAAGAAAGTGTTAATCTAAAAATGTTACATCCATATTATTTATAAACTATTTTATAAATGTCGAATATCTATATGCATATATAACAGTTGTATATAAATCTTAGAATAATCTAAATTGTGAATAGTTTTATATCTATTACAGTTGGCTGTGTATTTCCAATATGATTCGAGAACTGGTTCTTTCTATTGTGATTTTTGTTACCCTGCTTCATACCTTGTCGATAATTAGTTCAGAAACGCATGATAATAAATTGGCTAGTTTAGTACATTTGTATTTGAGTTCTTTATGGAGAATTTGCGTTTACCAAATCTGTGAAAAATACGTTTTCCCTAACTTAGGTATGTATTTTCAATAAACTTTACGGCAAAGTAAATTATTAAAAAAAAGATCTGTTAAAATTTTTTGTGCAGTGTTTCCCATGACGTTCTGCGCACTAAAGGAAATATCAAAAAATTTGTATTTTACTGTTGTTTTTATATATATATATGTTTTACTTTTTTGTATTTGTTTTAATATTTTTGTATTTATTATTTTACATTTATTTTGTTAAGTTATTTACGATGTAGTTATTATTATTTTTATTTTGCATGTGTTTTACAAACTGTATTCTATTTTCAGTCGAAGTGTTCTAGCCAAGAGCGACTACATCAGTTACCGCACCTCCCTACTAGCGATGAACTTCGCTTACTTTCCCATCACTTTTCGAGTAACGACAATGCAGGAACAAGTGAAGAAGGACATATACATGGACACCGATCTCCGTTACATCGACCCCGATCCCGAAGTCTTAGGTATGTTAATTTTATTTATTTTTATTATTACTTTTTTTATCATTGGTCATAAGTATCAAATAGCAAATCATTTTTTGCTATTTGATACTCTATATATATTGTTTGAGATATTAAGTTATTATCTATTCTATGTAATTATTGACTCATTTATGTTGTGTCTATTTTATTGTTATTTATAATAATCTAGAATGATAAATTGCCTATTGTATTTTTGCTACACCATTCGATACCGTTGATATGGTATAGTTTTATCTCTTTATTTATTAATTCGTGGGTTTCCATTAATGAATAAAGGATATGCACAACATATCCTTAAATGTGGCGAACTGCCAGTGTGAAACATTGATGTGATGATTCCTTTATTTCAGTAGTCCCAGTCGTTCTCCAGTCGTAGATAACGAAATCTCTATGATGAATGTTCTGTACAAGGAAAGGTTCCCGAAGGCAACATATCAAATGGAAGACCGTTTGACCCATTACATAAACGAGAATAAGTCAGTGGAAGGGAGTGAAATATGTGATGCCCAACCAATTGTACGTTTCGTTCATCATCAAGTTTTAGAAATGGCTAGAGACTGCTTACACAAATCACAAGCAAAATTAATAACTAGCAGGTATTTCTACGAGATGTCTGAAAATTTAGAAAGGTTGTTAGCTGAAACTAGGGATAAATCTGTTGAAGCAGCCAATCAGGTCACAGGTCTGATTAAAAAGTTATTGCTTATAATTTCACGTCCTGCAAGATTGTTGGAATGTCTGGAATTTGATCCCGAGGAGTTCTACCATTTCTTAGAGGCAGCTGAAGGCGAAGTAAAATGTGTCCAAGGTATCAAAGCCGATATACCACTGTATATCATACAGAAATTAGGTTTAAATCGTGATCCAATAGCGGAATTACAACAGGAACTGAAGGACTGCAGCTGGCCGGTGAATGATACCAGCCTATCACGGTCTACACAACTACATCTCACATCCACTCCAAACAAGAAATGGGGAAACAATGTACCTGGTGAACATGACTTTGAAGTTGTAAAATTGATCTCAAACGGAGCATATGGGGCAGTGTATTTAGTGAAACACAAACAAACGCGTCAGAGATTCGCAATGAAGAAGATAAATAAAAACAACCTTATGCTTCGTAATCAAGTAGAACAAGTATTTGCTGAGAGGGATATTTTGAGTTTTGCAGATAATCCTTTTGTTGTCAGTATGTACTGTAGTTTTGAAACAAAAAAACATTTATGTTTGGTTATGGAGTATGTTGAAGGGGGAGACACTGCTAACTTGCTTAAAAATATTGGGCCATTCCCTCCTGATATGGCAAGATTTTATTTTGCCGAGACTGTTCTTGCGGTAGAATATCTTCATAGTTATGGAATTGTACACAGAGATCTCAAACCTGATAATTTACTAATAACAGCATTGGGTCATATTAAACTAACAGATTTCGGATTAAGTAAAATGGGACTAATGTCATTAGCTACGAACCTTTATGAGGGCTACATTGATTGTGAAACTAGGCAGTTTTCCGACAAGCAGGTGTTTGGTACACCTGAATATATTGCTCCAGAAGTGATTTTAAGGCAGGGGTATGGTAAGCCAGTTGATTGGTGGTCCATGGGAATTATTTTATACGAATTTTTAATTGGTTGTGTACCATTCTTTGGTGAAACTCCAGAAGAATTATTTGCTCATACAGTAAATGACGATATAGAATGGCCAGACACGGAAGATTGGGCAGTACAGCCTGAAGCAAAGGATCTTATCACTGCTTTATTACAACATTCGCCTAGGGATCGTTTAGGTACAGCAAGCTCTCATGAAGTAAAAGACCATGTTTATTTCTCCGGGCTTGATTGGAACTCTTTGTTGCGTCAAAAGGCTGAGTTTGTACCACAACTTGACAACGATGAAGATACTAGTTATTTTGACAGTCGAATAGACCGTTACAATCATGAGATAGGTGATGATACAGATGACACTGATGATTCACCCGTGTTCGGAATGTTCTCGTCTTGTTCGCCCCAATACCGTAAAGTGCAAAGCTCCCGTTTAACCAGTACTGAACATACAACTGACACTAAGCTTATTACTACGGCGATTGTTCCTGTTACCCCTGATACTCCAGAAGTTCCAGAACTGAGATTCAAATTAAAAATGTCCGGGTTAGTCACCCCTGAAAAAGAAATTCTTGATATATCTACTTCTGAACACCGAACAAAGGTATCTCTTAACATTATTATACTTGTAGTATGGATGTCTGACCAATTGTATTTTTTTATAGATACCACTAGATTTAAACAAAACATTTAGCACTCCAGAATCATCTCAGACTGACAGTGATGATGTATCACCACAAACACAACGAAAAAGACGAACTGGCCATAGTAGAGACATATTACCTCGCTTTTCTATTTCTATAGAAGATGAACAAAACAGGTTAGTTTATTTATTTTATTTCATAAAAATACCTATATCTCTTTCGAGTCTTATCAAATCTTTTTCTAAATGCTATACTAGACATTTCCTACTTTTTCTCTCATCACTCCTTGCATTCTTTTTATTCTACTCTTTATTTTCAAAGACTGAAATTTACAATTATGAGTAACGTTATTTAAATGGACTCTATTATTATACAGTTTATTGTCACGCAGCCTGGATACTGGCACTTCATCTTCTGAGAACACTAGGGAATTATCACCTATTAGCAGAACGCAAAACGTCAGTACATCACAGAAACATCGTTCACGGTCAGTCGTTAAAAGCGCTTCAGCATCTGGTTTGAGTCTGATGATTCCATCAGATGAATATCAGTCGACACCTGTAGGAATTCATTCGCCTAGCGGAGGCAAGTACTTTTTTTTTTTGTATAGATACCTTTTTTTGAATTTCACTATTACCATTTTTACATATTCCTAATTTTACTTTAATCGTTAAGGTGGAGGATCAAGTACGGCGTCATCCCGAGATACATCTCCATGTCGTGAGCTTTCACCACTAGTCACCAATCTTAAACCACCAATAATAATCCGTCGTGGACCAAGAGGCTTTGGCTTCACTGTACACACGATCCGAGTATATTATGGTGATACAGATTTCTACACTATGCACCACCTTGTGATGGCTGTTGACGAAGGAAGTCCTGCGTTCGAAGCTGGCTTGAGACCAGCCGATTTGATAACGCACGTTAATGGTGAAGCTGTACAAGGTTTGTATCACACTCAAGTGTTACAGTTACTGCTAGGTGGCGTGGAACATGTTAGCTTGAGAGCAACCCCGTTAGAACAGACGTCTATTCAAAGTGGCGGTAGGAAGAGAGAGTTATGGCAGAGTAAATTAGCTAGACGAAGTTTACACAGACAAAGAAAACAGAAAAGAGAAAGTGATAAGAAAAGAAAGACATCTCTTTTCAGAAGAATTAGCAGTAAAAGAGCAAGCGTAGAAATACAACAGGTAGAGATTTTTGTATTTTTATATAAGAGGCTTTCAATAATAATTTTGAATAATTTATAGATGGCTGCAGGCATTTCATCCCCGTCAATGGTAACTCCTAGTCGTAGTTTTCAATCATTCCCTCGCACTCAAGACGTATTGACGTCATCTCCACCATCAATTCGTACACCTCCGCTGAATCGATCAAGCCTGTCACCATCAGACTCTTACAACCAGCCAACTGGCAGCAACTCCTCCCCCTCCAGTAGTGGTAGTTCATCTACTCCACCCAGTGCCTCATGTTCCACATCTGGTAATCGCAGCAGTAACAGTAAACAACATTATCAACGTCCATCCACTCTTCATGGCCTCAAGCATAAACTTCATTCAAGCTCGTGTTCAAAAAGTCTGCATACTGCCATCCCTTCATGTCCAACCAACGTGCCGAACAGAAGAAAATCTGTAGGACATATTCCACTCAGTCCTCTAGCGCGAACACCGTCACCATCCCCGCTTCCTGCCTCACCAACCCGATCCCCTAGTCCTTTAGCTTTCCCGGTGGGTCACCAGCCTGGTAGTTCCAATACCACTCAGTCCTATTCTCCTAGCGCTGGCAGTACGCCAACGACTGCTGTTTCAGGACAAACAAAGAAAGGATTTGTCCGTCCTAAAAGTTCTGAACCTGGTTCGCCCTTGTTACGAAGAGCTTTATCACCAGATCGATTACATCCGCGCAGTGCTGAAAGTAAATGCGCCCTCATATCGCCGTTGTGCTGTGCGTCCTCAGGGAGCCCACCGGTTGTAAAGGCTGCAAGTAGAGGTAATTCGAGCACTGTGTGGAGACCGACTCCTGCCACTGAGCTCGTAAAGGAAGTAGAAAGAGAGGAAACTTCGGTTACTTCATCTACTGACGGAGCGAGTAGTAATAGTGTTGGTACTAGTACCGAGAACAGAAATTCAGATAGTTCAAACCGATTGTCGCTCACTTTATCGGGTCCCGGAGAGTTTTTACCACGAATTGCCGAGGAAAAAGATTCACCCACGAACAGTACAGAAACGAAGACGGGAACAAAATGAGTGGTAATAGATAAAACGTTCGTAGTTGATATTTAAATAATATACAATATACTTTTCGGTTTCATTTTAGTCATAAATATATTAGTATACATTAAATGTTCACAATAGAATGCTTTTGATCTCCACGTATGAACATAATTTATTACTACTTCTATTACGTTTACTTTCTAATTGTTTAATCTTTCATGTTTGTTTACTTTTTATACACTTATAAAACGCATTATACATTATTTTTGTAGAATTATACTAAAAAGAAAATCGTATAATTTATTTCAAAATTAAGGAAATTTAGAGTAACATTTCAAGTTCGGTTTTATCTATAATTTAGCATGGTGCTACATTTTAAATATAATTCGCGCGTCTTTGTTAAAAGAAAATGATTGTGTTTGAAAGAATAAAAATTACCCGAAGTCGATTCGTCGATTAAAGAAATATTATACTCACTATGTGAAATTCAAGTCTAAAAAAGTCTTGCGGTTTACGTTGGAGTTACGGTCTTAACGATTTTGTCAATTACCGTATTGTTTTACGTATATTTGTATATTTTTATTTTAAAGGTCAGTAGATAAGTGATATTTCTTTTAAGCTTTTATTAAATATTTATATTTGTAGTAAAGAAATGTGATGTATTTTTAAATTCATTTTAAATACAATATTTGTTAGTCGCCCAGATAATTGTAAAATAGGACGCTCACAGAGCATTACCGATTGGCAGGATATTGTTCTTTATATTGTAGATTATCAGTGGCATTGATTAACACAGTTAACTCCTTACTGTCTTCACCTTTTATGTGCAATTTAATGTTGTTAAATATAATGATTTCGCCCATTCTAGGCCGTATGATACAAAAACATTTCAGTGATTTAATGCAGGATTTTAGAAGTGTCAATTAATGTGATGCATAACGTTGCATATTGTGCGACTATTTGCTGTAAGTCCATTGTCATATATTGCAGTAAAATTACTCGCAAGAAAGGCCAAATTAATAAAGGGTTGATACAAGATTTTAGTCGATTTATTTTTAGTCATACGCTAAAATAAGGAGTGCTACTCTTAAATTATTATTACCTTCAATATACATCCCTGTGTTGGTATCGCAAGAATTCATTTACACACCAGTTCTGCCAGTGAAAGACCGGAAATTCCCGAATAAGCATTCGGATCTCTTCGCAAAATGTTTATTATCTATTATCGTTTTCCCGCCCAAGCCCAATAAAAACATATATTTCCCATTGGATTTTAATAATCAATTTTGCAATTTTTTTTTGTTATAAAATATATTTATATTACGTGTATTTACATATATAAATAATAATAAATTCTATTAATGTTTTAATACTCTGTGAAAGTGGTTATATTTTAGATAAGATTTTAATTGAATTACAAATATCGCGTTTGTTTTTAGGATATTAAAATGCAGTCTGAAAATTTTATTTTTAATTGCGATTTGGATAAATGTGCCTTGAAAGCTGATGATATTGCGGTAAGTAAGATACAAAAAAAAAAAAAAAAACGTTAGGAGAAGACATTAGAACGATTAAAACATATAACATATCTTCATGCTAATTTTATATACCTAGTATTTTAGAGCAGTGATGATTCTGTACATATGCAAGTCTTTAGCCAAATAGATGAGCACAGACCCTATTCTTGTCTAAAGTTGTTTTACATTGGTTTTAATTGAAGGTTACAAGGATAAGCTGGAATATTAGTATATACATATATAGGGTGGTAGTGGTTTAGGTCTTAAACCATCCTCCGCCAGGTTCTGCACTTCAGGCTTACCACAAGGTAGCACGTCATACGAGAATACCTGACGGGGAAAATACACACTGCCGCATCCTAGACCCTGGAGATGTGCGGCAGCGGCTTGTGCACTACGCCGTGCGTCTCCGAAGTGCGCAGAGAACCAAGCAAACATGCTTTTTGCACTCTGCAGACCAACTAGCTGGAAACCGGTCTGCAGGCAGGTATGATTTTAAGTTCCGGCTCGAAAGACGTCCAGCCGAGGGCTCCCATGATCAGAACCACAAGCTTAATTTTATGCTCCGGGTACATTTGCCGAACTCAGACAGGAGGTCCGAGTATTTCTCTCATTTTTCGACCTCTTTCAGAGAAATGTTCTCTGCTGGACACGAGAATTCGATTACGAACATCTCGCCTGTCTCGTGATCCAGTAGAACCATGTCTGGCTTCGACGCTTGAAGCGGTCGAGGAGATAGAATAATTCCAGTAAATCCGACATCTAGAATTTCCCACCACATCCTCAACGCCCCCAGGAGTGTAAGGCACGACACGTGAAGCGTCGATGCCATAGTGCTGTCTCAGGTGGTAGTATATAACGCGCAAAGCAGCATTGTGCCGGTAGATATAGCATGACACGGCATAGAAGGGGCATGCAGATAATAAATGCGTCAGGGTTTCTGGGTATGTTTTACACGCTCTGCAGGTATGCGCAATATCTTCCTGCAAGATGTTTTTACGATATACCAGCGTGCTAAGCACCCCATCCTGACATGCAAATATAAATCCTACCTCAGATCTGAGACCCAATGAGCGCAAGAAGGCAAAAGTTAAGTTCCGGGACAAAGACTGGTCCTGGATGATATGGAAGAACGTCGAGTGTAGTTTTTTCCTCATATGTACTTCCATAAGGATGTTATGTTCTGCCTTCTTTATAGATTCGCTGGTTTGTCTGTACTCCTCGTTAGACATAGGAGTACCAGCGAGTCTTGTGTTTGGCGCTAATTGGGCCAATCCGAAACAATCTGCTGCTTTGCGTGCTGCATGAATCAGGAACGCTCCTTTACCTGCTAGCTCATGCGTGGTGACGATTTGCATCATGGGATCAGTGCTTCTTAATGTTCGAATACTTGTACCCAGAACAATTCTGCCATGGAGATACCCCAGATTTAGCAGTACCTCCAAGATGACGTTGGAGGGAAGATTTTTTATGCAGGCTGTGGTGGATGTTCATGATCTTTCTCGTGTCCAACATCTGCAACTCTTTGACATTCCACTTGAGAACGCCAAAGGTATAGGACAATATTGGGACAGCAAGCATATTTGTCACGGAGATCTTATTTCGTCCAGATAGCTGGGAAGACCAAATCTGCCTAAGTGGTGACTTATACTTGTTGTGGAGAGACTTTTTGATGGTGTTAGCGTCCTGGAGCCTGTTTTGAGTAATACCCAGGTACGTGTTAGTCTCTCCAGCATCTAGATCTCGTATAATGCTTCCATCGATCAACTGAACATCCACGCCTTCACCTACCCCTCGACCTCGTTTAACATGAAAGACTGCGCATTTATCCAGGCCGAATTTCATGCCAACCGCCTTACTGTAATTATAAACAGTATCCAGAGCGCTTTGTAGATCACTCTAGTTGGAGGCATATAGTTTCAGGTCATCCACATAAAACAAATATGACCTTATGCTTCCTTCTGCCCGGCGGTCCGCATCTATATCCATACCATTCCTGAGCTCAATACAGAGAGGCAATAGTGAAATGCAAAAGAGTAGCGGGCTCAACGAGTCACCTTGAAAGATACCCCGTTGGTACCGAACCCACTCCGTATGGAAGACTTCTTACCAGATGATAAATTAAATTTGGTCTTCCATAGCACCATGATGTTTTCTATGCATCTCACTATCTCGGGATGGACCTGGAGGCATTCGAGAAGCATCAGCAACAGTTGGTGACATGTTGAATCGTACTCCTTAGCATAGTCCACCCAAGCAATCGACAAGTTGCGAAGATGAGCTTCTGCATCATGACAGATGCAACGGTCGATAAGAAGATTATCTTTGCAACCTGCGATACCTCTCTTTGACCCCCTCTGTTCATAGACCTGTTTCCAGACAGGGCCGATGGAACTCGGGATTCGCTCATTTAACACGCTCGTGAAGACCTTATAGAGCGTGTTAAGACAGGTGATGGGACGATAGTTTTTGGGCCTGGATAAGTCCCCTTTTTTGGGAATCAACATAGTTTGACCCTCCACAAGCCAAGATGGAATTGGCATTGTTCCCCGTATGTACTCTGAAAATTCGAGCCAAATGCCGATGTACACACGGGAAAGGCTTCCACCAGAAGTTATTTATGAAGTCAACTCCTGGGGCTGCATAACTTTTGGAAGAAGTAAGTATGCAGCCGATTTCGGCAGAAGTCCGGGAGGAACTTCCAGAGACCGATCAAGATTAAGATCGCAGAATCTCTGGAACGGTGTAATGACTGGGGTATCTTCAAGAACGATGTTCTTCTCATAAATATTTCGCCAGAAGACCTCTGTTTCTTCGACTGTAACACAGACACAAAAGAGGATGGGGGATCTGGTTTGAACGTGGGGTTGGAGCGAAAGATATTATTCTCCTTAACCAACCTCTGTTTGTTAACCAATCTTTTTCTCGCCACGGACAGAGCTCGGAGACTATCCACAGATTTTTGCTTTAGAAGCAATAAAGTGGAAGGCTTCGCTGTGTGATAACGTAAGTGTATCATTTTAATAAATGATTTTTATTTCCGAGAAGGTGACTTATTAGTTCGGAGCACGTCTATCACACATTGAATCCGAGATGCCTCACGACGAGTTGTGTAATTTTAGAAGAGATTTGCTGTATACGCCTGGCATCCTTGTCTACGCCAATAGGCTTTGGGCGCTTCGGACAAAAAACGGTCGCTGCAGCGTATACAGCACAGTCGATATCCCACAGAATACTGGCTGAAGATAGATGGTCTTCAAGGACGTCGTTCATTCGGGAAAGGTCTTTAGCCCGAATGGCATGTTTGTGGTGTATCTCAATGGTACGATCTTCGGCGGTCGCAAGAGCCGTTAGAAACCCAGGGCGTAGGTACTTGGGTGAGGAAGGTGGAGGGCGCGGAAGAAAACGCCTCCTCTGCAGAAGAGTGTGGACAGAACCATCTCCATCTTCTGCATTCTGCGACGGTGCCGAAAGATGTAGGAATTCTGCATGATTGCGAAGTTGTTGCGACATATAGCTGAGCTCCGGGCGAGACTCGCACTATAGTTTATATATATAGAGAGTATATATATATATATAATCGCTGAGGTGTCTGCCAAATGTCAGAGGTTTTTTGCGTATATATATATATATATATATATATATATATATATATATATATATATATATATATATATATATAAATATATATAGTTCCACCTGTTTACTCCATAATGGAGTTTTTGTTTGTTTTATTAAACACCCAAGAGTATAACATGTATTAAACCTGTTTTGTGAGTTTGTACTTAAAAACAGAGTGATGTGGGATGTTAACACACTACATGCCGAGCGGGTATTTGTACCCGGTTTGAAGATTGCCGTCTAAAGGCCGGGCGGGTATTTGTACCCGTTTGAATGTTTATACTTTAAAAGCATGACAAGAGATGTTTACTTTATCGGTTTATTTATTAAACTAAACATAATAAACGTAGAGACAAAAGCACATAAAAATATATTTATGTAAGATAAAAGGAGTGGTCAGAACGTGATAATCCTCCAATTATTGAACCGCTTTTAGGACAAAGTAGTGTTTATGTGATGCCAAATAATCCAGAAAGTGTGATTGATATAGTTCAACTTTTCATAGGCGATGATTTGTTTGACTATATGTCAAAAGAAACCAATCGTTACCACACACAAAATGTTGACAAGTTTAAAGACAGTATAAAAACTGTGAAATGGAAAGACGTGTCAGTGGTAGAATTGAAAAAATGTTGGGATTACTTCTACTTATGGGCAGAGTTCGTAAAGATAGTAGGGATGAGTATTCGTCTAGAGACCATTGAAACCCCAATTTTTTCACAAGTGATGAGATATGTCGTTGTATAGCTTGAATTTCAAATATGCAATTTTTCGCTAATTTTGCCGGCTACACAGCCTGTTTGGTCTGTTTAACAAGCGGCATATAGTGTGTTAAGATATTTTACAACTTGGTTTTCTAAATATGTATCTGTGAAAAGACCGTTATTTTCAACTTATGTTTTATATAGCCATGTGCAACTTAGTTTTTTCTGTAAGTACTTTTTCAAAATTTACCATATTTTTACTTAACTTTTCTAAAAGGCTTTTCAAAATTTAAACTGTTATTTATTACATTATATTATGTACTTACAAGTGAAAATTTAAAATTGTTATAGAAACCCTGAATGAAGGCAAGAAAATAAAACTGCCGAAATATAGGAAATTTAAAGAAAGAAATGTTGTGTTCAATTTAACTATTTTAATATATATGTATGTATGTATGTATGTATGTATGTATGTATGTATGTATGTATGTATGTATGTATGTATATATAAACTGTTCAGAATCAAGAAGTAGTAATCATGCCATGTTCTAGTGATAATTTGGTCGAACTCCCGTCATTCGTTGGCTGTTGAGCCCTTAATTTTATGTGACATCCAATAGGGTAGCAACTTCAATCTTTCACGTGATTTTATTACTATTACTGCATTTCGAACAGGGTATAAGAAAGACTTCATTCTGTTACTATCTAATTTTGAATTTCTAATAATAACATACACAAGTAATAAAAAAAATATATATAAACTAAATAATATTTTATGAAATCAAACGTCAAAAGCGTAAGCGCACGCTAAGATGAGTCCCTAGGCATCCGAATTTCACAAAAATTCACCCGGAAACTGAACTTCGTCAAATTCCGAAAATAAATTATTGTTTTAGACTCATGTACGAATAGCTTTATATAGTTTTTTGATGAATAATAATTCATGATTAATAATATTCAAATTAATAATGAAACTGATTTTATGTTTATTTGGCATTAAAAATTAACATTTTCAATGTGCAGTGCTAACAACGACCGGTTAATTAGGTTAGGTTTAGTTAGTAAAAATCTAGGACAGCAGAAGCCAAAAGGCTCGGAGTAAGATTAAAGGAGTTTGTGTAAAAAAAAGACTCGTTTTATGCCTGTCATTGGCTGGTCGTTGTTAACACTGCCCGCCATTCGGTCATTCGCCGTAACATATACATTTTAAATATTCCAATTCTTTTCAATATAAAATCTCGCGAAGAGAGCCGAACATTCATTTAAAGGTGCCCGAACACATAGCTGGTGTGTATATGAATGCTTGCGTTTGTATCAGCTCTTTTCTTTTTTTTTAAACCACAGAATAGAACTAAATGTCCCAATTACTCAGTGGCTCACAAACATCCATGCCTTGGCCAGGATTCGAACTCGGGAGCTTTGGTTCGTGAAGCAGGAGCGCTACCTTTACGCTACCAAGGCTGAGCTCTTTGAATTTGTAATTTTATAGAAACGACAGCATGTAATATTATTGATAAAAAAATTGATGTGAAGTGTGAATATTCACACATTTCAGGGTTTCGCAGGTATATAATAAGTGAAGGCGGTATGCTGAGTGTGTAGGACAAATTTTACTTTGTAGTAATCACGGCAAAATGAACGATATTTTTAAAATAATTTATCGTCTGTTAATCATATAATAAGACTGGTTATTAAATTTACGCTCATAAAAATTAAATACAACATTTGTCAAAATATAACTAGAATTTTGACAAAATAATTTCAACATAATAAAAATGCAAAAAAAATAGAAAAAATAAAATTCACTCCGTACTCGAACTCGAAACCCTTCGTTTTCCAGCCAGTTTAAGAGCGCTTTAACGCATGTAGCCATCGAACGCTATGCATGTGAGTGTCTAACATTGGTATAACTATTGTACTTTGTGAACCAAAAACCACAAAAAATGCGTTATTTTCCAAAAACATAATCTGATCAAAAATTCCTGTTGTACTATTTCGGTTCACACCAATATACATTACTTAGAATTTTTTTAGATTTTTAGTTTAAACCATCTGGGCTACAGGGTGTGGGACAAAATTTTTTTTGCACATTTTTGGCAAAAATCGCATCAAAATAATTTATTTTGCAAAAATAAAAATTTGATCGTTAATCCACGTACTAAGGGCTTTCATTTGATACCCTACTCAGAATTTAAAAAAAATATTTTTGTTTTCGATGAGCACATATTTGTTTATATTTTTAGGGGGGTATGTTTTTTAGATGTTCTAGTATTTTTCCTATGTGCGGGTCAAAGAGTTGTATAAGCATGCCAAATTTCAACTCTCTAGGTTTAGCCGTTTGGCTACAATTTTTACCGAACAGACAGACAGACGACAAAATGACGGTATAAGGGTTTTTTGGTCATACCTACAGAACCCTAAAAAGAGTGCTGTTTATAAAACATTTTGATTAGTTGACAAAATAGACCTGTAGAGTTGTTTTTAATGAATATTAAGTTGTTTTATACACAGAGGCATATTTAATTTTGCAAATTTCATTGGCAGTGTGCGTGCGCGCGTTTGCCTTCGTGCGTGTGTTCATTTCAATTTCCACCATTGTGACGTATGTTTTGCTTCGTATTCGATGTACGTGTATCATTTCACTCTCGAGTGCATGCAGCAGGGGCGCACACAGGGGTCCAGTGGGTCCGGACCGCCCCTAGTATTCAAGGCGAATGTTTCTAATTATACCATAAGTAAAAAACTAAGATTTTACAAATTTGTAGTTTAGTTTATATTATATGTTTGTTTTGCTAATAAAAATATATGGGAAGGAAAATGTTTTAACATCTAATAAAATAGGAGCTTAAAAATGTTTATAAGTGACTAAAAACTTGTACCCTTTTATACTTTTTTTTACCAGCCCAGATTTGCGAACCGCGCCGAAAACAAAATCTGTGTGCGCCCATGGCATGCATATTCATACATTCATGCTAATATTCTCAAACATAAAGTTTGTTGTTTATATCATGTTTTAAAAATTAACGAAAATGAAAAATTAATGCTCATCATTGGCACATTTCTATTTGGCCTGCTTTACATGCAATTGATGAAGTTGTTGAACAATTCTCTTGACACCCTTTTTGTAAATATTTTTATTTATGCAATGTATTAAAAATTTTAGTTTCCATTAAATAAAATTTTTAGTTGCATAATTTTGGTATTTGTTTTATTTTTGACGAAAGAAATATCTTTGTAAAAGATAATAGAAGGTTTGCAATGTTTTAGCTACTTAGAATCGTGTTGAAATGTACTTGTCGGCTTCATCATATCTGCTGTGTATTTGTTTTATTATATAAATAACAAGTGGGCACAAGCTTGTACGAATATTCACTGTTGATTATTGTTAATGTTTCACATATTTGCCACTAAGAGTCGTACGTTGGTAATCTTCTATATATATAAAATCGTAACTAAGCTACCTACTCATAATCAACGCCCAGCCCAAACCACTGAACCTGCAATCATTAAATTGGGCGAGTATATTCCCTCCATGACGTAAGCACCCACTAAGAACGGATTTTTCACTCATCCTCTAAGTGGGTGAAAAGGGGTAAAATGTGGCTTCACGGTTTCCTTAATATATCTTAGGTCCAATAAGATATCGACTTGGGTTTTGCTTACAAAGATTACGCATGTAAATATAAAAAAACTTATTTCAGGATTTTGTCCTAATCAACCCCTAAAGGGATCAATCTACAATCAGGGTGAATTATAGAACCCTTCGCATCTTCTGTGTTTGTTGTGTTATAACATTTCTTTTAGGCATATAGGTGTCTTTTTAAAATATTTAAAAAGTGTTTTAACCGTTTTTTTAAATTTAACCCCTAAAGGGGTAATTTGGTATTTTGTATTCGATAGAATGTCGTCTAGACAGAGAAACATTAAATTCGGGGAGTATATCCCTTTTATGACTTAACAACCCCCTAAGAAATGAGTTTTGGAAATTCAACCCCTAAGGGGTGAAATGGGGTAAAATGTGTTTTCACGAATTCCTCAATATCTCACAAGTCCAATAATATATCGCCTTCATTCTCGCTTATAAATATTATCCATATAAATTTTGAAAAACTTATTCCAGGATTGTGTCCTATTCATCCCCTAAAAGGGTGAATCTACAATCAGGGAGAATTATAGAACCCGACGTATTTCCTGTGTTTGTTGAGTTATTAAATTCCTATTTGGCATATATGTAGATGTCTTTTTAAAATATCTCGAAATGGTTTTGACAGTTTTTCAAAATTTCACCCTTAAAGGGGTAAAAGGATATTTTTTATTTGATAGAACATCCCTTGGACATAGATACATGATATTTGCAAAGTATATTCCCTCCATGAGGTAAGCATACACTAAGACGCGATTTTTCGAAATTCAACCCCTAAGGGGTGAAATGTAATTTCAAGGATTCCTAAATATCTCTACGGACCAATAAGATATCGTCTTGGTTTTTACTTACAAAGGTTACCCATATAAATGTTGAAAAACTTATTTCAGGATTTTGTTCTAATCAACCCCTAAAGTGGTGAATTTCCGAACAGGGTTAATTATACAACCCATCATATTCCCTGTGTTTTTTGAGTTATTCAATTTCTTTTGGCATATAGGTGTCTTCAAAATATCTCGAAATGGTTTTGACAGTTTTTAAAATTTCACCCTTAAGGGGTAAATGGGAATTTTGTATTCGATTGAACATCTCTTGGACATAGATAAATAAAATTCGTGAAGTATATTATTCCCTCCATGACGTAAGCACCCACTAACACGGGATTTTTCGAAATTCCACCCCTAAGAAGTGAAAAGGGGTGAAGTGTGATTGCAAGGATTCCTCAATACCTCTTAGGACCAATAAGATATCGTCTTGGATTTTGCTTACAAAGATTACCCATACAAATGCCGAAAAACTTATTTCAGGATTTTATCCGAATCAGCCCCTATAGGGGTCTACAATCGGGGTGAATTATGCAACCCTTCCTATTTCCTGTGTTTATTAAGTTATAACATTCCTTTTTTGGCATATCGGTGTCTTTTTAAAATATCTCGAAATGGTTTTGACAGTTTTTAAAAATTCACCCCTAAAGGGGTAAATGGGTATTTCTTACTCGATAGAACGTCCTCTAGACAAGATACATGAAATTCGTAAATTATTCCCTGTATGACGTAAGTACCCACTAAGACGGTATTTTTCGAAATTCAACCCCAGAAAGGGCTGAAATGTGATATCAAGGATTCCTTAATATCTCTTAGTACCAATTAGGGATGGGAATTTATTTTTGAATATCGATATATGCGCGATTCGATATATCGTCAGTGTGAGGTCGATATTCGATATATATCGAAGTAAAAGTATCGATATTTTCGATATATCGAAATAACTAACACGTAACATGTAAGATATATAAATTATAGTTTTTTTTGTTTGGCTTGGGGGGAAAAGAAGTCGCCACTTGATAGACAATCACATTACAGTTGGTACTCACCCAGCTACCAACCATCTTTCTAATATTTTCCTAGTTAACTCTCATAATTAAATAAAAATATATGCTGTTCACTTTTGTAAGGACAAACCAGATATTTTTTGATTACTTTTTAAATTTAGCATATACTTATCCTCCAGTTTCTCTGGAAGAATTAGAATATGCGTCTTCTTTATTTATTTATCTACTCATAATTTACTTTTTTCTGTTCTAACCTACTTAATTTTCATATTCAATAACGATATTTTAAAACGTGTTTGAATTGTATAAACGTTATTGTAAATGTACTTTATATTTTTGTCATGTAAATAACAAAATTGTATATATATATATATATATATATATATATATATATATATATATATATATATATATATATATATATATATATATATATATATATATATATATATATATATATTTTGATAAATAAATAAATAATAATAATAATAATAGAGTATTACGGACTTTAAATTAAAAATATTCCTTACGCTGTAAAACCGACTTTAGATTTATTGGTAATGATTCTTCTCGAGAATTTCTCAAGAAAAAGTTTTAATTCTCATTTTTCATTTCTCGAGAAATGTAAAATTTGCTCGACGGCTTTACTTTAGTACTTTAAAGGTGATTATAATTTTAACATGTTTTTATCCTCTACAATATTTTCAACATTAAAAAAAGATTTACAGTCTGTTCCAAACGGTTAAGCGGAACTAAATGGGAATTTCGTTCTTTTAGGTTGTCACGAGAAGGGACCTTGCTTGGGTTATTTCATTTTTCACGTTGGAATGTCAAAATTTAAAATTCCAACAATGAAACCATAGTAACGAATGACATGTCAAAATTAAATTATTTTTTTTTACAAATTTTAATGACAAAAAATAAATAAATGGGAAATTTGTATTAAGAATGCACAAAATATGAAAATATTAAGAAAATGACATTTTAAAATGATATTAACCTTAACCAAAAAATGTTTATTGTAAGTAAGATTTA
Organism: Liopterus haemorrhoidalis; assembly: GCA_963971575.1. NCBI lineage: Eukaryota > Metazoa > Arthropoda > Insecta > Coleoptera > Dytiscidae > Liopterus > Liopterus haemorrhoidalis. The sequence continues at coordinate 41,854,598 of OZ020614.1, read as the reverse complement.
CAAAGCTTAAACAAAACGGCCGAAAAGTACGATTTAAACGATGAAAGTAACTAGATTGCAAAATCTAGTTCCGCCTAACCGTTTGGAACAGACTGTATATTATAATAAATATATAATTATTTTTCTCGAGATTTCTCGAGAATTCTCGAGAAAATAAGTCTAATGTCGAGAAATCAGAAACAGTATTTATTGGTGATGATTAAGAAAGTGACATTTTTTATAATTTCAAAGGTGCAAATTATTGAAATCAAAATTTCGTCTTACAGGTTATTCCAAACGATTAGGCCGAACTAAATGAAAATTTCGTTATTTTAGGTTGTCACGAAAAGGGACATTGCTTGGGTTATTTCATGTTTCAGGTTTGGTATGTGAAAATTTTAAATTCCAACAGTAAAACCAATGACATACATATGTCAAATATATTTTTTTTCATATTTTGAAGACAAAAAAATAAATAAATGGGAAATTTTTATTAAGAATGACAAAAAATTTAAATGCAATGAAAAGGACATTTTATAATGACAATCAATTTAATCTAGAATTTGCAATGTGAGTATGGTTTACAAAGCTTAAACAAAATGACCAAAAATCCGAATTAATAGATAAAAATTACTAGATTTCAAAATCTAGTTCCGCCTAAATGTTTGCAATAGCCTATAGTTTGTTTTTACAAAAGTGAACAGCATATATTTAAATGTAAAAAATATACAAGAATACCGATATTTTGTGCAAATATCGATATTTTGCGCGATATATCGCATTTCAAATATCGATATAAAAATATCGATATATTTTTCTAAAGTATCGATATTTTCGAAATATCGATATATCGTTCCCATTCCTAGTACCAATAAATATCGACTTTTAAAATTTTATTTCTGGATTCTTTCCTAATCAACCCCCAAAGGGGTAAATCTATAATCGGGGTGAATTGTACAACCCGTCGTATTTCCTGTGTTTATTAAGTTATAACATTCATTTTTGGCACACCGGTGTCTTTTTCAAATATCTCGAGATAGTTTTGACAGTTTTTTTAAATTTCACCTCTAAATGTAAATTGAAGGGGGGGGGGGGGTTAAATGGGTATTTATATTCGATAGAACTTCCCTTGGATATAGAGACATGAAATACAGGAAGTATATTCCTTCCGTGATGTAAGCACCCACTAAGAAGAGATTTTTCGAAATTAGAGCCTTAAGGGGTGAAATGTGATTTGAAGGATTCCTCAATATACTTTAGGACCAATGAGATATTGACTTGGTTTTTGATTACAGAGGTTACCCATACACATTTTTGAAACTGTAATGCAGGATTTTGCCCTAATCAACCCCTAAAGTGGTAAATCTACATTTGGGATGAATTATAGAAACCTTTGTATTTCCTGAGTTATAACATTCCATTTTGGTATATAATTTTCTATTTAAAATATTTAGAAAGCGTTTTGAAAGTTTTTTAAATTTCATCCCTAAATGGGTAAATTGGTATTTTTTATTCGAAAGAACGTCCCTTGACATAGAGTTATGAATTTCAGGAAATATATTCCCTCCATGTCGCAAGCACCCGCTTATATGGAATTTTTCGAAATTCGACCCCTAGGGGATGAAAAGTGATAAAATGATTTTCCTCGGATTCTTCATTATCTCTTAAGTCCAATGGTATATTGATTTGGATTTTGCTTACAATGTTATCCGTATATGTGTTTAAAAATTAAATTCAGGATTTTGCTCTAATCATCAATCCCTAAAGGGGCGATTCTAGATTCGGGGTGAACTATAGAACCCTTTGTAGCTTCTGTCTTTGTTGTACTATAACTATGTTGTACTTTTTCGCACTTAGGTGTCATTTTAATATCATTAGTTTCAAGATCATTTCAGAACGTTTTTTTTTATATTTCACCCCATAATTGCATTTTTTATATTTCCCTAAATTTCATTGGTACATTGGTATTTTTAGTAGACAATTGAAATTCGGGGACTATATTTCTTCCATGACGTAAGCAACCACTAAGAGGAGATTTCTCGAAATTCGACCCTTGGGAGTGAAAACAGATTTCTTAATATCTCTTGATGAAATAGCGACTTGCTTTTTACTTACTATGGTTACCCGTACGCATGTATAAAAATGTAATTTATGATTTTGCTTCAATCAACACTTAACGGGGCGAATCTACATTAGATCAGGGCGATTTACATATATAATATTTCGTAACTTATTTGTTTGTTTAGAACCCACTAAAAAAGGATTTTTCGACCCCTATGGGGTGAAAAGGAGTAAAATGTATTTTCACGGATTCCTCAATATCTCTTAGGACAGATGAGATATCGACTAGGTTTTTGCTTATAAAAGTAACCCGTGCACATATTTAGAAACAAACTACGAATTTTACACTAATGACGGGGTGTATCTACACCTGAGGAGAGAGTCAGCAATGTGATCTATAAAGAACCATGACTTACAATAATTGCACGATGATGGCAAACCGTCAATATACCGTAGCGAAGCACGGATACTCAGCTAGTATTCTATATATACCAAGTATGCTATCACTGCAAATCGTTATATTTGACAGAAAATTAATGACAACTCAAATTTAATACTTGTACTCAAAATATTGAATTTTACATGTGTATTTGGAACAATGTACATAAAATGAACAAGAAAATCTTAAGTTATGTTATATTGAATAAGTAATATACAGTGTTATGAAATGTTTTGTGAACGTGATGATATATATATATATTGACTATTTGACTATATAGAAAAAAAAACTATTACTTTTTACAATTATTTTACAAAAAAAAAAAAAAAAAATACAAATATTCGATCAAACCACCATTATTGTCCACACATTTAGAGATATTTTGTCAAATAGTTTATTTTAGAGATATTTTGTTTCTTTTTTTTTTATTGTTTTCAAAGCTTGCTACGTTCAACTTTGTAAAACTTATGTTGATTATTATTTTGTAAATAAATAGTCGCCATTTTGAAATGGTTAACATAAATATATGACTTTTTGGTGTTATTGTAAAGCTAATTTAATGTACTTTTGGGAAAAAAATAAAAAATTATCGATTCCCTATGCTAGATCAAAAGTTGACAACATTTCCGGTGAAACCGGAAGTGCCTCAGAATTCTTATAGTAACCTTTAGATGGGCCTTTTTGTCTAGTTTAATTTTTGTTCTGAAGATTTTTTGTATCTTTACAAATAAAGGAGATTTGCGGGGTGCCCCGTTTCAAACATACACCCTGTATATATATATGAATAAAAAACTTAAAAAAGCACATTTGGTATTTCAGTTCCCCAACGACCAAAATCGTCGTACTATGCAGTTCGGATTAACATAGTAATAGGTACGGGTCCTGCTCAAATTATGTATCAGTGATGGTCAAACTTCATGATCCAAAGAGCTGAATACATACTCAGCCACTTTTCATCAGTAATTCGTTTAATTTTGCCAATACTCTTATGCCCATATTCATAAAACTCATTATAGTCTATCTCAGAAAGAGCGATAGTAATAAAATTTATTATTTGTAAAAAGTTATTGTTTTTTCACACAGAAGCGACACACAAAATATGAATAGTAAACGAAATATTGTTGAGAAACAACCGAGTGTGCCGCACATCTTATATGGGAATACGAACTAGGATTAAACACAATAGATCATAAAAATTTTACCCTAAAATTTTTAAGAAAAATATGGTCACAGGCGTGCGTTTAATGATATGATAAATATGGTCACAGGCGTGCGTTTAATAAAATGATAAATAGTAATATAGAAATACACAAAACCAATTTAAACGTGTTTAAAATGTGCACGCCACTGGTAACTGCCTGACAAAAAGATTTATTACTATCACTCTTTCTGAGATAGACTATAGTAATGCAGCTCTTGTACAAGCAAGAACTAAGTGAAAAACCTAGTGAATTTGTGTTTAAGTAAATTTGTGATAAAAAAAGGACAGAAGAGTCTGTCCTTGTCACACTCATTGTGTTAAGTTTAAAAATTAAACATTTTAAACAAAATAATGGCTAATAAATCGACAAATAATAGTGCTAATAATACTGGTGCTACAAATATTAATATTACAAATTACTGTGCATCGTCAAGGAATTTAGACGACAATTTGAACAAAAAACTCAAAGCCGAAGAGGAATTAATTAGAGCTCAACAAATTCCGAAAGACATCAATACATTTGAAATTCTCTCAAATCATAGTAATATGTCTGAAAACGAAACTACAGACTTCATCGAAAAGGCTCAAAATAAAGTGCAAAGATTACCACCAATAATTATTTATAACAAATTAAACCAATCTGATATTGATAAACTTAAATCTAAACTGCAAAGTGATATAAAAATAAAATATATGGGTAACCGTTATGATTTAATAACTTCACGCTTAAAGGACTACAATCTAACACTACAATTCGCCAAAGACCTTAAATTTGAACATCATAAGTTACCTCTATATTATTATCACGTTCGCGCCTGGAACTATAAAAAGACAAGTCTTTAATACAAAATATGTTTGCAGTTATGTTGTCCAGTGGGAAAACTATAAAAGTAATACTGTGTTATTGCAGTGACACTGACAATATATGTACTACTAGCACCACCCCAACCAATAATCCCGAAAGTACTGATTGTACTAATCCATAAATTTAATAAAACATCTTTATTAAATTTGTTGGCATGCATTGTCTTAGTTTATAGAAGACAAATATTAATTTTCTTAACCTTTTACATAGATTATTAAAGGTCCCAACGTAAATGTTGATCTATAACAATGGTTCCCAATCTTTTTTGTGGTGAGCACCCCTTTGAATGTGAAAATAAGCTCCCGCACCCCCATAAAAAATGTGTTCAGATTTTTTCAGTTGAGTCATATTTATATGTCAAATTGATCAAAATAAAAAGTGAAGAGCAAAAAGAAAGTAAATCGCATGAATATTTCTTTATAATTGATCAAATTAATTGATGTAGCATTCAGCGGTTCTTAACCTTAATAAAATTAGAAAGAAAATATACTTATTGAAAAATTTTTAACATTTAAAATTTAAATTTAGATTTTTTATATAAATTTTATATAATTCTTTATTTACCCTAGGCCTTGCGGCGTTTAGGATTTTAACCAGTACATTGAAAAAATAATCATAATAATAATAATATAATACATTTTATGACTTTCTTTCTTTTTCTTCTTCTACATTCTTCCTCCGGTGTTCCTCTCTTTCTTCCTATTCTCTTTTCGGCTTCCGTCTCCGGTCTCCTTCCTTCTTGACTCCACTTGTTCTTCGCCTCTTTCTTCGCTTCTCTTCCCTCTTTTCTTTCATCCTCCTTTGCCTCTCTCTTCCTTCCTGTTCTCAGTTCTGTCTTACCTCTCCGCATTCCTTCCTTCTTTCCTCGAGTACTCTCACCCACCTTTCTCCCTTTCCTTCTTCACTCAACAGCTCCTTTATCACTCCCTCCCATTTTGTCATCGTTCCACATCTTTTTGTTAGGTGTTCCAAGGATTCTTCCTCCTCCCTACACATTCTGCATAGCCTATCCTCTGGTTTTGCCCAATACCTATTACTCCCGTCTTCATTTCCGCATCTTAATCTGGCAATCCTTCTAACTCTGCCCCCTGCCTTTCTTCTCCTCCCTTTCAAATATTTAGGTATTCCTACCGTCCTTATCTCTCTATACCTTTTCACATTTCTTGAATTTTCTATTCTTACTGTTCTTTTCTGCTCCTGTACCTCCTTGTCTCTCCTCCTCAATTCTTCTACTATGTTTCTTCCTCCATTTCTCGTTCGCTCAGCTTCCCTTATGTCCATCCCACATCTCCAATAGTACTCTTTCCTTGTTTCTCCCTATTCCGACAGTTTACCCTTTTGTTCTTCCTTCATTCTTTCTTCCCAGCATTCTCTTAATATTTTCCTTCTTTCGTCCCTTCTGATTTTCTCCTCATACTTCGCCGCCCTCGCCCCGGCTCCCACTCTCAGCTTTTCCCTCTTCATTTCCTCTCTCACTATATATCCTGGTGTCGTTCTGTCTAATCCCATAATCCATCTCATGTATCCCTCTTGTACCCTTTCTACTATCTCCCATTCTTTCCATCCCCAGATATCTACTCCGTACATGAGGATACTCGGTGAGGGCAATCTTCTGGAATGTGGCAGGGATTAAAGGGAAGGATGAGGAGTTTTGGGAGTTTCTGAAGGAGTTCGAGATCATAGGTTTAACGGAGACGTGGATGGTGGAATCGGATAGGGACATCTGGGAAGAAAAGATGCCGAAAGGGTGGGAGTGGAGATTCCAAGCTGCGGAGAAAGAAAAGAGGCAGAGCGAAAGGCGGGATGATCACAGGAGTAAGACGGGAGATGAGTATAGAGGAGGAGGAAGAGTTGGGGATTGAGGGGGTAGAAGAGAGAAGAGTGAAAGTAGGAAAAGAGAAGTGGCGAATAGTCACACTGTACAATAGAGGAGGAAGCAAGGCAAAATTGAAGGAGATGGATGAGAAATTAATGGAAGAGAGAGTGGGGGAGTTGATCATAGTGGGAGGGGATTTTAATGCGAGAATAGGAGAAACGGGGGGGAGTGAGTGGGTGGGAAACGAAGGGAGAAGAAGCGCGAAGGACAAAGAGAGAAATAAGGAAGGGGAGGTTATGCTGGAATGGATGGAAGAGAAGGGATGGAGTGTACTAAATGGAAACAAAGAAGGGGACGAAGAGGGGAGTTGGACGTATTATAAGGGAGAGAAGAAATCAACTATCGACTACGCCGTAGTAAATGAAGGGGCGTGGGAAAAGATAAGCAGGTTTGAAGTGAGGGAAAGAATAGAGTCAGACCACCAACCGATAATAGTAGAGATAAGGAAGGGGAGAAAGAGAGAGGATGAAGAGGAGGTAAAGGACACACAAAACTGGACGGAGAAGGGAATAAGTAAATATATGGCAACAATTGAGAAGTTGGAATGGAAAGGAACGGGGGTGGAGAGAGGTAAGAGAGGGAATGGAGAGAGCGGTGGAAAAGAGAAAATGGAGGAGGCCAAAGATGGGGAAGAAGCCATGATGGGGAATGAATTGTAGAAAGGCGAAAAAGGAAGCGCAAAAGGCCTGGAGGAAAAAAATAAAAGGAGGGGGGTCGGGAGAGGAATAGAAGGGAAAAATGAAACAATATAAATTTTATAAATCTTCTCGCACCCCTGGGGGTACCGGCACCCCCGGTTGGGAACCACTGATCTATAATAATACCCAGGTATGTCATAGATTGCACTCTCTCAATACTAGTCCAACAATTACAAAGATCATGTCTTGAACAATTTTTAGTATGAATAAAAATTTCGTTAATATCAGGTTGGCTGTTTTTATAAATGCTGAAAGTAATAAATTTCGTTTTTTTTATAATTTAAAGATAGAGCGTTAGAATCTAACCACACTTTTATGTTTTGAAAATCCAGCATTGCCATGTTTCTTGTATCATCCCAAGTCTCTGCTTCGATAAATAGTACGGTATCATCGGCGTATGAAATTAATTTTCCTTGTACAGTTGGCAATTGTAATAAGTCGTTTAAACATATTTAAAAGAGTAAGGGGCCCAAAACTGTACCTTGTGGAACCGCACATGTTAGCACTTGCAAATTTTTTTTATGGTTTTCAAGTTCGACTATTTGGTGACGATCGCATAAGTAACTTTCAAATAACTAAAGTCCCGCTTCTTATACCATATTTCTCTAGTTTAATTAAAAGCAGTTTGTGGTCTACCGTATCGAAAGCTTTTGCTAGATCAAAAAATATAGCAATGCTGGCCTTAGAATTATCTAATGCTCTGTAGATGTTTTTGATTAAATTCGCAATAGCGTCTTCGGTACACTTGTCTGGAAGAAAGCCGAATTGTTTTTCAGATAAAATGTTAAATTCTTGCAAGTGACAATAATCGTTTTTTAATTAATTTTTCAAATATTTTTGTCAAGTTTGACGTTAATGATATTGGGCGGTAAATATTTATGTATTGGTGTAACAGATGCGATTATGAACAATTTGGGAAAATAACCGGTTTCAAAACATTTATTACATATGCTTAGGGGGGTTGATATTTTATTTGCTACTTGTTTCAGAAAGTTCGATGTAAACTCATGTAACACTGGAGAGGTATTATTTTTCAGACTATTAATTGTTGCTATAATTTCTAAAGAATTTATGGGGGAAAGATATAGACTATGTTGATTATTCGGTATATAACTAAAAATTTCATCAATATTTTTGTTGTTACTATAATGCGTTCAAAGGTGAGTTTGCAGTACAGGGCATATGGAGTAGTTCTTTTTCATACTCTCTAATGGGTTTACACAATGACGCTATCCTTTTCTTGCTTGTCGACGTTGCCAGCTCTAAAACTGATCTGTGAAGACGCAGTATTCTACAAATGGCCATTTGTTTTTGTTGAGTATTATTTTAAGTTTTATAAGAGTTGATTTTTGTAAATCATACGAGATTTCAACATTTGGCAACACCGCTCCCATTTGCCATAAAAGCTATACTGCAAACTCACCTTTGAAGGCACTATAGGTATCATGTCAGCCAATTTTTTTCCAATATTAAGGAAATGCTCATTACATTTATTAAGTATGTATCTGTTAGATTTATATTATCATATATAATTTCTGAGATTTTTGGTTTACTTTTAGTTATATTTAACGCTTTATTTGCAATTTTCCATATTTCTCTTGGGACAATTTTGTACTCAGTCCACCTCTGTACGGTACTTATTATTTTTAGTAATATGTATTAAATTTGATATAGATTTTTCATACTTTAAATAAGTAGTCCTAATATCTTTATTATTAGGTTGCATTAACATTTCTTTATACAGCTTATCTCTAATGTTTATTGATTTTATTAAACCAGTAATCCAGGGTTTACGTTTTTTAAGTGTATTTGGGAAATGTATTGTTTTTGTTACTTTATTTATTTCATTCTGACGCAAATTATATCCGTAGCATTATTAACATGCATAGCATCTAAATAATCCCAATTAAGTAAATTTAAGTTTTCCTTTAATTTTTATAATTTATTAAATATTTAGTTTGTTTGTGTTTTAAATTAAAGTTTTTTAGTATTGTAGTAGGTTGATTTTTGTGATATCAGTGTTATTAAAATTTGCCAGCAGAACAATTGGAGAATGATCCGTTATTTTTGATTCAACAATCGACGACAATACATAATCTGATGATAATTTAGTTTTGAAAAATATGTGATCAAGCCATGTTTTACTTTCTCTTGTTGGTTTATTAATATGAGAAATAAAACCATAATTACTTAGTATATTCAGATAATCATGACAGTTATTATCCATATTATCAAGTATGTTAATATTTATGTCCCTCGTTATAATTTCATGAGTATACTTGCAATGCTCTATTATGTAATTTTGAAGTTTAGTTATAAATACATTAGAATTATAAGGAGGTGGTTTGTAAATAGAGGTAATGCCCAAAGTTTCATTATTCACAAGTATTTCTGTTCTAATGAAATTATATTGGATATCGATATTAATTATCACATTCTTATGTTTTATACTATTTTTTATAAACATTAACACACCATCGTTCTAGTTTATCGTACTATCATTAAAGTAAGTCACATAACCTGGTGTCTTATAATAATCTAAATATTCTACATATCTAGTTTCTGACAAAACAATAAAACGAATAGTGGAATCTAATTCAGTGACTAAGCCAATTAGTTCATCAAAGTTTTTATGTACACTTCTTATATATATAATTCTTTATTTCCCCTAGGCCTTGCGGCGTATAGGGTTTTAACTATTACATTGAGAAAAAATAATCATAATAATATAATAAAATAAAATAATATAATATACATTTTATGATTTTCTTTCTTCTTCTTCTTCTTCTTCTACCTTCTACCTCCGGTGTTCATCTCTTTCTTCGTAATCTCTTTTCGGCTTCCGTCTCCGGTCTCCTTCCTTCTTGACTCCAGTTCTTCTTCCCCTCTTTCTTCGCTTCTCTTCCCTCTTTTCTTTCCTCCTCCATTGCCTCTTTCTTCCTTCCTGTACTCAGTTCTGTCTTACCTCTCCGCATTCCTTCCTTCTTTCCTCGAGTACTCTCGCCCACCTTTCTCCCTTTCCTTCTTCACTCAACAGCTCCTTTATCTCTCCCTCCCATTTTGTCATATTTCCACATCTTTTTGTAAGATGTTCCAAGGATTCTTCCTCCTCTCTACACATTCTGCATACCCTATCCTCCGGTTTTGCCCAATACCTACTACTCCGTTCTTCATTTCCGCATCTTAATCTGGCAATCCTTCTAACTCTGCCTCCTGCCTTTCCTCTCCTCCCTTTCAAATATTTAGGTATTCCTACCGTCCTTATCTCCCTATACCTTTTCACATTCCTTGAATTGTCTATTCTTACTGTTCTTTCCTGCTCCTGTACCTCCTTGTCTCTCCTTCTCAATTCTTCTACTATGTTTCTTCCTTCATTTCTCTTTCGCTCAGCTTCCCTTATGTCCATCCCACATCTCCAATAGTACTCTTTCCTTGTTTCTCCCCATTCCGACAGTTTACCTTTTTGTTCTTCCTTCATTCTTTCTTCCCAGCATTCTCTTATTATCTTCCTTCTTTCGTCCCTCCTGATTTTCTCCTCATACTTCGCCGCCCTCGCCCCGGCTCCTACTCTCAGCTTTTCCCTCTTCATTTCCTCTCTCACTATATATCCTGGTGTCGTTCTGTCTAATCCCATAATCCATCTCATGTATCCCTCTTGTACCCTTTCTACTATCTCCCATTCTTTCCATCCCCAGATCTCTACTCCGTACATGAGGATACTCTTCACAATACTGTCAAACAATTTCATTCTCCACCTGATATCGTCGTCAAACCTCCTCTCTCCTATGCTCCATAGCTTCCCCATAACCATTCTTGCTTTCTTCACCCTTTCTCTAACATGCTGCTCTGCTCTGTTGTTCCTCGTTAGAACATATCCGAGGTACTTCATACTCTTTACCTCTTCAATTTCTGTCCCTGACCATTCCCATCTTATCTTCTTTCTCTTTCCTCCCCCCTTTCCAAACACCATCACCTTCGTTTTATCTCTGTTTACCTCCAGTTTTTTTCTTCTAAAGTACTTGTCCGCTCTGACCATCATCCTCTTTAGTCCCTGCTCATTCTCTGCCATCAGAGTCAGGTCATCTGCGTATCCCATTGTCCAATACTTCTTCCTTCCCACCACCTTATATTTGTATGTAATAATTTAAAATTATTTTTAAATTTATCGTTAAATTGACTGAATGAGGTTTTTAAATCTTTTATATTATCAATAATTTCCGAATTTATAGCATTATATTTATCAATTGTTTCAATAAATATATCATTGTTTTCCATGATAAAAAGGAAAAAGAGTGAGGAAAAAAGTTGTAAGGACTAAATATAAGAAACGTACCTCTTTAGGAGAAATTTATACACTATACGATGGGTTTCCAATAGATGAAGATCCGATTTAAATATTATTACTATGGTTGAATTTTCCTGTCTTCTCACTAAAAGTTTTCCATTTTTGAACATGCCTTAAGACAACTACTTCTTTACACAAAAATTCGGACATATCGAGTTAAATTTTGAAATTAGCTTTCTTCAGTTGTTCAAAAACATCACGTAGCCGTAGAATATGCTCTTCGAGGCTAGTGCTAAAAATAATTATATCGTCCAAATAGACTAGCCAATATTTGTTTGAAATACCGCATAGGATAACGCGCAGGAAACTAATAGGGACATTTTTCAATCGGAAGGGTATTTTAGGATATTTTTAGTGACCATTTTCGGTGCTGAAGGCCGTTTCAATAAAATCTTCAGATAAGTCAATCTGGTGAACCCTGGCTGCTAAGTCGAGGGTTGACAAACACTGGAAATGGCCAATTTTGTCTAAGAGGCCCGTGATGTTAAAGATAGGGTATTTATCATCTATGTTTTTTCGTTAGGCTTCCTATAATCGAATACGATCCGTCATTTACGCTGATCGGACGCGTCTAACTTTTTCGGTACCATCCATATTGGAGATGACCATGAGGAGTAGAAAGAACGAATTATGTTTTGATCTAACATCTTTTCTATTTGTTGGTGGACTTCTTGCCTATGGACTTCAGGGTACCGACAGGACTTTGTATAAATAGGAATATCGTCGGAGGTTATTGCAAGTTTAACCTGATTAGTAAAGGTTAAATTTTTATCATCTGAGTTAAAAATGTCGGAATATTCCTCTATAAATTTAGTAATAGCTAATTTTTCTTCTTTATTCATATGATTTACTCTAAATTTAGAGAAATCTAAATTTTTATTTTTATTGCATTTATTATTCCATACAATTAAAGTCAGGGGTGGAACGCTGATATTCTCTTAACAATTCTACCTGTATTCCTTTTTTTGTAGTTAATTTTAAATTAATATTATTTGGGTTAAATATAGAGCAGACAGCTCTATTATTTTTGATTTGAGTTATACATTCTGGTATCTCTAAGTTTTTTATTTTTGTATGTGGGATAACCACTGTACCATATTTTACATTTTCTGCATGTATAGAAATTAACAGTCCAGATCTCGCTTCTACTACTATACAATTCGTATCAAGAGTCTGCAAATTATAGTAATATATTTGTATCTCTGCATTCGCAGTAATTAATAGTTTATTATTATGGTCAGATTTAGCGTCGAACATGTTTAAATTGTCTAGACCAGGGATGAGCAACCTTTTTTTACTACGGGCCAACTAGAAATTTAAAAATTTCCTGCGGGCCGCATACGAAATTTATTAAAATATGAACACAAGATGATAAACACAAATTATCTATTTATTAACAAAATAACAAAATTATTTTAAAAAAAATACACAAATAAAACATATAATAGAAATGCTAGGTATAAAAAAACAGTCAAAGATAATTATTATGGGGAAAAAATCATAAACAAATTTTAATGAGAAGTTTGGCATTGCTTCTTTGCAACCAATTGCTCTATATTGCTCTTATTTATGCTTTAAAATATATATGTATCTTCTGTAATTTAATGGCCATTTTTGAAATTTGACAGACAAAAGCTTTGACGGGCCGCACGAAAAAGTACTCCGGGCCGCATGCGGCCCGCGGGCCGCGGGTTGCTCATCCCTGGTCTAGACCCAATAAACGATCAAAATAATTGTGTTATATGCGGGGCCCTGCAATGTTGCCAGACGGAGACATTGACCAGGATCCTGCTTTAGGAGCACGTTCGCTGCGATCGGAAGAAGGGAAGACTTACGATCTGAATAAAATAAAGCGAATGGACTGTATTGGGCGCAATCTCACGTGGTTGTAGAATGCTGGAGATGGGATTGTATATATACAGGTTGATGGACTTACCTAGTAGTTGAAGTAGTAAGTTCTATCAAAGGGCCCTTTGAGCTGCTGTAGTCTTCTAATACACCAGGTCTGGAATGGAGAGTTTGGACACACAGCCACGTTCGATTTAAATAAGTCCATACTGTATTCGCGAAATAGATTAACACACATGAAGTTTGAATGCATGCGTAAAATGTGTTCACAACAAAAATAAAAGAATTGTGGTAGGACAAGCTATTTCTACCTCTGCTTAAAGAAGCATCATATTCAGAGCTCAGATGATGCGGTGACCGAAATGAGCGACTAGAGTACATTAAGACACGAGACGAATGTATATATAAGGTACATTCGTGAACATGACCTGAGCGACATACACGCTTGCAGGTAGACTGAGTACACAATATGAACAAGACACTCTCGATTCGAGTGTTATATCGTTACTGTTTAACAAAACATGTGAGATTAAGAATCCCGCCACTTAAATATTAATAATTCGCACTAGATGGCGCGAACAAATTGTGAAAATTAAACAAGTAAAATTTAAAATTTTAATTTTCAGCTCTAAAAAAAAATGGAACAAGGAATTCTAGTGCTAATTTTACCTAGGAAGTATCATAGGCTAAATTTTGAAGTAGTTGTGGTTTGGAAGGTATTAGTATAATATCTGGTTTGAGGGCAGTTTGGTTTAAAATTTTGACGAGATGTTCTAGAAAATAATCTCTGCTTTTGCGGAGTATTTAAGGGAGTTTGAGCGTTTTGTGGATTTCTATTATAATTTTGTTTGTTAGGACTCAGATTTCAGAATTTTGGAGAATTTTTAACTAATGTATTGTTACTTAAAATGTAGCATTTTTGTTTGTAGCAGAACTTTGTTCAATTTTATTAAAATATGTGTAAAGTTCATTTAACTGAAAATCATTTGTGAGCATATTAAAAGCACTATTCATATCTGTTGGATTTTTAGAGTGCGCATTAAGGAGCCTAAGATTCTCTTAAGCAACGTAACAATATGCGTAATGCGTACATTGGAAATAACGCCTTAGTACATCGTTCTCTATGCCAGAGGAATGGGTTTTAAAATATGAAATTTGTAGGTTATGGGACTCTTGTACCCTATTATAGAAATCGACAACGAATTCGTTTGCGAGTTGTTTTAATTTAATTACTTCTATGAATAAAGAATAAAACAATTCAGGTATTCAGCCACCACTGGGCCAGTTAAATTTTTTTTTTTAATTTAACACATTTAAAATACAAGTCAGAATTTGAAATGATGACACCACGAACTATGAATAAGCGCGCGCGCGCATGTGTGTGTATGCATGTGTAAATAATGAAATAATAAAAATTAGACTAGTTTTATAATGTATTTATTTAATAAATTGTGATATAAATGTTCAATATAAAAAGATATTATTCACATTCTTACTTCTTCTTTTTAATTGGATGGCTTGTTGCTGGAACTACAATATTGTGTGTCTTTTGAGATATTTGGTTCATGTAGTATATTGACAACATCGAAAATAGAAAACTGCAAGAAATAAGAACAAAATTAATGAAACAGTCTGAATTAAATAGAAACTTTTCAGAAATTGAATGGTTCTAATTAATAATAAGTTAGTTAGTTAAAATTTTTGGCGCACAGCAACAAAGGATATTTGCGCCTAACGCAGCCCATCTAAATGACTACACTACATATTAATAACATTAAATTAAACAATAAATAAATAAATAGATACAATCAATAAAACACACGCATACTCAATAAAAGAAATCTTGCACGGACAAATACAAATAAGATAAAAAGTCGAAAAATTTAACAGACGCAGGGTGATGGTAAGATGCTGTAAAGGGGCCAATTGCCATCGAATATCACAGTCTAGAAACAGAACACACTAAAATAAGGTGCAAGACTTCGCAAATAAAACAGTAAGTTCGATTCTCTCAGGAAGAGTATCAGCCTGTCCATGAATACTCTGTCGTCACCTAAAGCAACTGACAGGTCATAGCACAGGCCTAACCTCTCCCTGACATCCTCGAACTGTAAACACTCAGTTAAAATGTGTAACACAGACAAATCTGTGTCAGTTATAGGAGACGTCTCACACATAGGAGACTCTTCACCTCGAAGGAGGTGTCCATGGGTTCATCAACAGTGGCTTATACGGAGGTGTGTGATGGCGGTTTCCTCCCTGCAGGAAGAACCCCATGGTTTAAAGTCTCCCTTGATCCCGTGACATACGCAAGGTCACGGTTCATTATGATGCCTTTAGAAGTATTCAGTGCCTTATGTGGCTCTACTGAAATACGAAACTCGCCAAATTCTTTGTATTTCTGAAGCGTGGATAAATCCGACAGTTTGCGCACCGATTTAATACCAGTTGGACATTTTTTCTCAACGTTCGGGCAACAAAAAGAAGGGGGGCATTTCTTTAAAAGACTAACCCTCTTCTTTTACCTTCACAAGAAAACGAGGCCCCGGCGCACAATATTCCACAGTTCTGTCTACTTTCTTTGCAGAAGTCTTACACATCCCTCATTGGATGCTGTGCATCACGACGAGGTCTCTTCTTTGATTTTTTACGGAGTCTACTAATTTAAGAAATTTTGTATATTCGGGGTAGTCTCCATACTAGTATAAAAGGTTTCATCACCGTGCCAATCCCACCCACCAAGGAGTCTACACTGGAGACGTTGGCCGCAAACCGGCAACTCTGCAACTTTCAGAATCGCCTTATACTTATTAGAATAGTTACATGTACCACCCAAACGCACTATAAAATCATTTTTGGTAAAATTTTTCGTTAGCCGGTGAATTAGCTACAATAGTAGTATAGCTATATACGTTTCGCCTCATTTCAAGGCCACATAGACACTTTACTTCCACATTTTACTTTCTCGTCCCATCCCCCTCCACATTTTACTTTCTGGTCACATCGCCAGGTGTTTTCAAGAAGGTCATATTTTTCAGACGTTGCGTGTTTAGCCCGAGGCGAGTTGCAACCTTAATTTCACACCCCGCCCCAACCCTAATTTCACACCCCGCCCCTAGCCTAGACATGTTATTGTCGTTAGAATGTGAGGTCATATTTACTATTACTTTAGATAAAAAAATAATTAAGTTAGAAGGTAACATTTATATTACATTACATTGTAACCTTGTCAACATGATATTAATCTAATGATCTGAAAAAGGGTCATTAAATAAAACATAGTTTGTGACCTACATTGCGACCTCGTTGGGAAAAACTTTATAATGAATACTTTTGAAAGAAATATGCACAGTCTTGAGAATATCACACACACACGCGCACATACATCACAATCATGTTTTATGTAAAACTCGTGAATGAGTATCATGTTCATAAACTAGCTCAGGATTTAGTACCTAAATTGAATCTGCAGTGTTTTCAATCAAATCTATTTTATTTAACGGATCTGCAAAATAATCAGATAACTGAAAATTTATATCTAAACTTTGAGGAAAATGTTGGTGAAATAATATCTCTCATATTATATGAGCCATTCGATCCACCTGTAATTGCCAGGTTTGTCATCGGAAAATATTCTTTGATTCGAACTTTTTTATGCTCGAAAGATAACCTGGAAAGAAGTATTGGAGGGATTGGTTATGAAACAGATATACCAACGTGGGCCGAAGCATTCAAAATTTTTCCAGAAGAAGACGATTTTCATCTTAAACATTTTATGTATGAGTATTTATGATCAAAATAATTAATAAATATTTAATAAAAATGTAAATGTTTTTCCTTTATAATCCTTTCACGTTACGTATGTTAAAACAATTTTGCAAATGTGTTACATATAAATAAAAAATCTTATTGAAGTATAAAATACCCTTTCGATTTCTAAATATCAATTAACCTACTTTCCGTTCCGTTCCTATTCACTTTCTATTATTCTTTGGTATAAAGGCGACTGCATTTGTAGCTATGTTTAAAGTTATAAGTGTTTAAGTGGTTTTACAAAACAGTGATCCTATGTTTTGTTTAAATTGTATCGAAGAAAAGAATTAAGAATAACAGACCCTTGTAAGTACATAGTTATTTTAACACAGAATCTATTTTGTAATAAAAACCCTCATGTATTTTTACCCTATATCATTAATATGAAATAAAAATTACTACATTAATATGAAATAAAAGTATTTATTTACATATACACATATATTTCTTACAATAACTTACAATAAAATACATGAAAAATATATGTTAAAAGAAACTAACAAATACAACTAAAAATACTTTGTATACTTAGTTAGAAAAAACAAAAATCGGTATAGAATTCAACTGTTTTTAAGAACTTAATACCTGGGAGCAAAGTCTATCGGGGAAAATGTCTCTTAGTGCAGCAAACGGAGGTACGGTAACCGGTACTGCTTGAGTTCGCCGCATACAGCGACTTGACCTAGATACTAGCGTTCACTATACAGAGCCGTACTCACACAATTTTTAATTAATAAACTGTGTCTCTTTGAACGTGTACTGTAAAATAATTAAAAAATAATTTAAACTAAAATTATAATAAAAAAAAAAATAAAAAAAAAAAATAAATAAAAAAAAATAAAATAAAAAATAAAAAAAATTGCTTTGTGCAGTTTACCTCGATAACTAATGAATAGCCCCCCCTCTGACACAATTTTATTTAATTTCACTAAATTTTCCGGTCAAATTTAGTTGAAACTTCACCCAAGAAAATAGTTGAATTCCTACTGTTAGTTGTCATAGACTTAAGGAATTCAACTTTTTTCTTGGGTGAAGTTTCAACTAAATTTGACCGGAAAATTTAGTGAAATTAAATAAAATTGTGTCAGAGGGGGGGTCTATTCATTACCTATCGAGGAAAACTAAATAAAGCAAAGAAGTTTTAAAAAATTACTTTAGTAACAAGAACTGTTAGTTGTCGTAGATTAATTTTAAAAGAAGTGTGTCTCTTTAAATGAAACATGCATTGCAAAATAATAATTTTTACAGTGTACGTTTTATTTCATACTACACAGTTCTTTTAAAATTAATCTACGACGACGAACAGTGGTATTTCGCTCCTCGGATTCTGAATCCGATTCGTTATCTGAAAACCCATCTTCATGATACATCCATACACCATGGCATAAATCCTTGGTGTATAGATAATCAAATAAAGGTGTTGTTAAACATAATCCACACCAGTTTTCTTTTTTCCATACCACATTTTGTACGAAACAAGAAGGATTTTTTATAAGATCATGACATGTGCGATGCCAGTATTGATCGCCAACCGCAAAAGAATGTTTGTCGTAACATCGAGCACACATTAAAGTAGATCTTCCACGACGTGAACATTTTTCATATCGGGAATATCGAATGTGGAACGAAAAAACTTCAGTGAGAGAATTAGGTAAATTTTCTAAATTAAGCTGCATACTTTTGATAAATGTTTCAGGTGGGAATGGTGCGTATTCATCGCGATAATGCTCAGGACAGAGATCATATTCTTCTACTAAATTTTGTTTTGGTTTTATTTTTTTATTATTTGACCACCAATCTAAAGTTAGATCTCTGTAGATTGTTTTGGGAAGTTCTTGTTTCACAATGTCCCAATGCTCCTGATACACTTCACGTACTTTTAATTTTGCTTGTTCGTACAAAGACATGGTATGTACTTACTGGAATGTATTGTGTTGAGAGAAATTTTTGCTTAGAAGATCCTCTCACAATCTGCTGGGAGTGATGGCGTTGGGAGATTTTCAGCTTGCAGTCCAGATCTTGATGTAGGCCCTGGGAGATTTTCGGCTTGCAGTCCAGATCTTGATTTTCGGCTTACAATCCAGATCTTGATGTAGGCCCTGGAAGATTTTCGGCTTGCAGTCCAGATGTGGGTCCCAGAATTTTCAATTCTTCCGCGTTTTTTAAAAAAACTTTTTTGATAGATTCACCGATTTACCGATGTATTTACTCCCAACTCTCACAATCTGCTGGGATTGATACCGTTGGGAGATTTTCGGCTTGCAGTCTAGATCCAATCGTTAGAGATGTAGGCCCTGGGAGATTTTCGGCTTGCAGTCCAGATGTGGGTCCCAGAATTTTCAACTCTTCCGAGTTTTTAAAAAATTTTTTGACCGATTCAGGGTGCACCTTTAACACGTGGACACTGAATCTGTGTTTTAACACACGATGTGCAGGATTAAACGGGCACGTTACAAAATTATGATTGAAATTGTTTTGTTTGTACATTCTTGAAACTCGTGAATTGAAACTTGAGTTCGAATATGAACCTACCGTTAAATCAGCGTTCATTTATACTAGTCAACATAACATTTTTACATTTTAATTTTTACAACAGTTACAACTTTCAAATGACCTGATTTCACTTTGAAACTACCGTTCAATCAGCGTTCATTTATACTAGTCAACATAACATTTTTACAATTTAATTTTTACAACAGTTACAACTTTCAAATGACCTGATTTCACTTTGAAACTACCGTTAAATCAGCGTTCATTTATACTAGTCGACATAACATTTTTACATTTTAATTTTTACAACAGTTACAACTTTCAAATGACCTGATTTCACTTTGAACCTACCGTTAAATCAGCGTTCATTTATACTAGTCAACTTAACATTTTTACATTTTAATTTTTACAACAGTTACAACTTTCAAATGACCTGATTTCACTTTGAACCTACCGTTAAATCAGCGTTCATTTATACTAGTCCACTTAACATTTTTACATTTTAATTTTTACAACAGTTACATCTTTCAAATGACCTGATTTCATCAAGGATTTCTAGAACTTTCACTTTTCTCGATTTAGAGTATAAATACGGATCCAATCCGAAACGAAAACAGTTTCGTGCGCCAATTGTATATTAGAGCCATGTCTGCAAATAATTTCGCAACAGCATTTAATAAAGTTGGGTATTCTAAACCAACTTTACCGTTAAATAATTTAATTGTAAATCAAAAATATAAAATAATAGTATTAAGAAGAGTGAATACAAGATACGGCCAAAGGTTTCTAGTTGAATTGGAGGAATCTGTGATATTTCTCGGGCCACGATACAATACCATTGAGGACGAGCAATTAGAGCAAGCCAACGAAGCGGCTAGAAGAGGATGCGCATATTTAATATCTCACGGTGAAAAGACTGGTAGCAATAAATCAAATAGTGTCGAAATCGAATTCAGTTTTGAATAATAGATAAAATAAAAATAATAATAATAATATTTCTTAAATAAAAGGCGATTAATTATAGCAAAATTAAAATATATAATATGAATTGTGACATAATTAACAATACTACTGATGAAGTTATTAAAAATATAAGGAATGCTTTGACATTGATTAAAAGAAACGATGAAGCTAAAATTTGGTGTAAACATCTGAATAAAATAATTTTAACAGTTCAAAAAGTCATTCAAACATCTAAAAATCATAACAGGAGTTGTGAAAAAGAAAATATACATAAATTGGAAGCAAATCTCATTATTTTAAAGTATTACCGTGAAAAATTAAAAAATTTAAAAAATAATCAGTTGAAGATAGGAGCAGGACTTAAACGCAAACGAATACAAAATAATCTAACATGGGTGGATATAAAGTCAGTTTTCAAGAATCGAATTAAAACTGGAGCAATAATCAACAAACCCGGGTACAAAGATCCAAAAATATTCTTTGAAAAAAGTAAGAAGATTTTTATAAACAGAATCAGAAATGCTTTGAAAACTTCAATCTTAAAAGTTAACACTGTCTTCAGTGCAGAATTTATTCTTCCCACAACGGGAAACGTTGAAATAAAAACTTTTAACGTTAAGAACATTGAAATTGATAACGGAACTGATATTGCTGCCTGGTTTGATGAACATGTTAAAGAAAAACTACAAAATAAACTAGAGAATTTTCAAGAAAAAGATTCTGGATGGGGTTTATACAATATTCTGCATCTAAAAGTGAACATAAATAACAATGTACCTATCGCAGCCAGCGCATATATTGAATTGCCTCAAGATATTAAAATTTTAAGAGCAATCATAAATATTAAAAATAATGACAATTATTGCTTTTTGTGGGCTATAATGTCAGCTCTATACCCCATTCACAAAAACTCGGATCGTGTTTCTTCCTATCCACATTTTGAAGATGTATTACAATATGATGGAATTGATTTTCCAATTAAAATAAAAGATATATCAAAATTTGAAGATATGAACAATTTGGTTATAAATGTATATACCCTTGAAAAAATTGGAAGAAAACATGAAGTAGTTCCGGTTAAGCTCAGCACTAAATTCAATAATAATATGAATGCAATCCACCTTCTGATGATGTGTTCTAATGGTGAGCAGGAAGAAGAAGATAAAATGATTGAATATAACCAGGATCAACAGACAGTGAATCACATCAGAGCCCCTGAAAATTATCACTTTATGTGGATTAAAAATTTATCCAGACTTTTACGTAGACAAGTTTCTAAAAGTTATAAACCGTTTTTATGTGATAGATGTCTCAATTATTTTAGTACAGAAACATTATTAAAAAAACATGTGATATATTGTATTGAAGCAAATAAATGCAGACTTGAAGTTCCAGATGAGGAACATAAAATTCTAAAATTTAAGAATTTTAAATATAAACTCCAAGTACCGTTTGTGTTGTATGCAGACATCGAGTCAATTGTAGAGAAAATTGATGATAAACATGGACTAAATACTACATATACTCATAAACATATACCATTCAGCATTGGCTACTACTTAAAGTGTTCATATGATGAAACTCTATCAACATTTCAGGCATATCGTGGTAAAGACTGTATCGACTGGTTCATCAACCAATTAAACCACCTGGCTCGAAAGGTTGATAAAATAATGAAAACAACATTACCTATGAAATTAACGCATGAAGAAGAAACTCAGTTTGCTAGTGCTACGGTATGTCATATTTGTGGTGGGATATTTAAAGATGGAGATATTATCACACGTGACCACTGTCATATAACATCGATATACCGAGGTTCTAGTCATCAAATATGTAACCTGAAGTTTCATAGCTCGAGGGTAATTCCAGTTGTTTTCCATAACTTGACCGGTTACGACGCCCATTTCATAATAAAAAATATTGCAACAGGAATACCTGGCCATGTTAATTTGCTTCCGATAAATAAGGAACGCTACATTTCCTTTACTAAATATGTAGAGGGTACCAAAGTACAATTTCGCTTCATTGATTCATTTCGTTTTATGGCAAGCAGTTTGGATAAGTTATCTTCGTATCTGAAGGATTTTGAGAAGCCGATAACAAGATCGTTTTGTAATTCAGATGAAAAGTTCAAGTTACTCACTAGGAAGGGTATATTCCCATATGAATACTTGGACTCTTGGGAAAAGCTTGATGATATACATCTACCACCAAAAGAGGCCTTCTTCAGCACACTATTAAATGAAGGTGTAAGTGAACAAGATTATCAACACGCTCAAGATGTATGGAATACATTTGGTATAAAAACGTTGGGTGAATATGCCGATCTCTACTTAAAAACAGACATCACGCTGCTAGCAGATGTGTTTCAAGGTTTCCGAGACAGCTGTATGCAAACCTACCAATTGGATGCTTTGCATTATTATACTGCCCCAGGCCTCGCGTTTGATGCCATGTTGAAGTGTAGTGAAATTGAGTTGGAACTGTTAACAGATATTGATAAAATCATGTTTATAGAAAAAGGTATTAGAGGTGGTGTGTCTCAGTGTTGTAACAAGTATGGTAAAGCTAATAACAAGTATATGGGTGAGGATTATAATCATAATGAAGCTGAATCTCATTTAATGTATTATGATGTAAATAACTTATATGAAGCAGCTATGTCTATGTTTTTACCATATGCAAATTTTGAGTGGGTGCCAGATGTTGACATTTATAAAATTGATTTGTTAAAAACTTCAAATGAGTCCAATATTGGTTATATCTTTGAAGTGGATTTAGAATATCCATTAGAGTTACAAGGGTTACATAAGGATCTACCCCTTTGTCCAGAAAAATTCACACCACCTATATCTAAACGAGCAAAATTAATTACAAATTTATATGATAAAAAAAATTATGTGACTCACTATCAAAACTTGAAACAGTATTTAGAACTCGGGATGAAAGTTATCAAAATTCACCGCGTGTTAAAATTTCAACAAAGCTCATGGCTTAGAAAATATATTAATTTAAATACTGAATTAAGAAAAAAGTCTGATAATGAGTTCAAAAAGAATTTTTATAAACTAATGAATAACGCTGTTTTTGGTAAAACAATGGAAAATGTACGCAAATATAAAGATGTGAAACTGGTCACAAAGTGGGAGGGTCGTTATGGAGCCAGGAAGTATATATCCCAACCTAATTTTCATAGTTGTACAATTTTAGATGATGACATGATACTTATAGAAATGAATAAAAAACAGGTCATATTTAATAAACCGATTTACGTTGGGTTTTCAATTCTTGACTTATCTAAAATTTTTTTATATGATTTTCATTATAATTACATAAAGAAAAATTTTGGTGAAAACGCAAAACTCCTTTACACAGACACAGATAGCCTCATATATAATTTTTTCAATTTTGACATTTTTAAAGTGATGAAGTGTGATATTCACAAGTTTGATACGTCAGATTACCCCGAAAATAATATATTTAACATGCCTCGAGTCAATAAAAAGGTGATAGGTTTGATGAAGGATGAATTAAATGGTGATATTATGACTTCCTTCGTTGGGTTAAAATCAAAAATGTATGCGTACAAAGTACACAAGAAAAAGGTTGGTAAACGGGCAAAAGGTATAACCAATGCAGTTCTGAAAACAATCGGATTTGATGACTACTATGACTGTTTGTTTAATAACACCACTATAACAAAAGAGCAAAGCAATATTATATCCAAAAAGCATAAAGTTTTTACAGTTAAACAGAAAAAATTGACTCTTAGCCCCCATGACGATAAAAGGGTTGTAAATTATGTATACACAGATACATTACCATGGGGGTATCGAACAATACAATAATTTCTTAATATATATATATATATATATAAACTGTAATGTGTATGTAACTATAATATTAATAAATAAATAAAATAATTATAATGAATATTTTGTTTTTATTTTTCCTTCCTTACAATACCTCCTTACAATTCCTTCATTACAATTGTTACAATACATAATAATATACAATTAATAATTTCTTTATTTAAATTTAATTGTTGCCATAGATTCATTTCCATCTTGAGTCATATTCATTTCAATATTTTTCAATTTACGATTTGAAATTTTGATATTATTAAGGTTTGAAAATATTATTGTATCTTCATCAGCCATATTCTCATTTTTGTTAACTGGTAAATTAGCATCCTGCGATTTATTAAAATTTTTATCAGGAATTTTAGCGGTATTTTCGTTATTTTCACCATCTGTAAATGTCAAATCAACTTCGTCAATATCCATGTTAAATTCATGTTGAAAATCGGTAGATATTGGTATATTCCCCACATCAAGTCCATTAATAAATGGACAATTTGCTGACCAGTACCGATGCTCTTCTGAAGGGTTGTCTCCATCTTCCCAACGACAGATTTCAATTTTGCAGAAAGGGCAGCGAACAGTGTCCTCCACGTTGTAATAATAAAATCCGGATCTTGCTAAGTCACGTGGATGTACATAATGACAAGGCCAATTTTCAAACGTCTTAAGCCTGTTTTCTTCTTTTATCATTTTTAACCTTTCTTTTTTATGGTTGTTACGGTGAGTTATTTCCCACAACTAATTCAAAAAATATGATCATTACATCTCTTATATACAACTCCCCACCAGCAGAATATTGTAAGGAATATGATGATATAAAAATGAAAGTTATTTTAATGTTAAAACATATTTATTTATTTTAAAAATTGATATAATTAATACATAAAAATATACATATTATTGGTTTATATTACACTGTAAACAATCCTTCCTCAATGGATTGGAAAAACCAACAACATCTTCGTTTTCACCGTTCCATTCATTATAATGGGTGTGGCAACACAAATATTGTTGAAAACGTGTATCATTCCTCCAAGACACTGGAAATTTATTCCATTGATCGTTGATTTGTTTTTCTGCAAACACCATAATAAATTCCATGGGAAGTTGAGCTATTTCTTCGGCATCCATAAAATTCAAAACACCACCATGAATTTGATATGTTTTGAAGGCATTATAGGTATTAAATGTTTTTTTAAACCATTTTAATAATGCTTTAACATTACGAACAGCACAATTATTAATATGTAAATTGCAATAGTCTGTTTGAAGAGGTTCACTAATCTCAGCTAGTTTTGGACACCCTAAATTTTCAAGATTTATTATTTTCTTGTCTATGTAATTTTGCAACCATTGCACTTTCTCCAACCCTTTCACATATACATTTTCAATTTCAACACCATCTAATAAATCCTTGAGTGTTGTAGGAAAGTTGATATATGAATCGTTTCCACAACACCATTCCAAATTGTGATACTTTTTTGTAAGCCATCGGGCATTGTACTTGTCCTCAGAACTCAGATCGGACCATGGACATGGCGGTTTAAATATTTTTGAAATACATATTTCACTTTCCACATCAACTACAGCGAGTTCTTTACATATAAATTCATTATTTTTCACTATTTTGAATCCTTGTAAATCAACTATCATAGAACGCATGATGATCCCTGGAAGCCTAGAAGCAACGAATTGAACACCAGTTTTACTCTACATTGCTTTTATGTATCCAACTGTTGTGATTATTATTAAACCCCAACCACTTTACAAACACCATATCACCTTTTCGTTTAAGCACTTTTTCAACCAAGTACAAGTCAGAATGTTTCACTTTTTGCAATTCTTCGTTGTAAAATCCTCCCTGTATTGGTTGATCTGTAAAATCCTTCAGGATATATGTGGTGGGGTTTGTTAAACATATCTTTGAGATAATGAATATTTCGTTTGACCAGTTTGGTGTGTAACCCGTTTCAAATTCACTACGATATTTGCTTATACGCACATGATCACCAACCCTGTATTTTGACTTTATATCAGCAATTTTAATACGATTATAAGAGGTATTCAACACCTGTTTTTCAATCTTTTTTATAACATCAATCGGTCTCATATTAATCGTGCTATGCTTCCTCATATTATACTTCAACACAATATCTTGCAATAATTGTAACCATTTGTATGTTCCCTGAAAGCTAAACTCCTTCCACATGAGTGATTTAAGTGAACGATTTACACGCTCCACAATACTCGCTTTCTTGCTACTAAATGTTGAGTAATGGTTAATATTATATTTTTCCATTAATTTTTTAAACTCTTTATTATAAAATTCTTTACCCATATCAGTTTGTAGATTTTTAGGAATTCGATTATTTCTAGAAAAAATTTTTTGCATTGTTTTAGACACATCAATTCCTGATTTACTTTTAACTGGTTCAGCCCACACATATTTTGAAAATGTATCGATCACCACCAGTATGTATCGATATCCTTTATTTAGTCGCGCATACGGAAGCATTTCTACCAAATCTGCTTGAAATGTTTCATCTAAACCTTTAATGATAACTTGTCTCCGTTTAAAATTAATCCTTGCAGATCTATGTAATTCATTAACAACATCACGTTTTGCTTTAGACATGTTCAATCATTCAACGGTTGTCACTGTACCCGTTGTTGTTGTAACAGAATCGAGGTCTAACTGAACGCTCTTGCTTGAAGTATCTTCTATTTCAGGTTTCAGCATCTTCAACTCTTCAACTACTCTTTTTACTACTGATATTACACGTTTCAATATGATATCAATATCATCCCTATGCTTTTGAATCCGATCATTTAATTTAATTGATGTAGAATCCAATTCCTGTCTCATATATTTTTTATTAACTACATCATTATCATTTATAGGATCACCAACGTTTGCTATTCGCCTGTTATTGAAATTATATGCATCATCATCATCGTCATCATCATAATGACGGTATTTTGTTGCATGATGTCCAAACTTGTTGATGGGCATTTTGATACTGATTTTATTGAATAATGTTGGCTTCTTTTAACTCTTCAATGATGGATACAATTTCATTATTATGATTGTTGTTACCAGCCACTTGGGATGCAATTAAAAGCTTCAATCTATCAACTAGCTCGTTTGGATCATCCCAGTGTACATATTCCACAGGATTATTACTATAATTCATAAGTAATCCTCCCCCATGCAAACCTTTCACAACCTGTCTTTTAGAAACCCGTCTCGGAGTTGATGTTGTTTGTGTTAGTAACGGTTTAATAATTGTTCTATATTTTAGTGAGCGATTCCCACGCACCTGCTCATCAGGATCATAATTTCTTTTATGAACATTAAATCTCTCTAGAATATCATGATAATTGGCATTGTCAACTTTAGTATAACCTGAAGGTTTACTTTTAAAAAGTAGTTCGTACAGACCAGGGGTGCCACTATATTTTACATTATTTATAACTATATCTTTATCAACAAAGTCAACATCAGCATTAGCAATTTTAAATTTGTTACTAATCGGATTTAAAGTTATACCGGTTGTATGATCAAATTTAGTACCCTCATGTGTTATCATTTCTTCAATGTATTGACGTGGTAGTGGGTGATACTGTGTAAGATATTCTTCCCATGCTTCCTCAGACATTGATTTAGCTAGAATATTTGATAAATAACTATAATCAATATCTCGATCTTCTTCTTCTTCCTCCATGCTTGGTGCATTCTGTGCAATTACACTACTCTCGAGAAATGAGGGAATTTCCTGATCGGTTGTTGTACTAGCATCGAAAACATTTGGTACTGATTTGGAAGGTTTTTTTACGTTTGAAGAGGAATGTTTTTCAATTTTTGGTTCACCTTTTAAATTTTCTTCATGATTTTCTTCTTGTTTAATCGCACTCACATCATAAAACTTACTCGTTAGTTCTTTCAGTTGTTTTGTAACCGGTTCATATGATTTCTCTAGCTGGCTTTCCTGCTCTTTAGCACCTTCTTTTAAAGCTTGCAGTTTTCGTTTAACCGTTTTGCGAGTTTTTACCAACCTCTCTTTCAGTTTTTTATCCATACTACTAAAACAGGTTAAAAACAACTAAACAGAGCTGTTTTCTTCACCAAATCTATTTTATTTCTAGAAACAATCTGCTCTACTCCCCCAAAACAACTAAAAATATGTTAAAACAGGTTAAAATTAGGTAAAAACAAACTAAACAGAGCTGTTTTCTTCTCCGACTCTATTTTATTACTGGGAACAATTTGCTCCATCCGAATTATTTATCCAATATTAAAAAATGATCAAAACCTTTCCTGTAGCGACCACTATTCAAAGCACATTCTTTATTAATTAACAAAAAACCATAATTGTCACGCCAGCAAAACGAACACATGTCTCTGAATTCATTGTAATTCATATCTGTTCCCACGTGATCTGTGTACGCGTGCTTCAAATTCATTTCATCTTGTTTGAATAGAATGATTAAATTTGAATTATCACGAATGAGTTGTTTCGGAATTTTTGAATATGTCTGGGCAAGGTAGAAACAGTCAACCAGAAAATGTCGCCCCATGGAAAAATACTGACGTACTACGTCCTGTCTACTTGTCATAATATCATCAAATATAAAAACAGTATTACATTTTGTATGAGCAGGCGATACAATTTTTTCACAACTGTTAAATGCTTTAAACGTAATGCCATTTATCGGTTTCAACAACTGTTCCAAATACTTATACTTGGGTTGATACAGAGACTTGGAATAAACATTTACATTTTCAAAACGTAAACCGTTTGGATGTTCAATTAATGCAACGATTATATTTGTTTTCCCGCAACCGCTCGGACCAGAAATCAAACATCTAACAATTGAAGGTAGTAAGGTACTATGCCTTTGTTTTTGTTTGCATTCAATATCACAATTTACAACGTTTAATGTTTGGGAGTGTTTTACTACACGCATGGTGGTTGTTGGAGGAAAACTAATAAATATCTCAACATTTTTATTTATTTAATCATTTGTAATGTATGATCAGAGAGGTGTGTATCGCAAACAGGGTGCAGGTTTCTTAAACACTTTAATAAACAAACTTCCAATTGAACTTCATATCCCAGGATATAGATATTGTGGTCCTGGTACCCGCTTAGAGAAAAGATTACTACGTGGGGACCCTGGAATAAATAGGTTAGACGAGGCTTGCAAACAACACGATATCGCCTATAATCTAAGTGAAAAAATTAAAGATCGACACGAAGCAGATCGGATTCTAGCTGAGGAGGCATCTCAACGTCTCAAATCATCAGACGCATCAATAGGTGAAAAAATTGCATCGCTCGGAGTAAAATCAGCTATGAAGGCAAAA
This sequence comes from Liopterus haemorrhoidalis, assembly GCA_963971575.1. NCBI lineage: Eukaryota > Metazoa > Arthropoda > Insecta > Coleoptera > Dytiscidae > Liopterus > Liopterus haemorrhoidalis. The sequence goes on along the minus strand of OZ020614.1, from coordinate 41,824,786 downwards.
GTGAAGTTAGGCATGGGTATGGTTAACAAACAATCCACGATTAAGCGTAAGACTAGGAAACGAAAAAGTCAGGGAGTTATCTCTTTTCGTGATGTAGTGAAACGGGCTCGTACTGCCATCAGAAAAAATAAACCTGTAAACATAGAGAAAGCAGCTCAAGTAGCTCTCCGCTCAATCAAACAAATAAAGAAAAAAATTGGAACACCGCGTGTAATACCACTACCAAAATCTGGTGGCTTTCTTCCCTTGATCCCTCTTTTTGCAGGGCTTAGCGCCCTAGGAGCCTTAGGAGGTGGTGCAGCAGGAATTGCAAAGGCTGTTGGTGATGCCCGTACCGCCTCTGAACAATTGAAAGAAAGTCAGAGACACAACAAAACGTTAGAGGCGATAGCTATGGGTAAAGGATTGTACTTGCGACCACATAAAAAAGGTTATGGAATGTATTTGAGAGCTCCATGTAAATCAAAAAACTGTTAATAAAGTTACCAGAACGTGCACTCACCGACATCGATATAAGCAAATTTGCAAAAAAATTAAAATTACCATATTTTCGTGGAGTCTTTTCTCGAAATGAACTACCCGTAAAAGTAAATAAAAATGAAATGGGTGTTATAAATTTGGATGATGCTAACCATCCTGGTTCACATTGGGTGTGTTATAAAAAATATGAAAATGTGGCTATATACTTTGACAGTTTTGGTAACTTAAAACCACCGATTGAATTAGTGAAATATCTTAAAAGTAATAATGATTGTGATATTATTAGATATAATCATGATGTGCATCAAACTTACAAGGATATAAATTGTGGTCACTTATGTTTAAAATTTTTGTATGAAAACAAATAAAATATATATGTAAAGGTGTAACATATTAGTTGCCTTAAAGAAGCCATGTCATACACGTTCACTCTCACAGGACGCAGCTCTATCTTAACTGCAGATATTAATCCCGCTATTGATTTAGATGATGATGGGGAATATGTGTTGGGGTTAATTAATTGTGAGTCATATAATGCGATTCCAAACATTGAAGAGAGTGTTAATAATTGTTTCTATTTTGGTGATAAAAACTGTGAATTACCAACAGGATCATACGAAGTGAGGGATATAAAAACATACTTGAACAGGTTTATTAAAAAACTGAATGAGGATGCTCCGGGTGGGAAAGAAACATTAATAATAAAGGCGAACAGAAGTACTTTAAAATGTGAAATATTAGCAAGTCAAGATATTGATTTCACTAGAAATGATACCTTCAGAGAATTATTGGGGTATAAATCCAATCTTCTAAAAGCTAATGAGGTACATATAGCTGATTATCCAATAAATATTCTCAAAGTAAACGCTATATGTATTATGTGCAATTTGATATCAGGATCATATAATAATAATGAACAAACGCATATTATTCATGAATTTTTCCCAAATGTAGAACCTGGTGAAAAAATTATTGAAAATCCACAAAATACGATTTACATGCCTATAAACACACGTAGTATAAGATCGATTATTGTACATATACAAGATCAAGATGGCAATTTAATCAATTTCAGGGATGAAGTCATAACGTTAAGACTACATCTAAAGAAAGTAGCTCAGAATGGTCATTAAATACAATCAACCCACTATCCGCACGGTGATAAATAAACCGTATGAGTTTAAAAAACCCAGTTCGTTAAGGACGGTCAAACAGTTAACGTTGGATAATCGGAAATTTCTGCAATCGCTTGGACTTCAAATTAAGATTTAAAAATTGGTGGTAAAATAAAAGATCTTGCTGACAAGAAGAAGAAGAAGAATAAATTCTCTACGGTAGTTATTTGGATTAGGATTAAAATCAGTACAGTTTTCAAGTGTACTAGGAAAAATGGATCTTAATATTTTAAATGTAAGATCCAATGAACTAAATAAAGTTCAGTGGAAGATTCCACACATTTCAGTGGCAGATGCGGAACGCTTAATGTTGTTGAATTTACTTAATGCTAATGCTGAACTGCAATTAGCGTTTAGAAGTTGGGAGTTGATCGAGTATCCCGTTTTGCAAGAAACTCAACATCATACCTGGGCGGTGAAAACTACCTCTCAACTTGAAAAACCTCGATTTATCATTTTCGGATTACAGACAAATGTGAAAAATGATTTGGGTAAAAGTATGAGTATATTTAACCATTGTAATTTAACTAATATAAAATTATATTTAAATTCTGAAATATATCCGTATGATAATTTAAATTTGAACTTTAAGCAAAATTGTTATGCAATGTTATATGATATGTATGCACAGTTTCAATCATCTTATTACGGTCGAGATAATGGGCCGATAATGTCACCAGATGATTTTAAAAGATTCGCACCATTGGTGGTTATTGACTGCACTCATCAGAATGAAGTATTAAAATCTGGAGCTGTAGAAGTACGTTTGGAATTTGAAACTGGTGAAAACATGCCTGCGAATACTACTGCATATTGTTTAATTTTACATGATAAAATTGTTAAATATTCCCCTACAACCAGTATTGTACGTGTATTGTAATTTTCTTTTAATATGTATACTTAACGTATAAAATATGATAAAAGTGTGTAATGATATATTTGTAATGTTTTATGATTTCAATAAATTCACATGTGAAAAATATACAAACTATGTTTTATTTAATGACCCTTTTTCAGATCATTAGATTAATATCATGTTGAGAAGGTTACAATAGATTGTAATATAAAAGTTAAATATATATTACCTTTCAACGTAACTATTTTGATTTTTATAAATTAAATATAATTATAACCTTTACATTCTAATTCTAAACGACATTCTAAGTATCCTTCTAACGCAATATTTTCATTTTTATAAAAAGTAAATATGACCTCACATTCTAACGACAATAACATGTCTAGGCTAGGGGCGGGGTGTGAAATTAGGGTTGGGGCGGGGTGTGAAATTAAGGTTGCAACTCGCCTCGGGCTAAACACGCAACGTCTGAAAAATATGACCTTCTTGAAAACACCTGGCGATGTGACCAGAAAGTAAAATGTGGAGGGGGATGGGACGAGAAAGTAAAATGTGGAAGTAAAGTGTCTATGTGGCCTTGAAATGAGGCGAAACGTATATAGCTATACTACTTACAATGTCGTTGAATTGTGAGCTCGGCTTAACTAACGCTATAATTTAAAAATTTCTCAGCATAGAATTTTAAGAGCAACCGTGACTATCCATGAATAATAAAATTTTATTATTTTTTGTTTATTGTTTTTACTTGATATTTTAGTATTTATTTGACTATTAGTTTGCAAGTTTGATTGCTTAAGTGCTGTAGTTTAAATGGCGGCATTAGCACATTTTTCCTTTATTTCTGTCAGAGTTGACGAATTTGTAGCGGAAATCATGGTCCGAGTAACTTTGTTGCTCACGGATATCGGTGGCTTTTTAATAATGTCTTGCAGGTCTTTAATGAGATTGTCTTTGAGTGCAATATGACTTTTTAATGATTAAGTTATTTTGGTTAACATCTCCACTTTACTCTCAAGTTCCATATTTGTGGAGTTAGCAGTCGCTAGATTGTTACGCAAATTTGTGATAATGTCTCCAAGTTCGCATTGGCTGTTTAGATCAGAGACAGTAGGATCTAAATCATTATCATATATCACATTTATAATACTTGTATTTGGACTGCTAGCAATTTTGGTATCCAGTTTTGGTTTTTTTGATGCTGCGAGTATTCATTATTAAGCTCTTATATGATAAATACAATACAAATAAATATGTAATACAATATAATACAAATTTTGCATAGTAAGATTTAAAGAATTGTCATAAAAATATAAAAAGTCCTAAATATTAAGTTTAAAATGACACGTTTTTCCTTTGTTTACAACTTTTACTTACAGAAATATTATACTTTAAATAAAAAAAATCTCAAACTGAATGAAGCAAACTTGTACCAAAATGACGGAATAATTATTTACACAAAAAACATGTTAAATGTTACACACTAGTATATCGACCGTAAAATTATCCGACTACAATAACAAAGTTTACTCTTACCATTAAAAAAATCAAATTTGGTATCAATGCTATTAGCAAATAGCCTATTGCGAACAGTGATCTTAAAAAAAATAATTGAAAATTACTTGCAGTTTTTAAACCGTAACACAACAGAAATTATGAATAAAATCAAATTTGGAATCAATTCTATTTACAAATCACCTTCTGCGAACAATGATCTTTACAAAGAATTTGAAAATTATCTGCAGTTTCTTAACCGCAACATAATAGAAATTATTATAGGAGATATAAATAATAATTTAATAAATATTACTGATAACATAAAATAAACTGTATGTATATATTAGCTCAATATCATTTTAATACAGGGATTACAGATCCTACCCGGGTAACTGAAAATTCTGAAAGTTGCATAGATTATATATACTTATCATCTGTACTGCAATCCACAATTACAGATCATTATGAGGTGACTCTAAATTTTTAATATAATAAACATAATAAGAATAAAATACGAAATATTATACATCAGGATACAAAATTAAAATTAGGACATTGTTTGTAATAATGTAAATCCTACAGTTGTCACTAAAAATTTTATAAAATTGTATGAAAATTATATCAACGAATGTCCTTTTATAAACAATATTTGAAAAAAATTGTGCTGAAACCATGGATTACGCAGGGAATAATTATATCAATTACACCAGTGTTTCTCAACAGGTGGTCAAAAATTTTAGTGGTCCGCGAAAGTTTTTGTATGTTTTTTAGTTTTTTAGTTATTTTTATACACATTTTTTATGTAAATAAAAAATGTAAATAATGTAAATAAAAAATCAATATTTTGTTTATTTTCTTCGTAAACTTTCTGCGATTTTCTACAAATAAAATAAATATATTTAGTAGCACATTAAATACAGTGAAACTTTCATAACTCGAACATCTGTAAGTCAAATTTTTCTGTATCTCGATTTTTTTTTTTTGAAAATATTTGTGTCAATGTCGCATTTTACATAACAAATTGTTTCTATAAGTCGAATTTTTCATTAATAAGAAGAAAAATTTGGGATTTTTGAAGACTTCCTACACTCGAATTTTTGTAATGCAAATTGTCTCCGTATTTTAATATACAGGATGATAATGGAGCGCCGTTCTATCAGTTGTCACGGTACTTTCTCGATCATATCGGGGAATTCCAGGCGTACGATAGTTAATTCAGCGCAGGCGTAAAAGTTAATCGGCTTAAATCGAACCGACGTATATCGAGTTATATCTCGGTTAAATAAAAATTTGCCGCTTTAGGGTATAAATATTTGTGTAGAATCCCTACTAATATCGTAAACTCTACTTGAGCTAACGGTCTTGTATTTGACGTGTATAATACAGGTATATAACAGGTAATATTTGAATTCCATCTCGCTATTATTATCATATTTGTATATTCCTGCCGGGTAAATGCGCTCGCTTAGACTCCACCTTGGTTATCTTAGAATCTCTCTTTAATATCTTCAGAACTACAAAGATCTTCTTTTGAACAGATCAACAAATCGTCATACGGGTCAAACTGTAGTCTTATATGTATTTACTGCCAATAAATTCATATGAAATCGTTATTTTTCTCATTTTGTAGATATTTCTGTAACTCGATTTTTTTTTCAATGAACTATGGATGCTTAGACTTTTTATTTGTATATTCGTTTTCTCGCAAAAAATGAATCAAAAATTATTATTAGTGGTCCGCGGTGCGTTTTTGGTTGAGAAACACTGAATTAGACGATGCGATGTTTTAAAATTGAAAGTAGAAAAAAAAAAGACTGATATATGTAAGTAAGAAACAAGCTAATTGAAACTATAAAACTTCTAAATAATAATTATTTCAAAAATAAACTATTATACCAGGCGGATAAAAAACAGATGCATAAAATTATATCCAAAGTCGCAAATAAACATACTAAAAAGGGATCAGTAATATACAAATTATTAAAGACTAACCGAAATGCTCGTTGCTTCGGCCAACAATCATCTCTCTCCCCGTCCCATGACTATCGACATAGTCTGAGCTTTGTGAACAATGTTACATCTCAGGTAATCTACCTGAATGATTTTTAGTTTGTTTATAAAAATGATGAAGTTTTAAGGCATAAAAAATAAGCTTCGGTCTGCGCGAAAATTATCTGAACACGCTGTTCCAAACTAGTCTTTCGTAAAATACATACAAACATAGTTCTAAGCATTTATGTTTTTATGGAATTATTTCCATATAAATTTAAACATTTTGCTTGATTTTATTTAGAAAAATTGAGGGACTCTAGAGTCAACAGGCCTATTTTACCATAAACAATATAGTCCGTACCAAATTAGTTTTGAAGATCGCAATAAAATAATAAAAGTTAGGGAACTCAGAAAATTACAATAGAAGTGATATAACTAGGCGTGTCAAACCCATAGCCGTAGGGATTAGTTTTTCACATTACGCATCTCACTTAAAGGATTAACAAAAACAAGTATACTTATTTATAGTTAGTACTTAAACGTATGTATGCGCCAGTAACCGTTGACTGTTTACAACGTGGTTGTAAACATGAACCCTAGTTCTTTTGTAGTTTAACAATGTGATTACAGTTATACGGGATAATTGTTTTATGCCGATCTTCAAAAATAATATGGTATGTTCTATACCATGAACACGATTTTGTTTTTTTAATCGGTTTAGCCGTAAGGGAACAAATAATCAAACAAATAAAACAAACACGCACGCACGCACGTACATACAAACAAGCGCACGCGCGCGAATCCCTGCCTATTGAATCAATTAACAGAACCATTAATAAAATACAAAGTTTTTTCATTATGTATAAAAATTATAATGCAATAGCAACATACCATGAGGTAGTACAAACTCGATGAATAGTTCCACAAGCAAACATAGCTATCAATAGGCAAAAGAATACTGTGAAAAAGTAAATATTGTTAGTAATTGCAAATTTTACCTTAACGGTTTAACTCACCTTCTGGAAAAAGTTTAGTCTGGAAATTTTTCCCATATAGTACAGTTTCTAAATTACCTATAGCCTAAAAATAAAAATAATTACATATGGTCAAATCAAACAATATGAACAACTATAAACTAGGCCACTGTGTCTTAACCTTTTTGCCATGGCGAACCGGTGAAAAGTATATATTATAAATTGATTGAACTTAATGAGTATAATATTTATTGTATTATCTTATTCATTATATAATATTTAATTAATTTAATTTAATTAAATATTTTTTGAGAACCGCCAATTTCTTCGAGCAGCGATCAAGTTTTCAAAGTGAACGGATCTGAGGTTAAGAAACCTTGAACTAGGCCAGAGGTTCCCAATCTTTTTAAGATGTTGTACCGGTATGTAGTAGTACTAAGTAGACAATAGGTGCTTTCCTTTTACAAGTAAAAATGCTTAGCTAAGCACACAAGTTCGACAAATGCCTTAGCAAAGGTAAGAGGGATGAAAAAATCTTTTGTAGTCTTAGAAAGGGATCGCTCTTACGACTTAGGTTAGCTTAGATTACTTAAGTAAAGTGGTAAAAGGAAAGCGCCTAATATGATAGCATATCAACAGGTAAATATTTTTGGAAAACCGAGTCCGAGTCCTAAATTCCTAAATTGTCAAGTGATGACCTTTTTTTTCTCTTCGTCGTTTGTGTCTCCGTCAAAATTTTGCCGAGCCAAAATAAAAACGACTAGCCCTACAGTAAAACCTTCGTAAATTTTTAACTGAGGACCTTTTTTTCTTAGGTAAATAGGGTTTGGCGATGTATTGTATAAAACACATTATTTTACGCAAAATATTGTTTTCATTATTATTTCATTCATTTATCGCGTACCGGTAGCTCGACATTCGCGTACCACGAATTGGGAACGTCTGAACTAGGCCATTAACAGCGCCGTGCGGTAATAGCTGCTGTCATGATGATCGGCAACATCCGGAACGGATAGGCACCTTAAGATTTGCTTCTTTGATCTCTCGGATATCCTTCCTTTGTGTGTGTGTCAATACGCTGGCGTGTGAGTATGGTAACACACAGGGCCCTCTCGAAAGGGGCCCCGTGTTAGACTATCTTTAAAATGTTTTTTTAAATCACGTATGGGCACCCTAAAACTAAATTTTTGAAATATCTCCCTAATTATTGACTTAACAGGGAAAACGTATATGAGGAGAATTTATAATTATAAAGTAAATATTTTTTGTTGCTATACACTTTCAATAAATATTTGGGTAGATACGTGGGGACACCCTTAAACTAAAATTTTGAATTATTTCTCTTATTATTTACTTTACATAAAAAATGTATACCCGAAAATGTGTTTAGAATGAGGAAATATTTCTTTTCTGTTCAATGAAGTTTTTAGTAAGATTATTTTGGAGGCTAAGCGGAGTGTTACCTATAAAGTTGAAATATTTCGTTCACCATTGAAGAGCAAAATGAATATAAGAAACGTTTTGCTAGTGAAGAAACAATTGTTCTCTATTAAATGCAGTTTTTAATAAGATATTTTTGGGGAGTTATGGAGAGCGCTACCTACAAACTTGAAATATCTCACTTATTGTTTACTTAACAGCAAAACTGTATATAAGAATAATTATTTGGGATGAAGAAAAGATTATTTCCTGTTCAAGACTGTTTTTTAATAAAATTAATATTTGATGGACTACGGATACTTCTACCTATAAACGAAGTATCTCCACTTATTATTTTCTTAACATCAAAAAATAAAAACTATTCTACCCGCGTGAGACTCAATCGTGGTCTTATTACACCTCTTTCAGATAACATAATTTTTCATCACATTGTCTCTGTAATCCTTTGCAAACTCTACCAATAATTGCAGTGTTACTAATAATAATTTTTTGGACCAATTTTTGAATTAAAATTAAAAAATCTAGCAAAAAATGCCTCTTATTATACAACTAATTTTTTAAATTGCTTTATTAATTAGGGGAGAAGACCCCAGAAACCGTTTGCTCCTTGGGTCTCGAAGTAAGTAAATACGGTTTTGATAACACAAAATTACTTTATCAAAATTTTGACTTTTACTAGTCATGTAATATTAGCATGGTTCCTCTATTTGTCAAATATGATGTGTAATTTCCGTGAACTAATTATTAAATATTAATATATTAGGTCGTCAAGGATGAAATTTGTAGAAAAAAAGGCAAAGTTGGTTGATAACTTACAAATATAAGGAAGTATACGGATGCATACTTTATTCATCAAAGTATGCATCCGTATTGTCTATACACTTTTGCCAATTAAGCGGCAGGTTGTTCAGGCTGGTGGTATAAAACCCTGGCGGACGAGAGTCAATGAATTCCTGGAAGGCCAGTTTTACAGCGTTATCGGAATTAAACTGTTATCCTATTAAAAAGTTGTCCAAATTGCGGAAGAAGTGGTAGTCAGTGGGAGCTAGGTCTGGTGAGTATGGAGGATGATGAAGAAGTTCCAACTCCAATTCCTGTAATTTTGCCACAATCATTTGTTCAGTGTGTGGTCTAGCGTTATCATGCAATAAGATAGGAGTCGATCTGTTGACCAATCTAGGCTGTTTTTCTTTAAGATTTTGCATCATTTCGAGCTGTTAAAGTGGCAATATTATTAACTACAAATTTCATCCTTGACGACCTGATACATAGTGGTGTATCAAGGTTTGTAGAATCTAAAGGTTTTATCAGTGAGCAGCTTACAAAGAGAGCGGGTAGTTATGTGGTGAGGGAAAGCTATGACGTCAGCGCCAGTGCTATTGCCTGTACAAATACGGCTATAAAAGTACTGCCATTATTGCTATAATAAAGGAGAATTTAGATGACAGATAACGGTTAATTAAAGCATATGGTTCAATGGGAGAGAACTATAGCAATAAAATTTCCATTTTTGGATAGAGATATATCATTTGTTTCACTTGACACGCTAGTCTTCAAAAACAAGAAGCATCGAACACGTAAACCCCTTTCCCTACACAATTAGCGACCGCCCAGAGATGAATGCCCGCGCGTGTATACAAAAGGACATACGTTGAAGTTACCATATTATAATATAACAAAAAAAAAAACAAAAACTATGAACGTACGTTACAGTAAGAAGCCGAAATACGTTTTTGACAACTTAGATAAAACTGTGTGAAATAGATATATATTTCTTTATCGGTTCTCAATCGATCAATCTGTCAAGTAAATTCTCCTTTACTATATAGTTCATTTTTAGAGCGTTTTGGAAGATTTTTAAGAATATTTGGGAATTTAAAGTCTTGCTGAACAAATTTTTACAAAATCATTTGGTGGTTTGATACTGCCGACAGATGAATTTTCAGTAAATGCTAAGAATTTAGGAAAGGATTTTAATATATTTCACATATATTTACAGTTAGGATTTAGGATTTTTAAGATAACATTGAGGAAGTATCCACAAATAAAAGAAGAGGTTGCTGAGACACACCTCTAAAAAAGATTATTTATAAGGATAAAGTGTTTAAATTGAAAACAAAGAGAAGCAAAGAAAAGGAGAAAGAGAAAGTGATTTTTAAAAAAATGTTTAAATTTCTTAAAAGCATATAAGTAATAATTTTTATCGTATATTTTGGTTATATCTGTTTAATGTACCTAAAAGTGTTCTGATTTTATAAAATTATTTTTATTTTTATTATATAAAATCATGTTATTTCAAACGTTTAAGCAGAACTAAATGGAATTTTGATTACGGAGGTTATCATAAGCTGACTTTTTAACGATTAGAGTGGGTTTTTAATAACGAAATAATCAAAAACATCATTTAAACGTTAAAAGTTACTAGTTTTCAAAGTCTAGTTCCGCTTAAATCAAAGAAACAGACTATAAATACTGGGCTATTCCAAACGTTTAAGCGGAACTTTCTTAATACGTCTAACTTAATAACGACTCATTTCTTACATTTTAATCTTCCAGAAATTTAAAACGTATTATATATTATTTTTTTTTTACAATAAAAGTCCTCGTTTCCAGGGATACCCTGTTGGAATTTAAAATTTTAACATGTCAACATGAAACAACCAAGGCAAGCCCCTTTCTCCTTACAACCTAAAAAATAATAATATATATTTTCAATAATGGGTTTAAATTATTAAATGAACTGCTTATGGGAATTAAAAATAATTTTAACTTAAATCATTTTATTTCTAAATGCAAATATGCTACTTTATTTTACGTTTTTGTTTTGCAGTTACTTTTATCGGAAGTCTTCTGTTGGTTTGCAAGTGCTAAACATAAAATATATTGCGAAATATTATACTACAGATATTTGTAAATAATATTGTTGTTCTTAATAAAGTCTTATTATTATCATAAATAGTCGTTCAAATTTATTATATTTCTAAATGTAAGTGAAGTGAGGCGTTTATAACGTATTTATGACAACTACTATCCTATGGGTCGCCCACGTTTCCCGGTGAAGAATCTTATGCGGCCCGCAGCGACTGAAGGATAGATGCAAAAAAGATTATTGCTTTTTAAAATAAAATAGAATTATTTGTTAAGTAGATTTTTTCAGCATATCAATCAAAATTAGATTAATTAACATAATTTTTTTTTATTGAAATTTGATATGTATTATGGAACTATATTTTTGTATGTAAAAGTATAGTTATAAAATACCAAAACCTCCCTCGATTGAGAATCACAGATATAACCAATGTTACTCAGGAGGCTCTAAGTTATGTACCACTAAAAGAATTTTTCATATTTGTTAAATAATTTACTTTTGCGACATTCAAGGGGTCGCGGCTCTCCGGTTGAGAACTTCATTAAATTATTAGCAAATTAGCTGCTTTATAATATAAGAAAATGAGAAATAATAAGATAAGATAATAAGTGAGATATCCCCCCCCCCAAGTCCCCAAATATTTAATTTAAAAAAAAGGAATGCATACGATTTATTTTGTTATTTTAAATATCAACATAAATCACTAGCTACCCCTTGCCCCGCTCCCCTTATACTAGTACTCGTAGTACATACGAAGAGCTCCGAAGGTACATGAAAAACAACAGACATAGGGAATTATTATATAAGATACTTTAGGACTGGCGCTGACGTCACGTGTCTCATGACATTGCGTAGGTCATGTTCAAATGAGGTAACCTTAGTAAATCTACAAACCTTGGTGGTGTATTACTAAAAGAAATAAAAAAACGACAAAAAAATGGTACAAGAACACTCATATGAGCGCAAGTGAGCGCAGACCATACTTGATTTTGTATTGTGTATTAAGTGAGAACGGGCTCCAGCAAAGGCAGGGCCCTGGGCAATTACCCCGGTCGCTCATGCGTTACGCCGGCTCTGGGCAGAAAAAAAACGTGCCTATAGACCTCTGCGCTCCTATGTTAGGCGCATTTTAAAGTAGATAAATTAAAGATTACAATATTTCATCAGTACTTATTTATGACTATTAAATAAAAAATTCAAAAGTAAAAAAAATATCAATAAAATTAAAACATTATTTTTATAGACATCTCTTAATTTTAAGGATAAATATATTTATAATATATAACAGAAAAGAAATGATAGACCTAAGAGAATCTATTGAAAAACTTGAAAAGGACAAAAGAAAGAATAACGTAGTTGTAGCAGGACTAGAAACTGAGAGTATCCAACCCAACATCCTAAAAGGTGCAATAAGTAACATGATAGAGAAACACTTGGAAATAAAAGTCCAAATAAAAACGGCTCATAAAATAGGAGATAAGATGTGTCTAGTGGGACTAGAGAGTCCAGAAAATAAAATGAAGGTAATGGAAAATAAGAACAAGCTGAAGAGAATAAGGGAAGAACGCATCTTTATTAATAACGATTTAACGACGAACGAAAGATACATTCAAAAACAGGTAAGGGAAAAGGCACATGAAGAAAGGATAAATGGAAATGAAGTAAGGATTGGATATAATAAACTAATTATAGAAGGAGTCGAATGGAAGTGGAATAAACAGTATGGAAAATTAAAAATAAATCAATCAAAAAACCAATAGCAAACAAAAGGAAGGACAGAAAGATAACGAACACGGCAAAAGAAACGGATACGCAAACGGAAAATACGGAGAAAATTAAAAAGGAAAGGATGGGAAAGAAACACGACATAAACGGAAGAACTTGGAAAATGGCAACCTGGAATGTAAGAAGTATTAGTGGAAAGGAACAAGAATTGATACAAGAATTTGAAAGAGAAGAATTAGATATATTGGCAGTATGTGAAACAAAGAAAAAAGGAAAAGGAATATCGGAATTGGAAAAGGGGCATGTACTGCTTTTTAGTGGAGTAGATCTTGAAAGTAGAGCAAGAGAAGGGGCAGGGTGTATAATTAAAAAAGAATGTGTTAAATTCCTAAAAAATTGGGAATTTATTTCAGAGAAAATCCTAAAAATAGAACTACAATTAGACGAACATAGCACGACCTTAGTAATAGTTTATGGTCCAAGTGAAGTCGAAAAGACGGATAAAAAAGATGAATTCTGGCAAGATCTCACCGAGGTGATTGAAAATGTAAGAGATAGACTGATAATTATGGGCGATCTAAATAGTAGGGTCGGAAGAAGAAAAAATAACGAAGCTTTAGAAGTATTAGGTCCACATGGAGAAGATGTCAGAAACAATAATGGAAATAGACTAATAAACTTCTGTATACAGAATAATCTGATAATAGGGAACTCTTTTTACAAACATAAAGATATACACATGCAGGGCCGGCGCGAGGCATGTGCAGTGGCACATGGCCCCGCGATCAACAGCAGGCCCCGCGATTCAACAAGCCTCGCGCATGGTCTTCACTTGGAGGTGAGGAACTTTTTTTTGCTCTTCACTTGGATCTGGGAGGTGAAGGCCTTTTTTTTGCTCTTCACTTGGATCTGGGAGGGGAGGACCTTTTTTTGCTCTTCACTTGGTGAGCACCTTTTTTTTGCTCTTCTCGCACATAGCCTCGCAAATACTAGCGCCGGCTCTGTACTTACATATGTATACAAGAGAGGTGAAAAGCCGTAACGAAAAATCAGTAATTGATTATGTATTAATAAATAAAACACATAGAACCGAAGTACTAGACGTAAGAGTTAAACGAGGTGCAGAAATATATAGCGATCATTACCTTTTAACATCAAAAATTAGAATCCGTACATCAGCGCAGGACGAACTAAAGACTAATACAAAACACAAGAAATCAGGGGAAGTAATTAAAACGTATAAATTGGCAGACAACGAAACAGCAGAAAATTATAAGAATAAGGTCGAAATAACAATAGGCCTTGAGGCGGAAAATTGGAGAAGTAAAAACGTTGAAGAACTGTGGGAAAAATGCAAAGAAATCATATTATCCCAGGCAAAAGAATCATGCGGAACAATAATTATCAATAAAAACAGGAAGCAAACAAAATGGTGGAGTCAAGAAATTAAAGAAGACATAAAAAAGAAAAAAGAGAAATGGAAGGAATACCTAACGCGGAAAACCGAAGAAAGTTATGATGAATATAAACAGCAAAGAATAAAATTAAAAATAATGGTACAAGATGCAAAGAAACAAAGTTGGGAAGAAAATGGAAGAAGATAGCAAAGAAAATCAAAAACTTTTCTACAAAGTCCTGAGAAATCTAAGAAACAGTAAGCAGTTAGAAATAAAACAGGTAAAAGGCATGGATGGCAAAATAATAACAGACGGTAAAAGAATAATGGATAGGTGGAAAGAGCATATCCAGGACCTACTATATAACGAAGAACTGGAGACCAGCCGAGAGGAACAAAATGCTTATTTCGCTCAAGATGACAAGGAGGAAGATCGGATTAAAATAGAGGAAGTATCAGAAATAATAAACTCCATTAAAAAAGGGAAATCAGCTGGACATGATAAGATAACTCCTGCAATGCTAAAAAATCTTGGACAGAACGGAAAAGAAATGTTAACAGAAATCTTCCAAAAAGCATGGAACGAAGGAAAAGTACCGGACGACTGGAAGATAGGAATTGTAGTACTGATATACAAGAATAAGGAAGACAGCAGAGAATGTACTAATTATAGAGGTATTACTTTGCTAAGTACAGTTGCAAAAATATATGAAGGAATAATGGAGAGGAGATTAAGAAAAGTAACAGAACACCAGCTAGAAGAAGTCCAGAGCGGATTTAGAAAAGGACGTAATACCCAAGATCATATATTTACAATAAAACAGTTAATTGAGAAAACAAGAGCAAAAAGAACACCGTTATACTTAGCATTCCTCGATCTAGAAAAAGCATTCGACAGAGTACCACAAAAATTAATATGGAGAAGCTTAGACGAAACAGGTGTACAGCCAAAACTGATAAGGGGAATAAGAAGTCTATATGAAAACAACAGAAATTACGTGAGGAAAGATAATATGCAATCAGAAGATTTCCAAATCAACGACGGACTGAGACAAAGAGGGGTGCTCAGTCCAACGTTATTCATAATAATAATGGACGACGTAATAAAAGAAGCAAAAAAGAAAATTCGGAAGATGCATATTGGACACTATAAAATGAAAGCGGTTGGAATATCAGAATGTGCCTTTGCAGACGACCTAATGATCTGCGCTGCAGAAGAAAAACACCTACAAAGAAACCTGGAGATATAGGAACAGGAACTGGCAAAGAGAAAGATGAAAATAAATACAACCAAAACAAAGGTAATGGTCATTGGCAATGAAAACGCGAATACCAACATAGTAATCAAGGGGAAAAATATAGATCAAGTAGAAAGCTACAAATACCTAGGAGTAACGATACAGAAGGAAGGACTCATGGAAAATGAAATAAACGAAAGGATAACAAATGCTTCAAGAATGTACCACGCTCTTTCAAACTCTTTTATAGGAAAGAAGGAAATATCAAGGAATACCAAGATGGTTGTTTACAAAACAGTATATAGGCCAAAACTTACTTATGGGAGTGAAAGCTGGGTCCTATCAAAGGCACAAAAAAGCAGATTACAAGCCATAGAGATGAAGTATCTAAGAAAAGTGAAAGGTATTACACGCAGAGATAGAATAAGAAATGAAAATATAAGGAAAGAATTGGAGATAGAACCACTAAGCAAAAGAATCAAACAACAACATTTAAAATGGTTCAGGCATCTCGTAAGAATGACAGACAACAAGCCAGTAAAAGAAATTTGGGAAACTAGAGTACAGAAAAAAAGAACGAGAGGAAGACAAAAGAAAACTTGGAAGGACGTGGTGGCAGAAATATTAAAGAAAAGGGAAATAAATTGGACAGAATCAAAGATTATGGCGAAAAGCAGAAAAGACTGGAAAAAATTCGTAAACGAATCGGATAAATAGAACAAAACCAACCTTACACCTACGGGTAGACAAGGTTTATGATTATATAGATTATATATATATATATATATATATATATATATATATATATATATATATATATATAGTAAAATAAAACTTCTCAATCGGTCGTCAAATTGTAAAATATATTAGTCATTTAATAAGAGACGTTTCGACTACTCAAGCGTAGTCATCTTCAGTCTACAATAAAATAATACAAAATAAAAATATAAATAATACAAAAAATGTTAAACTATAGTAAAAAACAATTAAAATAAAAAACAAAATTCAGAAGTAATGTACTAAAATAAAAAATTAAGTTAGCTTACCAACGAGGTGTGAAGGAGGTTCACACATGTCTAAACTGAGAAAAACATAGTCCGGTAGGAATGGAAACATATCCTACCAACAAGTTGATGCGACAGAATAACAACATTGTAAAAGATTGGTTCTTGAAAGGAATTATAGACCGTTCTACGAAGGCCTTTCTTACCATCAACAATGCGGTACCACCAAGAATTTATTTCTTACCGAAAATTCACAAAATTGATGTACCTTATCGACCAATAGTGTCCACTAATGAGTCACCCACTTACAAATTATCTAAGTGGTGCTCACAGATCGTATCCAAGATCGTTGGTAACAAAGAGAGCAACGTAAGGAACTCCTTTGATTTCGTCAATATAATCAGAGGAATAAAGGTTCCACCAGGACACTCCATTTTGTCTCTAGACGTGATTTCTCTATATACCAACGTTCCGGTAGATCTGGCACTTAACATTATTAGTAATAAGTGGGAAGACATCGCCGAACACCATCATGAATTAGATAAGAATGAATTCTTGACGGGAGTAGAATTTTGTTTGAAGAATACATACTTCAAGTTTGAGAAAGACACGTACAAACAAACACAGGGATGTGCCATGGGAAGTCCGATCTCTAGCACTATAGCTAATCTAGTTATGGAAGACCTTGAGTCCAAATGTCTAGCCAAACTTAGTGTTAAGCCCGGCTTCTACTTCCGGTATGTCGATGATCTAATTTTGACATATCCTGAGAACAAGATCGACGAGTTATTAAGGATCTTCAACGGTTACCATGAAAACCTTAAGTTCACGTATGAATTGGAGGATAATGGTGAGATATCATTCTTGGACACCAAAATAATACGAGAAAAGAATGGTCCTAATATCAAAACAAACTGGTATCAAAAGGCAACCCACAGTTTCAGATACATCAACTTCTACTCGAACCATCCAATGAGCCAAAAAATTAATGTTATTAATAATGCCATTGATCATGCAATTAAACTTGCAAACCCAGAATTTAGACCAGAAAATTTGCGTAAAATAAAAGACGCCTTCATACGCAATGACTATTCTGTAGGTCTGATCAATAAATGCATCAAAAATCGCATTAATTTCATCTATAATGGCTCTCAACGACAAAAGAATGATGAAAGCCTAAGTTATGTTTCTGTTCCATACGTGAATAAATCATCACAAGGTTACAGCAAAATTTTGAGTAAACATAACCTCAAAGTTGCTTACTCCACTAGTAACAAAAACAGGAAAAACTTCACTAATTTAAAATCAAAGATTGAGAAAACATCAAAAGCCAATGTCGTATATTCAATACCCTGCACTGATTGTAGCAAAATTTATGTTGGCACCACTAGTCAAGCGCTTAAATGTAGGCTCACTCAACATAAAAGCGACACCAGACTTAAGCCACAAAGCACCGGGTTGGCTATTCATGCCAACAAAAGCAACCATAAATTTGACTACAATCAGGTGCAAATATTAGACATTGAGAAACATAGTGGGAAAAGGCTTATCTCGGAAATGCTACATATTCAAAGTACTTTCCATAATAATGTCAACAAACGTAGCGACACACAAAATCTTAGTACATGTTATACGTCACTGACTGACTTTTTCAAAGTCTAGTTTTTGATTTATGCGCATGTTCCTACCTTTGATATGTTTCCATTCCTACCGGACTATGTTTTTCTCAGTTTAGACATGTGTGAACCTCCTTCACACCTCGTTGGTAAGCTAACTTAATTTTTTATTTTAGTACATTACTTCTGAATTTTGTTTTTTATTTTAATTGTTTTTTACTATAGTTTAACATTTTTTGTATTATTTATATTTTTATTTTGTATTATTTTATTGTAGACTGAAGATGACTACGCTTGAGTAGTCGAAACGTCTCTTATTAAATGACTAATATATTTTACAATTTGACGACCGATTGAGAAGTTTTATTTTACTACATATACATACGTCAAGATTTACCTATTATATATATATATATATATATATATATATAATAGTAATGGGTAAAATAGATTAGAGATGGGAATTTCGGCTCAGTTTGCGGAACCGGATCAGTGCAGGTCGTACAGTTTGCTGAGCCGGCTCATTGATCCGGTTAAGTAAACTTATCCCTGAGAAACAGGTCGGTCAGTCGTCAGTTCTCACACCGTTCAATACGATTGTTAGTTTGGTATACGTATGTAGAACGTCGGTCAGTTGACTCTTGCATTATATGAACAGATAGCGGAAAGCGGCAATGTATATTGGAGGGTAATAAATGCGATAAAAACGTTTGAGTATTTATTCTTGTTAATATTCGTAGTATGAATTCAAGACTGAAGATGTAAATTATGACTTATTGACAAATTCTTCTCTCTTTCTCTCTCTCTCTCTCTCTCTCTCTGTCTTCCTCATTATCTTGTTACAAAGATATAATGAAGTTAAATAAATAAAAATCTATAGAAGTAAATTATCTAACATTTTTGCCGGTTTAATAGTAAACAAACAATTCACCAGATGTTTCAAGTTTATGGCAATGTTTATTGCCCTTATAAATCGAACATCGGGGATTTGGGCAATATTTTTATATAGTATAGTTGTAAGAAAGTAGAGAGTAAAGTGGGAAACAGAATGCACCGAGTTCTACGACGCGTTAACGGCGTACGTACGGCACCATCTGTCAGAAGAAAGTTAAAACCAAGCTGTCGTACGCAAGTGCACAGAATGGATAACGTTCTACGCCGTTGATACTGAATGTTCGTCAACTTCCAACTTTTGACGCTGTTGAACGTTGACGCAGAACACCTAACCTCAGTTTTTACTGAACAATAAAGTGTTTGTATGTATAAATAACTTGCATACAACATAAATAACATCATTCACAAGTCTTCATCATCCATTATACTTTTAATAAAAGAAAGCGCACGTATAAATACAGATATAGGTTGTCAAGTGACACTTGACGGCGTTAAAAATTATTGCATTGTGTTCAGGCGAAATTTCTCAACGGCGCTACGCAACGCTGTCGCAAATGACGCCGCGCTGACGCTGTAGCGCGCTGTGCATTCTGTTCCAGGCTTAAGCCTATTAGTTGCAAATAGACTGCCCTATACAAAAGACGATCAGCAACCACAGAAAATAGATTTTACCAAAAACATTTAATTTTTAATTACAATGGCTTCCCGAAAAGTTGGTGTTATTTGGAGATATTTTGTCGAACTTGATAATAATAAGGCTAAGTGCGAATTGTGTGGACAAATTTGTTCCAAATTATAACTTATAAAAAAATAAGTTTTTATTCATTTATAAAATTACCTTCCCGTTTATCAAATTTGTAATAACGTTTTGTGTGGCATCATTTTATATATAACACGTGTATACATGACATTCAACATGTAATTATTATACATCGAACCAGATCCGGATCACTTCACAGTGACATCCGGTTCGTTCATGAACGACCCATCTCTAAAATAGATATTATTTCTCTGTCCCCTTTGATTGTTTTAATTTAATAACATTCGGCATATAAACGAAATGATTTATAATTATAACAATTATAAAAAAGTACTGGAACATCACTCCATTACGTTTTGGCCTGAATACACCACAGCATATACATATATATTCCTACAGAACTGAACTTTTTCCTGCTTTGCCTCCAACTATAAATTTAGTTACGGTCAACTCAACATTTTACATATACATTAAAAAATATAAAGAAAACATTTTGTGAAACTTTAATAATTCTTATTAAAGCATAGCTTCAGAAACAAGCATTTCATAAATCAAACAGTAGTGTATACGTACAGTAAGAACTAATATGAATATAACGGAACCTAGATAACCTCCAATAACAGTATGTAATTGTGAAGCTATTAACCAGTAACTGAAAGTCTGCATTCCAGAGAATAACAACACCGTCAATATTGAAGAAAGGAGAAACGAAATTCCAGCAGATACCGCTAAAAGAAAATATACTTGGGTTACTAATATTAACATACAGTTTATAAATATGTTGACATTAGGGGCGCAAGAACTTACCCATTTTTAACGATTTACTAAATATGGAAAAAAAAAACAATCCTATTGAGCAAACTATGAATTTAATTTTAATTTAATTCGGAAAGGTTAATCAATCGGCACATAACACACAAACGTCAACGTACCAAAATGGTAAAGGCATAGGTCACCGGTGCGACAAAAAAAAATAATTTAAGTTGGGAATATTGAAATTTTTGCCAACTGTAATGAAAAGTTACTAGTTACTAGAAGTTATCCCTATTACACGATAACAATGATGAAATTATTGATTTTATCATAATTTTCGTTCCATAAAATTCCAATATAGTACTCTTATAACACATATAACATCATTCTATTTCCTACAGTAGTACTACTATATTTTTAACGATTGCCTTCAAATAATAAATTTTAGTTCTACAGATTTTGGAGTCTGTGTCAAATGTACTAAAACTGATAAGATAAGTGTTCCCAACTTCGAAAGAATGAAATAATAAGTGAAAAATAAAAGCCGTGGAGTCTGTGTCAAATGTACTAAAACTGATAAGGGAAGTGTTCCCAACTTCGAAAAAATAAAAAAATATGTGAAAAGTAAAAGCCGTGTTTATTGGATAACATTTCTAAAATCCGTAAATTAATTTAACTTATTCATGTAATATTTAATTCATTTTGAAGTATTTTGTAAACAATTTAATAAAGAACATTAATTAGAAAGTAAATTACATCAATACATATGGTTTATTCATATATAATATTAATTTAGACCTTATTATTATAAACTTAGAACTACTAGTAAATTTTGATACATATGTCATATGATATGTCATTTATTGTTTAACCTTTAATAAACATATGTACATATTTTAAATAATTAATGTAAGTAGATATTATAATAGATTGAAATGTTATAAATGACATTTAAATTATTTATTATTAAAAAATGTTGGTTTTGACTACTGAGGGAAACTTTTTAAATATTTTTCTGTATTCCAGATTATTTTTCGAAGTTTTTCAAAACCGTTGCTTACAATGAATCTTGATATAAGATGGTCAAATGTGATAAAAAATGAGGAACAAAGAAACACTGTCCGATGTAACACTATAAGGCCTGGATATCAGAACGAGAAAATACGTGCTGGGCACAGTGAAAAAGGTTTTCTTGCTGCGACTTACAATATTTGTAGTGCTACTGCGACCGGATTCAAATGGAAAGACATAATAAAAGTTGTAGTTAACTAAATTAATTTTAATAATTAAATAATAAATGACAGTGCAATAAACTAGTGAAAAAGATACAGGTCTGGTGATCCTGCTATCCAAACAGCATTCTTTTTATATATATATATAATCGTAAACCTTGTCTACCCGTAGGTGTAAGGTTGGTTTTGTTCTATCTATCTAATTCGCTTACGAATTTTTTCCAATCTTTTCTGCTTTTCGCCATAATCTTTGCTTCTGTCCAATTTATTTCTCTTTTCTTTAATATTTCTGCCACCACGTCGTTCCAAGTTTTCTTCTGTCTTCCTCTCGTTCTTTTCTTCTGTACTCTAGTTTCCCAAATTTCTTTTACTGGCCTGTTGTCTGTCATTCTTACGAGATGCCCGAACCACTTTAAATGCTGTTGTTCGATTCTTTTGCTTAATGGTTCTATCTCCAATTCTTTCCTTATATTTTCATTTCTTATTCTATCTCTGCGTGTAATACCTTTCACTTTTCTTAGATACTTCATCTCCATGGCTTGTAATCTGCTTTTTTGTGCCTTTGAAAGGACCCAGCTTTCACTCCCGTAAGTGAGGATTGGCCTATATACTGTTTTATAAACAACCATCTTGGTTTTCCTTGATATTTCCTTCTTCCCTATAAAAGAGTTTGCAAGGGCGTGGTACATTCTTGAGGCATTTGTTATCCTTTCGTTTATTTCATTTTCCATGAGTCCTTCCTTCTGTATCGTTACTCCTAGGTATTTGTAGCTTTCTACTTGATCTATTTTTTCCCCGTTGATTACTATGTTGGGGTTCGCGTTTTCATCTCCAATGACCATTACCTTTGTTTTGGTTGAATTTATTTTCATCTTTCTCTTTGCCAGTTCCTGTTCCCATATCTCCAGGTTTCTTTGTAGGTGTCTTTCTTCTGCAGCGCAGATCATTAGGTCGTCGGCAAAGGCACATTCTGATATTCCAACCGTTTTCATTTTATAGTGTCCAATATGCATCTTCCGAATTTTCTTTTTTGCTTCTTTAATTACGTCGTCCATTATTATTATGAATAACCTTGGACTGAGCACCCCTCCTTGTCTGAGTCCGTCGTTGATTTGGAAATCTTCTGATTGCATATTGTCTTTCCTCACGTAATTTCTGTTGTTTTCATATAAACTTCTTATTCCCCTTATCAGTTTTGTCTGTACGCCTCTTTCTTCTAAGCTTCTCCATATTAGTTTTTGTGGTACTCTGTCGAATGCTTTTTCTAGATCGAGGAATGCTAAGTATAACGGTGTTCTTTTTGCTCTTGTTTTCTCAATTAACTGTTTTATTGTAAATATATGATCTTGGGTGCTACGTCCTTTCCTAAATCCGCTCTGGGCTTCTTCTAGCTGGTGTTCTGTTACTTTTCTTAATCTCCTCTCCATTATTCCTTCATATATTTTTGCAATTGTACTTAGCAAAGTAATACCTCTGTAATTAGTACATTCTCTACTGTCTCCCTTATTCTTGTATATCGGTACTACAATCCCTATCTTCCAGTCGTCCGGTACTTTTCCTTCGTTCCAGGCTTTTTGGAAAATTTCTGTTAACATTTCTTTTCCGTTATGTCCAAGATTTTTTAGCATTGCAGGAGTTATTTTGTCATGTCCAGCTGATTTCCCTTTTTTGATGGAGTTTATTATTTCTGATACTTCTTCTATTTTAATCCGATCTTCCTCCTTGTCATCTTGAGCGAAATAAGTATTTTGTTCCTCTCGGCTGGTCTCCAGTTCTTCGTTATATAGTAGGTCCTGGAAATGCTCTTTCCACCTATCCATTATTTTTTTACCGTCTGTTATTATTTTGCCATCCTTGCCTTTTACCTGTTTTATTTCTAACTGCTTACTGTGTCTTAGATTTCTCAGGACTTTGTAGAAAAGTTTTTGATTTTCTTTGCTATCTTCTTCCATTTTCTTCCCAAATTCTTCCCAACTTTGTTTCTTTGCATCTTGTACCATTATTTTTAATTTTATCCTTTGCTGTTTATATTCATCATAACTTTCTTCAGTTTTCCGCGTTAGGTATTCCTTCCATTTTTCTTTTTTCTTTTTTACTTCTTCTTTAATTTCATGACTCCACCATTTTGTTTGCTTCCTGTTTTTATTGATAATTATTGTTCCGCATGATTCTTTTGCCTGGGATAATAAGATTTCTTTGAATTTTTCCCACAGTTCTTCAACGTTCTTACTTCTCCAATTTTCCGCCTCAAGGCCTATTGTTATTTCGACCTTATTCTTATAATTTTCTGCTGTTTCCTTGTCTGCCAATTTGTACGTTTTAATTACTTCCCCTGATTTCTTGTGTTTTGTATTTGTCTTTAGTTCGTCCTGCGCTGATGTACGGATTCTCATTTTTGATGTTAAAAGGTAATGATCGCTATATATTTCTGCACCTCGTTTAACTCTTACGTCTAGTACTTCGGTTCTATGTGTTTTATTTATTAATACATAATCAATTACTGATTTTTCATTACGGCTTTTCTTTTTATATATAAATATGCATACCTAAAGTGTATCTTGGCCAAATCACTAGGCGTTTACTTAAAACTCTACCGGTGGATATGGTACATCGGCCAATCTTTACTATACCCCACTGAACATAACCTTATGTGCTGCCTCTATACAGAAGGCTTAAATAATCCTTAAAAAGGTTAGGTTAGGCTAGGCTTTAGCCAGAATACTAGTTATGTTAGAATAGTTTAGCTAGAATAAGGTTATATTGAGTGGGGTATAGTAAATCTTCCCCAGTAAATCTATCGGTCGGTAAACAGCTACACGCTTATACACGTTCATCGAACTTGTTTTCGAACGCAGTCGATGTTCCCGGTATCTGCCGGTAGAGTTTTCGTAAACGCCTTATTGCAATTCTAAGCTTACCTTAATTTGGCAGGTTAACGGCGTATTTTTATTTTAAATTATTAAATAAACATTGTCATGACATGCCGTCACAAAAATTCGCATACCAATGTGTTAAACTATATATATTGTAATAAATACTTAAATTTATGCAGTGACAATATTCAACCGGTACGAGCATATCAGTTCTTAAAATATTGAAATACTTTCATACTGGTTGTTAAAATGAATAGTAGGATAACAGGTGCAGAAAAAGATTTCACTTAGTTTCTACTTTTGGCAAATGACCACATCAACAATTTTTAAAAATCAACAAATTGTATGATAATTATTAAAATAATTAGGGCTACAACTACAGTTAATTTTTTTTTTTCTCGTCAGATTTATATATTTTGTGAAGATTAATGTAAGAAAAAGTTAATGTTTTTTTAGAATAATAAAGTGTATTGATTATTATTTATGAATGTTTTATTTCAAGGGAAGCGAAAATTAAGAGCGATGTTGGCCGTAGACCTAAATATTTTGAGAATATGAAAAATTCCAAATTTTAACATAGTTTTGAAAAGATTTGATTACTTTTTGAATATTTCTAATCGTATCAAGAATTTTGTATTTGGTTTATTTAGGTAATTTCAATCAAATTTCTGATTGTGGTTATATGAGTAATGGTTTTCCACAAATAATTGATTACAAAAATAATCATTATTTAACAGTTCTGGTTAAATATAATTTATATGGAGACTATAGTTGTCTCACTATCCTCTTTTTCAAGTCGCTGTATGTATGTTATTTTAAATATAATGGATTTACATATTTCCTAATTTCCTTTTTATAATTAATATCATTCAGGTACATCCAATCCGCAGTTGTACAGTTTCTAGTTCCAATATAAAACAAATTTAATCACTTAAAGGCCTTTACCCGCGGACCAGAGTTTAAAAATCACTGATTACAAATTCATTGCAAAAATGTATAAAAATAAATCAGTTAAAGAGTTAAATGTTCTAAATTTCCATGCATATCTTGTAGACCAGGTTATCGTAGGTAAAATTATATTCTACTGATATATCAGATTTAAAAATATCAGTTATTATGTAAGGCGTTTTTTTAATTAAATGTCTTTAATATTCGAGATATTTGTTTCGAATTATTATTGGCGTATTTATTCTTGGCCTCTAACACTTTTGAACTCCTTCAGTTTAATGTTTTTCTTAAACTATATTAATAATCTATATATTTGTTTTCTCTCCAATTCTAAGTATTATTCGCTTTACAATAATAGAAACGTATTTCATGGATCAATATGTTCTTACTTATATGCTCAATTAAAGTATTTAATTATAAAACAGATTTTAATTTGTAGTGCGCGCTATTTTGCGTGCATTACGACAATATTACAAAAAAAAAAAGTGGAAAAACATTTCACTTTTATCTAGTGCTAACATTGTAGAGGCAAAATCTGTAGAACTAAAATTTATTATTTGAAGGCAATCGTTAAAAATATAATAGTACTACTGTAGGAAATATAATGATGTTATATGTGTTATAAGAGTACTATATTGGAATTTTATGGAACAAAACTTATGATAAAATCAATAATTTCATCATTGTTATCGTGTAATAGGGATAACTTCTAGTAACTAGTAACTTCTCATTACAGTTGGCAAAATTTCAGTGTTCCCAACTTAATTTTTTTTTTTTTTTTCGGACCGGTGACCCAAGCCCGCGATAATTATCGTATTTTCATAAAAATTATCGTACACCCGCGAGACGGGATAGTAAATTAATAAAATTTTGAAAATTTCATTTTTATTCACTTATCAATACAATTTTATTATAATTTATTATTGAAAGGAAATACGTACACTAATAATCTACAGGCGATTCTCAACGTTTAGGAGGAACTAAATGAGAATTTCGTTCTTTTAGGTTGTCACGAAAATGGACTTTACTTGGGTTATTTCATGTTTCACGTTTGGTATGTGAAAATTTTAAATATGTGAAACAATGGAAACGAATGACATTTATTAAAAATTTGCATACATTTTTACATGTTTAGAAGACAAAAAAAAAATTTTAAATGGGAAATTTTTATTAAGGATGACAAAAATTAAAATGCAATGAAAATAACATTTTATAATGACAATCAATTTAATCTAGAATTTACAATGCGAGTATGATTTTTCAAGCTTTAAAAAATTACCAAAGTCCGAATTAATAGATAAAAATTACTAGATTTCAAATCCCTGTACCGCCTAGACATTTGAAATAGCCTGTACTATATACTACAAAATTATAATTAAATGAGGATAGGTACAATATTATTCAATAAGTAACATCAATAATGAAAAGTTGTGATTTTATATATAATATATTTACTCTACATTAAATACTTCATTAAAAATCATCATTTTAATTTTTCATCACGTTTTTAAATTTATGCATATTGCTATTTGGTTTCTCAAACATATCTTTTCCCGGTTTGAAATTTTGACAAGAACCATGTTTCTTCACATGCTGACTGGATAAAACAACGCCGTTAACTGTGTAAAATAATTTTGCTACATACTCTTTCACATTGCGCATTTGAATGTGGAAGACATAAGACATTTAATGCAAACAATGCAAGGTTTTGAAGGCTAGACAATTTCACTGGAATAGTTGAGATACTTGATCCAAAACTCATCTGAACTTTCTTGTCCAGTTAATTCAATTTTTGAATGAGGCATTGCTCTTCATTGCTTTTCAATGCTTTCAATGCTTTTGTTTACGTGTCGAATGTAGAATGTAAACTGTACATGCGCAGTACGTTTAAATGTAATATTTGAAATAATAGAATGGTAATATTTTAAATAGTTTACTTTAATGTTTATGTTTATTTTAATTTTATGTAGTTCTAATTACATATATTGTTTCCAAAAATGTTATCTCACAAATCGTATGTTGTTATGGACAATACAAATTACTTGGTTTCTGTCTGTATGAACTACTAAAGTAAAATTAAAATTAAAAGTTAGTAGTTGTTTTAATCAGGAAGCTGTCAAAAATATTAAATTTGAGTTCTTTACTGGCTCTTCTGCTTAAAACTGGCGGTATTTTATTTTTTTACACGTTACATAACCTCATTTTTCATTATTCTACGCTAGATTCTACGTGTCTACACAGTCTACACTTCTCTACGCAGTCTACGGTAAATTTACACGTAGACGTAAAAAATTCAAGTTTACGCGTAGACGCCCATCTCTGGTAGGTACGCAAGCAGTCATCTTGGGAATCCCCGTTAAATAAAATGCAAAACATGTACGTGGTAAGATGCAACCTACGTACCTACTTAGTAAGGTACAAACTCTTTCCTATGAACCTTTTCAGTTGCGCTGCTTTTTAAAACTACATTCCGTAGACGCAGAACAGGGCAAGTTAAGCATTTTCAAATATCTTTAATTCCAGATAAAATATTATCGTACCAATTATCGTACAGTAGTCAAAATTATCGTATTTTACGTACGATAATGAAAACTGTATCGTACATCGTACAGAGAGTCAAATTATCGTATGTGTACTTTTTGAGTTGGTACCATAGATAAAGAATAAATGGTTGGTACTTTGTGTTTGACTTTTTGACAGGAATATGGCTATAGTGCGTTCAAAGGTGAGTTTGCAGTATAGCTCTTATGGCAAATGGGAGCGGTGTTTCCAAATGTTGTAAAAGTGTCAAATATGTCAATTATAATAATATGAAAAACTCGTATAATTTACAAAAATCAACTCTTATAAAACTTAAAATAACACTCAGCAAAAATAAATGGCCATTTGTAGAATACTGCGTCTTGACAGATCAGCGCGTTTTAGAGCTGGCAACGGCGACAAGCAAGAAAAGGATAGTGTCATTGTGTAAACCCATTAGAGAGTATGAAAAAGAACTACTCCATATGCCCTGTACTGCAAACTCACCTTCGAACGCACTATAGCATATTTGTTTTGATATTTATACTATATTCTTTGATGGCTAATGTCTTACAAATTCTTTTTTTGAATATCCTGGGACAATAGTTTCTACAATATTTTTCAGTTTTTCTATCCTGGAACATTTTGTAAACCTCGCAAATACAGTTCATAACTTCATCATCCGAACTCGAAAAATCTAAATCTGAATCAGATGATTCTGGATTTGATAATATTTCAAGATCCATTAAATATATCTAATATTTTTCACCCTTTCGACACTAGGCTGACCAGATTTTTTTTACAGAAAAAGAGTATAATAAAAAAAAAGGTTACACTCCAAAAATTCAAATAAGGAGCAAAAAACAGAGGTCCTCATCAGTGATGGGCGCGTAAGTTACATGATGTAAGTTACCTCATTGTTGACGCGTAAACAATTGATGTAAAGTAAACACAAAAACTCTTGTAAACAATGTAAACAACGTAAACAATGTAAACAATGATTTAGACATGCGCACTTGTTTTGAATTACAGAACCTCATTTTCAATACATTTTTATAATGGCCCGGTTACACGATGCCAGTAACTTGTGCAAGTACTGGCACAAGTACTTGTGCCAGTACTTGCACAAGTCGTTTTGTCGTTTACACGTATTCCAGTATCTTATTTAAGTAACCTTGCAAAGAACCCGAAACACACTGCAAAATGTAGATGCTTCCAATTATTTTTTATGCGTAAAACCGTCTTTTTAACGCGCCAATTTTCGATGTTTAACCTAATTTTATGTATTTTATGCGTACGTCTTTTCAAACAAAAATGAATTGGTGCCAAAAACTACATTTATTAAAAAAAGGTGTGAAAAAGTTTGTTTTTGTAACCACGGAAATACATCAGCTGTTCACGGCGGCCATTTTTAAGTCACTGGCACGGCTACTTGTGCCAGTAAATAGGAACGGCTTCTATTCACTTGACTTGCATGAGATACTTGTGCCAGTACTGGCACCAGTACTGCATGTACGTTTACACGATGCCAGTGGCTGGTGCAAGTACTTACTGGTGCAAGTTACTTGCATCGTGTAACTGAGCCATAAATAATAAAATTTTAATGAAACGATTTTAAATGAAAAAGTAAGTATATAAAATTAGGACAAGCCAATATACATATTAATAAAAATCGAATTTGCATCATTATACAGGTGTTACATACAAATTAGTAAATATGAATATGAAAAATAAAAAACTGTTTTCTTTAAAAAATTCAGTCTAATTTTTTAATAACAAAATGTATTAAATTTCACCTTTAAGAAAATCAGCCTATATTTTTTAATAACGAAAAGATTCATTGCAAATTTTGCAAAATGCCCTATATTTTCTTTCATTTTCTTCAATTAAAACAAAACCTAGTTCTTCAGAACTATTCCTTCGGTTTCTTCCCACCATTTTTTTAGTAAATTTATTGTTTTGAACTGAATATACTTGTTCATTAACTCTCTATTATTCATATTAAATAACTAAAACTAACCTCATTATTTGACAGTTTACAAAGTTTACGTTGTTTACATTGTTGACAAGTTTACCAATTGTTTACATAAGTTTACACGTAAACATAAACAATTAAAGTTTAGGTGTAAACGCCCATCACTGGTCCTCATTCAAAAATACTAGTGACGAGCAAAAAAAAGGTCTTCACTCCCAAAATAGAAGTGATGAGCAAAAAAAAGGTCCTCACTTCTAAACTAGAAATAATAAAAACGAGTGACCATCAAAAAAGAGTATATTCAGGTTTTTTTTATAAAAAGTAAGAGTATAGAAAATATTACTCAAAAAAGAGTATAGTACTCTTAAAAAGAGTACGTCTGGTCACCCTATTCGACACACAAGATAATCTCCGAATCAAATCGTAAAAAGATTCTTAACCTGGAAAGTTATCTGACATCTGTCTGACATTTAAACTTCTTATTCTTTACATATAAACAAATCGAACAGAAAATGAAACTCGCAGTATGTTACCAGTTTTTAGTAGTAAACTGCTAACTGCAGCGTTTTACTGCTAGCGTTTAGCAGTATAACGCGAAGGTGCAAATCGAACATACCTAATGTCTTATACCCTTTTCACACTAGATCTTTAAGATCGGATGTTAAAGTGAATATATCTTTAAACGCTAATGTGAAATCGTATGGCCTCGTCTAAATACAAGCGATGTTTAAGACGGAGATCTGCGTCTTATACCCTTTTCACACTAGATCTTTAAGATCGGATGTTTAAGTGAATGGATCTTTAAACGCTAATGTGAAACCGTACGGCCTCGTCTAAACACGACCGATGTTTAAGACAGAGATCTGCGTCTTAAACTTCGCCCGCATTGCCAACTTAATTCCCATTATAAAAAAATACTCCTTGAATTTGTGCTTCTCTTCTTTTATCTATGTTCAGCTGTTATCATTTTATATATCGAGGTTATGAGATGATTATTTGCGTTATTATTTAAATAAATATAAAAAATAAACTTCTCCTAACCTCGATATACAAAATAATGACAGAATAAATTCAAACGATATGAAATTATGTTGGCAATACATACTAGCTTTACATGGAGATTTCTTCTTCAAATTAAACATCAAGTGTGAAAGCAAACCGATATTAAACATCGATGATGTTTAAGTTCAATCGTCTTAAAGATCTAGTGTGAAAAGGGTATTAAACATCGTCCGCATTGCCAACTTAATTTCTATTATAAAAAAATACTCCTTGAATTTGTGTCAACATTTTATATTATCATAAACAAGAATACTGTATTATATTGACGTTATAAGAAGTTTATACTTATTGTTGTAATAAAATTATTTATTTTAATAATGTGTTTAATAAAATACAGAGCTACAATAATTGAGATAAAATGTATCGACTTACATGTTAATACAGGTGTAATACAGAGATGGGCGTCTACGCGTAAACTTGAATTTTTTACGTCTACGTGTAAATTTACCGTAGACAGCGTAGAGAAGTGTAGACTGTGTAGACACGTAGAATCTGGCGTAGAATAATGAAAAATGAGGTTATGTAACGTTTAAAAAATAAAATACCGCCAGTTTTAAGTAGAAGAAGAAGTAAAGAACTCAAATTTAATATTTTTGACAGCTTCCTGATCCTTCCTGATTAAAACAACTGCTAACTTTTAATTTTAATTTTATTTTTGTAGTTCATACAGACAGAAACCAAGTAATTTATGTTGTCCATAACAACATACGATTTGTGAGATAACATTTTTGGAAACAATATATGTAATTAGTACTACATAAAATTGAAATAAACATAAACATTAAAGTAAATTTAAACTATTACCATTCTATTATTTCAAATATTACATTTAAACGTACTGCGCATGTACAGTTTACATTCTACATTCGACACGTAAACAAAGGCATATTCTACTTGACATGTTTACGCGTAAAATCTACATTAGTCTACATCATGTATTCTACGCGCCCATCACTGGTTTAAATGTAATATTTGAAATAATAGAATGGTTATAGTTTAAATAGGGTCAGTGTGCAAGTAGTCAGCCCGTTCCAGTAGTCGGCCTTTTTAAAATTAAAACTTAAATAATAGTTTAATATCCCAACTAAATATTTAAAATTTTATAGGCCAGTATTCAGCCGTCTTTCTTCTTTTGGGTTACTTTCAACCAATAAGAATAGATGTCTCTCAACATTAAATATAAATAAAAGAAATCAATCTCAACAACATGTCTGAACATATACTCTGTGTTGAGTCCAGTTATGGTTAGTGAGGCGGTGTATGATTCGAATATTGTACGAGGTAATTATTGTATGTTTTACTATAAATTTATTTAGGACAAATATTTAGAACATTAATTATTATAATAAAAAAGTTTTTCAACATAGATGTCTTCGATTTATTAAATACTTAATGAGGCTGACCAGTGGCGAACAATTTTTGGAAAATTCTAGTAGTCAGCCTACGCGGCTGACAACTGGGGTTTTAGAAACTGGAATATTTTATTTCTCTCTTATATTCAGGAAAATAATATTTCTGTTTTGCTCGGATACATTTATTTCTTTTTCTATCATTAATTTAAAAACCAGAAGTCAGGCTGACTTTTTAGGACCTGGCTGACTATTGAACATTGAATACCAGCAGTCGGCCACAAATTGTTTTTACATTAGTTTTGAATAGGAATAGTAGAATTTTCTTCTTTCTCGTTCCATTTATACCATTTTTCGCCGATATTAATTGTTTTGTATCCTACGGCCATGTGGTTACCTTTTTCTCTTTCTACTTTCGCCACATTCCTTAGTTTTCCATGAATCGTCCTTTCTTTTGAGATAAAATTCCGCACTTAATTTGAAACCTCTACAAGATAGGCGTCGGATTTTCGACTTATACCTGCTCCATAAGATAATGAACGGTACCACTGACGTTCCTGACATCCTCGCTAAAGTTGGACTGAGAGTTGCACCTTACCCAACAAGGAACGTGGATTTATTCCACTTGCCCAGGCGCCGAACATCTTACGGACTCAACTCCAGCCTGGACAGAATGTGCAAGCTCTACAACGACCTGGCCCCGGATCTGGATATTATGTGCTCTTCTTACATTGCTTTTAAAAATAATCTAAACCGTTTACTCTAGTCCTGTTTATTTAGCATTTTTGTTTTTTTAATATATTTTTTGCATATATATATAAACTTGTTTATATATATATGATTTTTTGTAACTTTTTTTGTTGTTTTTTAATATTGTGTAATTTAGGTAATTTTATCCTGTATACACTTATGTTAATAAATAAATAAATAAATAAAGTCATGTATCTTTTTTTCCTTTATTTTGTTTTTACTTGCCAGGATCTTTTGCGTTTCTTCCCAATTTTGCATCGTCACACTGTTAAATCAGTCTAAGTTTTCGTAATTGTTTTATTAGCTTCTTTGATGTCAACATCCACTCCCAGCTGTTTTTATGAATTCCTTCGTGTCCAGGTTATTTCTTCCTAAATTTCCTTTTATAATGATATTATTTTTCCTCCTTCTTTTTTCTGGTTCTTCCTCTTTATTTTCCAGTTTTTCGATTCTCTGTATCATACTTTCTTTTTCTATTTTCCACACTTCTTCTTTCTTTTTAAGTTCTCTTATCTCTTCTTTTAGTTCATTAATTGTCTTTCTGATTTTTGATGTATATATATATATATATATAACCATATTACAGATGAAATTCTTTAAAGTGTTTATTCTGTGATTAATTTATGTACCTAATTCAATGTAAGTAGTAACAAGGCTGACTACCAGCACCTATGCGGCTGACTATTAAACATTAAAGGCTGACTACTAGTAATTTTGATACATTTTTACATTTTATTTTTTATTAATTACACAATTATGCATTTTTGTAAAATAAAAAATGAACAATAAACTTTAACATTTAAATAATTAAATATGTGTTTTTTAATTTTTAATTAGTACAAGTACGGTAATTGCGACCTGTTGAAAATCATGATGTCCTTAAATGGCTGACCACTAGCACAATAACCCTAGTTTACTTTAATGTTTATGTTTATTTCAATTTTATGTAGTTCTAATTACATATATTGTTTCCAAAAATTTTATCTCACAAATCGTATGTTGTTATGGACAATATAAATTACTTGGTTTCTGTCCGTATGAACTACTAAAATAAAATTAAAATTAAAAGTTAGTAGTTGTTTTAATCAGAAAGCTGTCAAAAATCTTAAATTTGAGTTCTTTACTACCTCTTCTGCATAAAACTGGCGGTATTTTATTTTTTTAAACGTTACAGAACCTCATATTTAATTATTCTACGCTAGATTCTGCGTGTCTACAGTCTACACTTCTCTACGCTGTCTACGGTAAATTTACACGTAGACGTAAAAAATTCAAGTTTACGCGTAGACGCCCATCTCTGATTTAAACGTACTGCGCATGTACAGTTTACATTCTACATTCGACACGTAAACAAAGACATATTCTACTTGACATGTTTACGCGTAAAATCTACATTAGTCTACATCAGGGGTGTTTCAATGCATAGGGGAAAGGAGAAACACGAGTAAGTGGCGCCTGCAGGCTCATAGGGGTCGAACTAATAGTGCTTAAAATCACTCTGCGCATGCTCCTGACGATAATAAATCGTTGGAGGAACTTCTATGAGACGAACAGACTCCACACAAAATTTTTCCTAATACGCATGCGTAGGACGCATGCGTACTCTTAATGTATATAATACGTAGTAAAAATTGTAAAATGGTTTGTGATTATAATTTTAAAATAATTGACAACATAGATTGACAGTAAGTGAAAAATCAACATAATGCATGAAACCAAATAAACAATCTGTTTAACATTAATATCTGGCATGTTTAATTAGTTTTATGATTATCTATGAGAAATATTAAGAATTCAATCTTTAGGTTAGGTATCAATGTAAACAAATAACAGAGTTCGTCAAAACTCCATTATTTATTATTTTTTTTTTTTGACTTAGCTACTAGTGTCA
This sequence comes from Liopterus haemorrhoidalis, assembly GCA_963971575.1. NCBI lineage: Eukaryota > Metazoa > Arthropoda > Insecta > Coleoptera > Dytiscidae > Liopterus > Liopterus haemorrhoidalis. Next base: position 41,789,520 of record OZ020614.1, on the reverse strand, counting down.
TTATCCAATAGATGCATTTTATTTTTGAAAATTTTACAGAATTTGACGATAAAATAAAATTTGGGAGAAGAAAATAATTCATGCCCTAACCGGGATTCGAACCCTTTCCCCCATGGCCTAGAAGAAAAATAAAAAAATGTTCGTTTTGATCATTGTTATCCTTGTAAGCATTAGGTTATTCATTTTTAAAATATTTATTGTTAAAGTGTATTCCAAATTATTAGGCGGAACTAGATTTTCAAATCTAGTAATTTTTACAGATTGATTGAAGCTTTTGATCATTTTGTTCAGGAAAAGCAAACTTCAATATATAAAAAAATAGCTAATGACAGCTTACAAAAATAAAAATTCCAGTTAGTTCCGCCTAATCGTTTGGAATAGCCTGTATATATGTTTTCATTATTAAAACTAATTTTGTATATACTTAGTTTTTAAATAATAATAATAAAATAAGTATAAGTAAAATAATATTTTGTTTCATTTCTCCTAAAATGTACTCAAATTTACAGAATTTGTTAAAATTATATTAAACATCAAAGTAAATTACTATTTTGGTATTACTAATATAATGTTTTATTGTTATAATCATAATAACGATAAATTATTTTTAGTAATACCAAAAAAGTGTTTATTTTGGTGTTTTATGTATAATTTTAGCATTCATTTATAATACCCCATGGGAATATTGCAATTTAAATAACCCGCCATTCTATCAGTAACTCGACCCCTCGTCCCACGGAGTCTCTGATGAGAGGATAAATCTGACGCTCGATTGACACATATACGCATGCGTTCCAGTGTAGCGGGAAACGAGGAAACCACTGTTGTGTTTACATGTACTTATATGCAGCGCACACATTTTTAAATAAATTGAAAATGTCTGTGATGTGATTAATTTGCAATAAAATATTTTCAAAAAAATATAATTTAAATGTCCATTTAAAAAGTATTCATAAGATAAACTTTAATGGTAATCGACGAATATGGCGAGGGGTTTCCTGCATAATGTATGTTTACAAACAGGCAGGACACTACTGTTCATGATTTTTTTTTTACGTAAAATTTTCAAAAAAATCGGTTTAATAAATTGCAATGTTTTTATATCCGATATAAATGAAGTGTTTTACAATGCCTGGTGTGCACTGATGGGCACCAAACTTTAAAAACTTTAGAAATAACCCTTGAAGAATCAAAATTTATAGAAATGTTACCAAAAGCAATAGTTTTTTACTTTCGGACAATGACATGAAAATATTTGGTGAATATTTTTTCACAAATTATTATGAGAAGCCCAATCTTTGGGCTTATACTTATAGAAAATGTTTAGAAATTAACAAAGAAAATAAAAAACTGAAACACCAACTAGATATGACAAAATTTGAACCAAGTAATAAAAAAATTTATAAACAAATTTCTATATTTAGTACCAGGAAAAAAATTAAGAAGTCGCATATTTTAAAAAACCGACAACGGTTTGTATTTATTTAAGCAAATTATAATTTAAGAATGAATTATTTGTTGCTTAACAATAATTTTATGACTATCGACAACACTGTGATATTTGTTCCTTTTGTTTTTTTGTTTTTTCTTGTTTTGTATTATTGTTCATATTAGCTAGGTGCTGTTCTATTAAATAAATAAATAAATAAATAAATAATAAATTGATAATTATTATTGTCTTATTATTGATGTATTAATGATAATCTTAAATATATCCACAATAAATCAGAATATTATATTTTTAATCTCCGCTCAAGATCATTTTGAAGCATGCGCACATGTGTCAATCGAGCGTCAGATTTATCCTCTCATGAGTCTCTGTAGTCGCCGTGTTGCCACATTTTATGCAGTATTGCGAGCTCTATTCTTTCCTTCTCTATGGTCTACATCATGTATTCTACGCGCCCATCACTGGTTACCAGTTTTTAGTAGTAAACTGCTAACTGCAGCGTTTTACTGCTAGCGTTTAGCAGTATTGAGAACTGACACGCTCGGATACGCAGTCTGGTGGTCAAATATTGTACTACGCGACTGTAGTACTGTTTGAAATTATTACATATGTTCTGGTGTTGATTTTTTGTTAGAATGTCGATAGATACATTTTCATAAAATAAAAATGTACTGTGCTTAAATTAACCTGTTCCCTGTTAGCATATTGACAGCTAAATACTAGACAATTCAGCCATTTTGCCATGAATTACAGCGTCGCCAACGGTAATGTCACTTCTCAACAACGGGAAGGTGCAAATCGAACATACCTAATATTTATTCTCAATATGGAAGTTAAATATTCTCCGCCGTGGTGCTGGAATCTTAAATTTATTCTCCGTTTTAAATATAACTTACTTAACCGAAGTATCAAATAATTGTCGTTTATTATTTTAATAACATATTATCTAAATTATGTAGATAAAATAAAATATTTCAAGGTAATATCATTTTGTAACTAAATTCAAATTGAAAAAGGCGCCAATATATTGCAGATTAAAAAATAGGCTTAGTAGCTAACAAAAAAAATGTTTCTTTAATATTTAAAATTATTCCAAATATTGGTATTACTATTAATTCCTTATTTTCGTTTTATATTGAGCAACTGAAGGTTGTAATATCCAACGATAGTAAATTTTAGTCATTATGTTGGTAGAAAACCTAACTTCACTAAAACCTCTCAAGTAGATTGTTAAACGTCAACATTGAAATTACGTTAACAACTTGAGAATATCAGAGTATACTAGATCAAAACACACAGTTCGGATGTTTTTTAAATCTAATTTATATAAATTGTTTTTGTTTTACTTATAATTGACAATGAATCGTACGGATGGTTTAGTGCAACGAAAAAACGTAACACGGGAGTATAATGGTGAAGGACTACCCAAAGAATTACAAGGTGCGGACGATAAGAAACTGGATAGAGATGATGTGGAAGACGGAGACTCAAAAGAAACACGACTGACATTGATGGAAGAAGTCCTTTTATTAGGACTTAAGGATAAGGAGGTAAATCATCCATATTTTCGTTCTTTTACTTACAATATTTCCTAATATATAAATGTTTAGGGATATACATCATTCTGGAATGACTGCATTTCAAGTGGCTTACGAGGGTGTATTCTAATTGAACTTGGTCTGCGAGGACGAGTGGAATTAGAGAAAGCTGGCATGCGTAGAAAGGGTTTATTAAACCGAAAATTGGTACTTAAATCTGACACACCGACAGGAGATGTTTTGCTTGATGAAGCTCTAAAACATATGAAAGAAACAAGCCCTCCAGAAGCTGTGCAGTGTTGGATTGAATATTTAAGCGGTAATATATATATTTTTGAGGAAATCATATAATCATCATAAAGATTTTGGAAATACAGAAGCTCCCCGAGTTATAAAATTGTTCCGTTCTGGAAAGTGTTACATAACTGAGATTTTGTGTAGCTCTGATTTTGGATTAATATGGGCTAATTACAGATCAGAATAACACGAAACAGCAGTATAAGTCAAATTAATTAAGTGTTCTTCCGGTAATATATTGACATACTGATAGAGATAGGTTTAGAGATTCACAAGCTGTACGGAACATGAGCGACTGAGTCGGACCATACAATTACCCTCGTGTAATTTCAAATATTGTGTTACTTTGATCAAGTTCTTTTTTTAACAAAAAGCGTAGGTCTGAAATTACGTTAATTGTAATAATGTAAGTTGGGGAGCGCCTGTATTCAAAAATACGGTGTTCTGTCTGTCTATTGTCTGTAAAAAGTTACAGAGTTAAATATTTTTCTCAATTTTTTTAAGTAATTTTTTTTTTTTCAAATAAAAGGTTATCAAGGTTTTTTAATAGTTATTAATAAAATAAAATTTATAAATACATAACTGAAATGTTCTTGTATTTACGTTCTTTTAGTAACATTTTAACAATTATGTTAAATCATAAGAATACATAATATACAGAAGTTCAACTCATTGTAACTGGAAAAAATTATAGAAAACCACGTATGCATCTATTTTCCAATAACAAAATTAAAGATAGTACCAATAAGTTCTTAATACATACTGAACTTACACAGAGTCAAAACACAGAACAATACCCCCACTATAAAACACAAACATGCTTCCCTTGTTAAATATTCCCTCACTGACTGCAGTACGTCTCATCTATATTCGAAGGCATTTTACAGCTGCCATAAGCAATTGAGTCTATTTTCTTCTCATATAACATTAGTGTCAAAAATGACATGAATTATTTTTTTATGTCCTTGTTTAAACTTTGTTGATGTAATTACAAATAATAATAATATATTCTTTCCCATTTCTGGGCAATGGGGAAATTTCTTGCCCCATGTGTTTTCATTTTTCTTTATTTCACTATGTCTTCATCTAACTTGTCTTGTCTTTTGCTATTTTTTGGTATCCAGGTAGTAGATTCTTTGCTTCATCTTTGGTATGCATTAAATATCAGGCCCATTACCTTTATAACATTTTTATCATTTTGACCGCATCTTTGACATTTGTTTTTTTTTTTTTCTAATTTGCGTTTTATTCTCTTGGTGTAATTTCTAATATTTTTTTTCTTAAATCGCTCTTTGAATTGGATTGAATTAGTTTGTTTCCTGGTTAAGAACTTTCGTTATAATTATAATCAGGGCTTCAAACCGTTATTTTTTTCGTTTCGGTTTTTGTTCCGGTTCATTTAAAGAAAAATATATCAGTTCGGTTCCGGTTTTCGTTCCGGAAAAAATAACGGTTTTTTTCGGTTTTCGGTTCAGTTCCGAGTGATAAATTTTTAAATGCTTTTATTTGTATTGGAAATTTATTTTCTACTACAATTTAGAAGAAAACTTTATTCCTTATTTTGGCGTTCATCCCCCCCCACCCAATAATAGAAGCGGATTTTTTTTTTACTTATCAGTTAAAACATTACGATTTTTTCTGCTCATCAGTTTAAAAAATAATCTTAAATAAAATGTATTTTATATTTTGGCTCACTCCCATAAACATTATTTGAACCGAAATAAACCGATAGTTTTTTTCGGTTCAGCTCCAGTTTTCGTTCCGACAAAAATAACGGTTTTTTTCGGTTTTCGGTTCAGTTCCGATTCGAAGCCCTGATTATAATAACTTTTTGTAATTAATTTTTTTAAATTGTGTTTAGGGGAAACCTGGAATCCTCTGAAACTTAGGTATCAGTTGAAAAATGTAAGAGAACGTCTTGCCAAAAATTTAGTAGAGAAAGGTGTACTAACAACAGAGAAACAAAATTTTCTGCTTTTTGATATGACCACTCATCCTTTGACTGACAATGTAACAAAATGCCGCCTTGTAAAGAAAGTAAGTATTATTTTTAATTTTCTTTTTAACTGTTTAGGATCAGTATTATAAAATTTGAACAGTTAGGACAGTTAATTTGTTGAATGAGTTCACATAAAATATATTTGTTTATCTCAAAACCTAAATTATCTGAGTTTCAAAATACTGTACCCTAAAATTGACTTATATAATAATATAATTTGTCAAGAACGCATTTTATTCTGTTTTATAATATTGAAACTGAAATAAATACCTTTGTCCTTGATACTTTACGGAATGACTAATTATTGCTGATAACAGAACATATATTTATTTTATAAGTAGAGAATGGACGTACTTATTAGCTTAGTTTTTAAAAATATAATTTTGACATCTTTTACACTCTTAAAAATTTAAAATAAACCTGAATAAAAATTAATAACACCAACAATGAGTGCAATTAATGACATAAATCTAATTAATATATCTCATTAAAATTTTAGCTTTATATAGGTCCACCCAATTATTGAAGCTTACGACTTTGATTTTTAAACGTAGTGTAAACATAGTATTTCTTTGGACAGTTGCATCATAATTTTAAGGAAGCATTATACATATAATATTTAATTAAACTCGTTAAAATATATTTGCCGCTTGATATGAATGTTTTTAAAATATATATATTTTTTTAATAATAATTGTGTCTGCTCACTACTTATAACTAGAGACCGGACTGTTTGGTCTAAAAGAGTTTACAATTCGAAACCAACGGCAAATTTATTACTTTCAATATAACATAAACATACAAAAATTTACCATGTTAATTTTCACGTGCCGCGTTCATGCAATGAAGGCTTGTTACTAAACGTTAATTTTAATACTATAATCCGATGTTAAATACTCATTAATTGTCTAGAATAAAGATGTGTGCGTGTTCATAGGTGTTTCTAAAGGCGCGTACTGACTAGAGCATTTGTACGCACACGAACGTTGTGCGCGTAAAATTGCTCATGTGAGTACGAGGTACAATTTGTGCGCGCGTAGACTAATACGCGCACGAATGCTATCCATAGCTTGTCGGTCCCACCGATAAGATCAAAGAACTTGTGCGCTCAGTGTGTACGGATTTATGGAGTCATATAATTGTGCGCGTAAATTTAAGTAAACACCAGTCAATATATTCGACATAGAATTGAGTAAAAAGGTATCGAATGCTGGTAAACGAATCCCCAGTTGCAGTAAACGTAGGGTTATGGCTAATCGTTCTTTCACGGGAACAGCCCTTATATAGGGTGACCATTTTCTTAAGAAGGCAATGCGGGACGGAGCAAAAAAAAAGGTCCTCATCTCCCAAATCCAAGTGAAGAGCAAAAAAAAGGTCCTCACCTCCCAAATCCAAGTAAAGAGCAAAAAAAAAAGGTCCTCACCTCCCAAATCCAAATGTGGGACAAAATGTTAAAATGCGGGACTTTTGCGGGACGCATCTTAATGCGGGACAAAATGTTAAAATGCGGGACGAATGGTCACCCTACCCTTATAAATATATATAAGTATACTATGGCCGCATTCCGCAGACTCACGTGAGTTACCGGTTGGTAAATTTTTTCCTGTATGCGTACCTTTATCTACCGGTGAGTTACCGTTCTTACTCACCGGTCGCCATTTCATTAACCGGATTTTATTTACGATTAGTTTCTCACCTGTGGATATTTTGACAGTTATATCTGTAGTAACAAAAAATCGAGCACAAAGCAAGTCAAAAATTATGGAATTGAGTGTTAAGTCAGTTTACTTAGATATTGAGGAGACGTATATAAAGCGCATATACTTTTAAAATTACTGTAAAAGCTTACATTCAAAATTTATTGTTATTGTTTAGATATTGTAGTTTTAATATACGCCGTTCGACAACGCTGCCAAAAAATGTGCATTCAGTCAAATTCACCGGTAAGTCTCCGATGAGTCTGCTGAATGCGGACAATGTACGCTGCACTTGTTAAGGCAACAACATTACTTTCCGCCGTCGTTGACACTACTTACTTTAAATAAATATGTACTTTAAATAAAAAAGACGATTCTAAGAAATGTTTTCTATTATATTACAAAGTAGAGAAGAAATATTTAAACAGGCTCATAGAACTTAGTATAAAATATACATATTTGAAATGTTTTATATGATATTTTTATGAATAGAGTATTGAAATTAAAAATATGCATGATTAAGTTAATCTTCGGAATTGTTGTTAGATTGGAAGTTGCCTAAACCTATATTGTAAATTTTGGTAAAATCAGGATTTCTATCAATAACTTAGTCGAATTTTTGTCTTAAGGCGTAACCAAACTCTCCGGGAATAGATTTTAATTTAACGATCAATGAATAAAATGGAAAAAAAAAGAAATATCAATAAGGGACAAGTTATTAGTTTCTAAAAATTTAATTGTGTTAGGAATTGCAGATAAATTATCGTGTGTATAATTTAAATTATGAAATAAATTAGGAGTACTAGATACGTTTCTGCATATTTCTATACTTGATGCATCATTATTTAAACTAGAAAGAAAATTAATCACTAAAGGAAAATTAGTATTATAAATTCGCTTCAAACTATGTTCCCCAACGCGTTTTACAAGCTCTGGGAGTAAAGGCGAATTCAGGCACAATTACCAAAAACTATGTACTAAAATATAATGTATAAAACTAAAGTATAAAACATTACTTCAAAAATCAATGGAGAAAGAACAAAAAAGAAATTAATAAATAAACCAAAATAATAATAAATACCAAAAAGTATAGTCATTTTGCAACAAATAGCTGTATAAATAACATTAAACTCCAAGACCGACAATAATAAACTGACAGTGCCCTGCATAAACTAACAATATTAGATAATTTAAATTTGTTTTAAATCTATTGCATTAAAAACAAGTTATTATTTTCATAAACTTTTGGAAAACTTTTTAATTTGAATGCAGTTCGAACTATCCGGTCCCTAAAATGATAATACAATACGATAATTTTTTTATCTCTTCTTTTTGTAGTCTTTTTAACCTTCCCTATGAACCCTAGTTCCATGACCCTAGTATCTGTATAATTTTTCCATATGATTTTTAAGGTTTGTATTATTCCTTTCAGATCCAAGATGCTGTATTAACAAAATGGGTGAACGATCCTCAACGTATGGATAAACGAATGTTAGCTCTTATTTTCTTAGCCCATGCCAGTGATGTACTTGAGAATGCTTTTGCACCATTGAACGATGATGATTATGAGTTGGCAATGAAACGTGTTAGGGATTTGCTTGATCTTGATTTTGAGCAGGAATCTGTTAAGCCTAACACTTCAGAAGTACTGTGGGCAGTTTTTGCAGCATTTACTAAATAATATCTGTGAATAAAGTATTTTAAGGCCTCTTAATAATACACTTTTTACATATTTGCTAAACTTGCGAATATTGTTTTGATTTATGCATGATATTGTGCGTATGGGTAATTATAGCAATATATTGTGGCGCATTTAACAGTGAACATTCAATGTATTACGGCCATGTTCATAGTATTCTATGTCTTGCATGTAGAGAAGAGCATGAAAATGTATAACAGGAAAAATGAATATTTAATAAATTGTATTTATCAAACACATATTAGGAATTAGTTAAAATATTTTTTTCACACTATCTGTGGATAAAAATGTCTATACCCTGTTCGAAATGCAGAAATAGTAATAAAATCACGTAAAAGATCGATACCTTATTGGCTGTCGCCTAAAATTATCGGCTCAACATCCAACGAACGACGAGAGTTCGACATAAATATTACGTGAACATTGCATGATTACTACTTCTTGACTCCAAACAGAATATAGCAAGTAACTAAAATTGGATAGTGTACTTTCCAGTAAATTTATACATTTTTACTTTGTTCACTGTATGTAACCTTATGTGTTATATTTGTGTCACACTGTATATACTGTGTATTTTTTGAATGGATGTATGTATGTTTGTGAGTGTGAATGACACAAAAATTATACGAGAGGTGTTTGAAAAGTCAGAGACTTTCAAATGAAAGATTATTTTTTTACCAAATTGTTATTTTTGAACAAAGCTTTCTTTTAGCTCCATATATTTTGCCCAGCGATATTTCAACTTTTTTAACCCATTAATGCCCAAGCATTCAAAATTTTTAATAAATATATATTTTTTTGAATAAAACGTTTATATAGTGTATCAAAAAGAATTTTGTAAAATAAATTTAAAAATATGTATTTGTTTATGGCAAAAAAATAATGATGCATTGACGCACGCTTGGGCGGATAGGTAATCTATATAAAATAAAATAAAATCCGAATGAAAGTTATATTTTTATTTAGTATAAAACATGTCAAAGCATTCAGTGTATAAATGAACATTACATGTTTTACAAATAACAATGGATTGATTTTTTACAATGCTGGCACCTTCTTGGGGATGTGTTCATGAACTTTGATGATGTATCCTACATTATCAAATGGTTTCTCACATGGCAAGTAATTATTTTGTGGTCTTCCTAAACTTCGTTCTGTTGTAGGATTTACGTCTGGATTTTCCAAATTTTTAGAAACGGCCTCGCTTTTAAGATTCATTAGCGCCACCGCAATATATGATCGAAAATCTACTTGGGATATTTGATCTTTGTTTCCGATCCTGTAGATTTTCCAGGCATTTACAATTGCACTGTCAATTAAATGTATGAATAGTGTCCACCACCATTTTATCCACGTATACGGATTCAATAATTAACAATCCCGTTATCGTGCAAGTCTACACCGTCCATGAACTTATTGTAATCGGATAGGACGTTCGGTTGAGGTATTACGACTTCTTTCTGCTGTTTACGATCATAGCGCTTGGCACTGACTAATGGTAAAGCGGTGCCATTATTTGTTGCAATTGTGGCTACGGAATTATCATTCCAGCGCACCATCAAGATTTCAGCTGACTTGTCAAAAGCTAAATCATAAGAACCCCTGTATTTTTCCAAGAGATTTTGTTGAATCCAGCGGACATTTGGCAATTCTATTGTCGTGAATAGTTCCTGTCGCTGAAACTGCTTTTCACCAATATATTTGAATAAATTATGAGAAGAAAAAAAAATTATCAAAAAATATTCTATGCTCTTGTAGATTTTTTAACACAGATAAGAGATCTATAACAACTTGTCCTCCTAATCCACAACGTTTGTCTTCAGTGATTATTTTATTATCTGTTATAGGGTGACCATTTTCTTAAGAAGGCAATGTGGGACGGAGCAAAAAAAAAAGGTCCACACCTCCCAAATCCAAGTGAAGAGCAAAAAAAAAGGTCCTCACCTCCCAAATCCAAGTGAAGAGAAAAAAAAAAGGTCCTCATTTCCTCAAATACAAGTTACAAAATGCGGGACTTTTGCGGGACGAATGGTCACCCTAATCTGTTGTAAGTTTTAAATAAAATCAGAAGATTTTTAAAATCCCCGAAAATACTCCTAAAATTCATAATATTTAATTATTTGTATTTATCATAAATAAAGAAACTAACAATTTTTATCATTTTTAAATGAAAAAGTGGAGTGCACTGAATCAATTAATACAAAGATTTGTATTAAAATCTTTTTTAAAGTACCTAAAAAAAATCATTTATAATGTTGCGTTGACGCACGCTCAGGCATTAATGGGTAAAGACTTCCAAAAAGTACAATTTCTCGAACTCTGCAAAACAGCCTTGAGTTTCAGTGATGATCTCCTCGTTCGATATGCATCTTTTTTCAGCGAGCAATTCAGAGAGAAAGAAGTACCAGGGGGTCAAATATTGAGTATAGGGTTGGATGAGGGAGCACTTCGTAGCCCACTTCAACCAATTTGGTTGTTACAGTTGCAGGGGTGGTTGTGAGCTGATGCATCATTATGGTGGAACAGTTTTTTTCCTCGCCAAATGGGGCCACTTTTAGTGGCCCCATCATCATTAGTGTGCAATCGATCCAATAAAGAGGCATAATATTATCCTGTGATCGTTTTTCCGTTTTCCAAATAGTCGATAAAGATTATGCCTTACGAATCCCATCGTGGACATGACCTTTTCGTCCGAAGAAACCCTTTTAACCTTTTTTAGAGCACGTTCGCCAGGAGAACTCCACTGTTTTAACTTTTCTTTAATTTCTGGTGTGTAGTGATGGATCAATGGTCACTCGATTCCATTTTTGATCCAATATGAGCAGACCCATCTTGCCGATAACTTTTTCATGCCCAAATGTTCGTGCAGGATATGAAACACGTTCGTCTGATATGTTTACCATCTTGGCTGTCTCGCGTATCTTCATTTGGCATGCGTCCAAGACGATATCATATTGACCATCTCTTCAGTTGTGACTTCATTCGGACATAATTATTTTAAGCGTCCGTCACGGACGCTTAAATAATTCGTGCTAGTAAGACTTTCAAGTCGTACGAAAACGAAATTCATTGATCCACTTGTGAAATTCTGTGCGACGGAGCAGAGTTCCCATAATATTTTTTTACTTTGCTTCAGTTTCCTTAATGTTTTTTTCCACGCAAAAAGTAGCGCGTTATCAACACACGGAATCCACTGTTTTCCATTGTAGCAAATAAACACAGATTTATCCGCTTTCGACCTCGGTTAATAATGTACTATTTGACAGGTCTACTTGAAACTTAGTGTGCATGTCTACAAAGAAAGGCAAATATCAGAAATAATATCAGATTTACGATTTGAACGTCATCCCTTATCAAGGTTACAGACTTATGAAACACCCCTCGTATTGAAATTGACTTTTTAATTTCTTTCCATTATTCTTTGTGATATTCCTGTTTATAAAGTATAAAGAAATATTAGTGTTTCATTTTAGTATGTTTTATTACAAATGTATTATAAAAAAAAAAATCAAAACAAGTTTTGTATATAATTTTAACAACATTATTTTATTGCTAATTTTTGTTGTTCGTAATTATGGTATTGGGAAATAACTAGTTATTGCAATAAATTGCTAATCTATTTTGCAGTAATCAAAATGAACTGTCAAGCACCAATAACATTGAATCACTACAGTTATAAGCCAAATTATGCAAAATATAAATTGAATAAAATTTGTTAAATCATGCTAAAAGTGAAGTTAGTTACGGTATTGGATTATAGTTCCTGACTTTACTTTTTACATAAATTTCTAGGTTTAATCTAAATTGTTATTTTCTTTGCAGGACTGTGGATAACTGTTTTGCTTATTTTTTGTTTACGTATTTAATACAATCTTTTTAATTAATACATATTTGAAACTGATAGGAAGAGTTATTTTTAAATGTATTTACGTAAAGCAGTGGTTCTCAACCTGTGTAAGATGATGGCATCCTTTTATAAAATTTTATTTGACCGTTCCCTTATTCCTCCGTAATGTATCTGTATTAAATCTACGATGTTTTCGACACCCCTATCATATACCTACGGCCAGGGGCGGATCGAGGGATTAAATCGGCCCGGGCGATTTGGATGATTCGGCCCGGGCTCACGGGACTTGTTGATCATTTATAGTGAATGTTTTAAGAGGGCCTAGTCCCGGATATAAATAAAGACCAAAGTATATTTAAATAAACTTATTTAATTTATATTTTTAATATTAATATCGAAAATAAAAATACAGTCTCTAAAATAATGAAAAAATGTTAGAAATACAAATAAACAAAAATTGATAGTAAAGTGTGAATTTGCACACATTTCAGGTATTTAGTAAGCGAATGATGATTATTTGGGATGCCAAAATAAATTTTATGTTAAAATATTTTTTTTTGTTAATTTTAATTCAAATGCCTAATAGCATTATTTAGGTTGCTAAATATGTGCAGTATTTTTTTTTATATAGCAAGTTTCATTAAGAGTTTGAAAATTGCGCCTATGGCTTCCTTTGGTTGTTTTAAGTTATAACTCCGCCCCTCTGATTTCGTGTATTCAATTTCCACTGGTTATTAAATTTACGGTTGTAAAAATTAAACATTTGCCCAAATATAACTAGAATTTTGAAACAATAATTTAAACAAAATAAAAATTCAAAAAAAAGAGAAAAAATAAAATTGTCTAGAGACCGGTAGCGAACCCTAGTTTGCAAATTAGAACGCGAGAATGCTAACCATTACACCATGAAAGCATGCTGGTTTACTGTGTTACATATGTTATTAAATATTTTACATCAGTGGTTCTCAACCGGGAGTGCCGGAACCCCCAGGAGTGCGGGGAAGCATTTCGAGGGGTCCGTGACGATTTATAGAAATTTATAAAATTTATATGTAAAGTGAAACCTCGATATAACGGTCCGATATAGCCGAATGTCCGTTATATAAAAATAAATTTTATGAATAAGCTATTTATTAACTATCAAATAGAAATATATTATAAACGAAAGTTTACATTTTAATTACACTTTAAAATTGCATTTTATTCGTCTTCAGATGATATGTCACTATACGCCCGTTGAGGAGAGTCGTCAATGTTTGTTTTTGAACTTCCTGGTTTCGGTGACACTGGTTTGAAAAATGTATCAAATTTTGCTTGGATTTTTGAAGTTTGTTGTTTCTTAATTATTAACTCTCTAAAATTGCGAACTCACCTTCTGTTCACCAAGACTATACCCGAATATATCACACGAAACATTAATATTTCAATATGGAAGTGGACATTCACCAACTATAACAACATATAACAACATTAAACCTTCTACTATAACGAACGAAGAAAAACCTAAAAAAAAAATGGAATTTAACCAAAGCCGACTGGGAGTACTATAGAATAATACTTGCTCAGAAAACACCCAACATCTTGCTAAATGATAGCACTGAAATAAATCTTGTTATAGAACAACTGACAAGCACAATAACTGAAGCGGCCGAAAACAGCATAGGATACAAATCCACAATACACAAGAAAAACACACCTTGGTGGAATAAAAACTGCGAGACAGCTAAACGTGATACTAACAGATTGTTATACAAATACAAACGTCATAAAACTATAGATAATTTAATAAACTTCAAAAAGATGAAGGCTGCTACAAGAAGAATCATTAGAGAAGCTAAGACTAATTCATGGAAAGAATACGTACACGAACTGAATAAAGATACACCGTTAAAAAAAATCTGGCAAACTATAAACAGAATCAAAGGACATGATCGTTCTCCACACATACCACTTTTAAAAGAAAGAGATAGCTGATCTACTAGCCAGAAACTTTGAGAAAACCAGTAGCAATGCCAACTACAGTCGAGAATTCCAAAAATTCAAATTTGAACAGGAGAAAAATCCAATTGAAATAATTAATAATCTAGAACCCATAAACCATATCTTCTCCAGAAATGAATTGAACTCAGTCCTCAATACTATTAAAAAAAACAGCAGCCCAGGCCCAGACAACATCCCATTTTCATTCCTAACTGAAGCCCCTGAAGTGACCAAAGACAAACTACTTGAAATCTATAATCACATTTGGACAAATAACAAGTATCCCGACACATGGAACGAAGTAGAAATTATCCCGATATACAAAAAAGGAAAAGAAAAAACCTGCCCGAGCAGCTACCGCCCTATTGCCCTGGCTAATACCACGGGAAAAATATTGGAAAAAATGATAAACAACCGGCTAATGTGGTATCTAGAGAAAAACCAATTAATAAATACCTTTCAATGTGGTTTTAGAAGTAACAGATCAACACAAGACCATCTCATAAACATAACCAACGATATTCACTCCGCCTTTCTCAACAAGCAACATGTCATAGCAGTTTTCTTTGATCTTGAGAAAGCTTACGACATGACCTGGAAATGGAATATAGAAACAAAGTTGCAAGAACTCAATATCCAAGGCCATATGTTACAATTTATTCACAGTTTCCTTAAGAACCGAAGATTTCGGGTTCGAGCGAATGGTACCGTTTCAGAAATAAAAACCCAACAGAATGGAATCCCCCAGGGAGCAATACTAAGTGTGACTCTATTTTTAATAGCGATTAACGACATCATAAAATCTGTCGAGAAACCCATCAATATTTCTTTGTTTGCTGATGACTTGGCAATCTACGCCAAGGGCAGAAGCACTCAAATCACTGAGAAAATATTGCAAACTACTATAGATCAACTACAAAAATGGACACACGAAGTAGGGTTCCGGTTTTCTATTTCCAAAACAGAGGCAGTCATATTCAAGAAAAAATTAAATAATACATCACCGAATCTTACACTAGAGAACGTTCCAATCAAATTTGTACCCACCAAAAAATTCCTTGGACTTACATTCGACCAGAAACTCAATTGGAAACCCCACATTGAAGACTTACGCAAAGACTGTAATCAACGTATCAACCTGATGAAAACAACTGGACATTATGAATGGGGAGCCGATAAAAAAACCTTGCTAATGTTATATAAAGCGGTAGTGCGCTCAAAGTTAGATTACGGAAGTATAATATATGGAACAGCCAAACCAAGCATCCTCCAAAAACTAAAAATCATACAAAACTCAGCATTACGAATAGCCATAGGAGCATATCGAACGAGTCCAATAAGTAGTATCCTCAATGAGGCAGGAGAAACCGACCTAGAGAGCAGAAGAAAAATGCTAATTACAAAATATGCTGCCAAAATAGCCACTAACCCTAAACACCCAACTTTCAATTCTTTATTCGAGCAAAATCCTAATAGAAAAATAATCCCAAGATATAAAACACCTATCCAGAAAACCATCTACAATAGCCTTAAAGACCTAAACCTCAACCTCAACATGATAGATGCAACCACTCACCATAGCTTGCCCCCCTGGATCATACAAGTACCATCTGTAAACCTTCGACTCAACAAGTTTAAGAAAAGTTCCACGACTAACACCAAATACGTGGAAGAGTTCAAGAAAATCTGCGAAGAACAACCAGAAAACGCAGCCTATTACTACACAGACGCCTCTCAACACCGTGATAAATACATCGTAGGATTCAAGACTAACTCCATCACCAAATGCTACAGTCTTCCTTCAGAAACAACAGTCAAAATCGCTGAAATAACAAGCATAAAAATGGCTATAGAAGATATAAGTACTAACGCTTCCACAAATACGTTTATCGTATGCACAGATGCCCTAAACGCCATAACAGATATCATGAACACAAAAACCAAGGAAAAAAGCATACAGGATATCCAAGAATTAATCCATAACACCCAGCTAAATTTAGGATACAAAATAACTCTTCTCTGGATCCCAAGCCACAAGGGCATCCCCGGTAACGAAGAAATTGATCAGTTCCTCAGGACAGAAAATGATGCACCACAAGCAAAGTCAACCATCCCACAAGAGTACGTGTTCGAAATTATTTCAAAAACCAGTTACAAGGAACAGCTGCAAAGATGGCACAGAATAGATAACAGCAATAAACTTCGAAATATCAAAGAAGACGTTAATATATGGAACATTACCTGTGACCGAAAAACGCAAACGACCCTTACAAGACTGCGAATTGGCCACACAAAAATTACTCATGAACACCTTCTAAATGGAAGCAACGCCAATATCTGCGATCATTGCAATGAAATTACGACAGTAGAACATATCATCACCGAATGTGAGAAATATAGGTCCGTTCGCCAGAAATACAGCATACCAGACAACTTAAGAGAAGCACTGAAGAACACACCCGAGGCCATCAGTAACCTATGGAACTATCTCACAGACTCAAAACTTATCCAACAAATTTAAATATATTTATAAAGTAATACTACACTCCTAAGTATTAAATAAGAAAACTACATGTAATTTAGAAATAAGTATTTTGTAACATGTAAGACGCTAAAAACCAAGTTGTTGAAGCGTCGTAAAATAAAGTCTACTTAAAAAAAAAAATTGCGAATTCCCGTCCGCTACTCCGGTATTTCTCCGAGTGCGCAGTCACGTGCAGTTTACGATCGTTTACATACTGTCCGTTATATCCAAAGTCCGTTGTATCTAGGTCCGTTATATCGAGGTTTTACTGTATTATTAATTTTTTTTTTGTAATAAATAATAATAAAAAATTATTTTTCAATAAGTATATTTTCTTTCTAATTTTATTAAGGTTAATAACCGCTGAATGCTACATCAATTAATTTGAACAATTTTAAAGAAATATTCATGCGAATTCCTTTTTTTGCTCTATTTTGATCAATTTGACATATAAATATGACTCAACTGAAAAAATCTGAACACATTTTTTATGGAGGTGCGGGAGCTTATTTTCACATTCAAAGGGGTGCTCCCCACAAAAAAAGGTTGGGAACCACTGTTCTACATGGTCAAGCAAAAAGCACAAAAAATGCGTTATTTTCCGAATACATTCCTGTTGTTCATATAAATGTACATTACTTAAAATTTATTCAGATTTTTAGTTTAAACCATCTGGGCTACAGGTTGTGGGACAACATTTTTGTGCACAATTTTGGCAAAATCCGCTTCAAAATAGTTTATTTTGCAAAAATAAAATTTTGATCGTTAATCCACGTACTAAGAGCTTTCATTTGATACCCTACTCTAGGTAAAAAAATATTTTTTTTCGAAAAGCAGTTATTTGTTTATATTTTTAGGGTGATATGTTTTTTAAATGTTTTAGTATGCTTCCTATGTGTGGGTCAAAGAGTTGTATAAGCATGCCAAATTTCAACTCTCTAGGTTTAGCAGTTTGGCTACAATTTTTACCGAACAGACAGACAGACAGACGACAAAATGACGGTATAAGGGTTTTTTGGTCATACCTACAAAAGGTGAGTGATTTCTAAAATAATATCATTATAAGTATTTGAGTGGATAGCGGCCGTCACATCGGCCCAAAAGACTATCGGCCCATCGGGCGATGCCCGATCGCCCGATAGGTCGATCCGCCCCTGCCTACGGCGCCCTGGTTGAGAACCATAGACGTATACGATGCATATAAAACATGATGGACACGAACATGTTCATACGTAAAACATAATTGTGTTGTGTTTTGAAATATAATTTTTAATTCTTATAAAAATTGTTATGATTTTTGAAGTATTAAATGAAGAGTATTGAAAATAAAATACGATTAATTTTTTGTTTGTGTATATTGGAGGATTGCAGTTTAAATTCTCTTTTTCAGACCTGCTAGTTGAAATCCAAACCATTGCAATCCTCTGGTATTATATAACAACTCCAGGTACTGATATATTAAATTTTTATAGTGTTTCTATTTATATATAAGAAGGAACATGTACAGTACCTAGACAAAATATTATAATCACTTACAAAAACAACATGTTTATTAAAAATGCCGACATATAATCATATGCTACTTTATTTATTTCTTTAACATATCTTGTATTTATTAAAAGATAAGCTATTTTAAACATCTTCAACTCTGTATTTTTATTCTGAGACTGATTTGCAAGAACAAAAAGTACCGATTTTGTCCTGGCCAGGTAATTCGCCAGTCCTATCGAAAATGTTTGGAACCTCCTGAAAAGACTTGTTTGTGATTTGAATAATACTAATAAACAAGTTTTAATAGATGATATTAAAAAAGTATGGCATGGCTCTCCAGAAATTGAAAATTGTATTAGGGCATGTATTGAGAGTATACCTCGAAGAATTGCGGCAGTAATAAAAGCAAAGGAGGGCAACAAAATATTAAAAAACATTTTATAAATGTACCAAAATAAATTGAAATAATAATCTACAAAATAAAAATAAAATTGGTGTATTATTATTATGTTGATTTTGAGTAAAACAATGAATTTTTAAAACTTCATAAGTGGTTATATTTTGTCTAGGTACTGTATATACGAAACGTTTCATCTCTTATTTTACTGACAAATTATATTATAATGTCAGTAAAATAAAAAATTAAACGTTTCGTGTACAGAAGTTTACACATCATCAGTCAAAAATTCTTAAAGTACATTAACTATTGTATATCATATTAAAAAAAAAAACCTCATCATTCCACTATGAGGGTTTGTACAGATAAGTTCGTACAAACCCTATATATTTATATACATATAATGTAAAAGGTTATTCTTAAATCGTCTATTTTAGAAAAGTGATAAAATGAAATAAAACAAAACTTCTAGGGAAGTTACGCACATACATCTATACACACACACACATACACACGCACGCACGTTTTTTCAGCTTTTAATCGACTAAAAATAATAAAATTTATTAAATAATAATTTCGATAGTTTCAAATATATGTGAATTTTTAATATAAGCATGGAAATTCAATGTTAATAACTGTTTCAATATGCATGTTTGAATGCATGTCAGTCGAAATGTATATTTATTTTTTAATGAAGATTTATTGAAGGAAAAATACATACATTTATTCAAGGTACTGTTTATATTTAATTTTAAATTTTGTCAATAACAAATGCTTTAAATTTTTATTGAAATTATTCAAAACAAATCTATCTAAAGGAAATATCACGTTAATAATTTGAATAAAAATCCAAAAAGATATTTTGATCTAATTAGTTTAATCATGTATTTAAGTTATATTAAGGTTTGGATATTTTTAGTATTTTGTGGGAAAACTGATATCTATATATATATATATATGTGTGTGTGTGTGTGTGTGTGTGTGTGTGTGTGTGTGTGTGTGTGTGTGTGTGTGTGTGTGTGTGTGTGTGTGTGTGTGTGTGTGTGTGTGTGTGTGTGTGTGTGTGTGTGTGTGTGTGTGTGTGTGTGTGTGTGTGTGTGTGTGTGTGTGTGTGTGTGTGTGTGTGTGTGTGTGTGTGTGTGTGTGTGTGTGTGTGTGTGTGTGTGTGTGTGTGTGTGTGTGTGTGTGTGTGTGTGTGTGTGTGTGTGTGTGTGTGTGTGTGTGTGTGTGTGTGTGTGTGTGTGTGTGT
The DNA here is from genome assembly GCA_963971575.1 of Liopterus haemorrhoidalis. Classification (NCBI taxonomy): domain Eukaryota; kingdom Metazoa; phylum Arthropoda; class Insecta; order Coleoptera; family Dytiscidae; genus Liopterus; species Liopterus haemorrhoidalis. Next base: position 41,769,352 of record OZ020614.1, on the reverse strand, counting down.
GTGTGTGTGTGTGTGTGTGTGTGTGTGTGTGTGTGTGTGTGTGTGTGTGTGTGTGTGTGTGTGTGTGTGTGTGTGTGTGTGTGTGTGTGTGTGTGTGTGTGTGTGTGTGTGTGTGTGTGTGTGTGTGTGTGTGTGTGTGTGTGTGTGTGTGTGTGTGTGTGTGTGTGTGTGTGTGTGTGTGTGTGTGTGTGTGTGTGTGTGTGTGTGTGAACAGATCCTGGAGCTTTTATGTGTTATCCTTTAGAAGATAAAACTATGGTATTTTTACAAATGAGCATAGGTTTCATACAAATGTATTTAAAAAACCAAAATTGAGATTATTAAACTTAAATTTACTACACTTCTCTTTTTATTTTATCCCTATGTATTATATAGGGAAAAAGTTTTTAATCCGGACCAATACTATGTAACTGTCTTGCCTGTTATTTATTGCAAGGACCCTGTAGGAATAATACGGATCAAGTCGTTTAACAGTCAAAAGTTGGATTAAATATCTTGAAAAACACAATAGCATAGAATAGTTTCTGTATTCTATATTCTGTACCAAAATGTATATTTATATAGCGGTGCTAATTCCAATATGTACCGGTCGATCATAATGGTCCTTTCGATGAATTTCTTTAAAATTTCTGTAGACACTTCGATCGGTCGTTCAGAACACAGATCATCAACGAAACATTTTCGGCCTTGTTTGCACTTTCAGACCCACGAATAACTAGCTTGGTTGGTTTATGCAACTCACACCAAATTGTGCATATATTCGCCGATAAATTTTAGCAGGTTTAGATCCTTCGGTTAGCAAAAAACCAATCATAGCGCGTTGTTCTGTGGCGGTGCAAACGTATCTAAGAAGTTAACCCAAAGATTTCTATGCTACCGGAATGCGAAAACTTGTGTAAGGTTGGACCAAATGTATTTTAAAAGAAGGGGATTGTGTTGAAAAATAACTATAATTTTGCTGTTTTAAATACATTTGTATTAAAACTCTAGTTTACTTATTGCAATGTCCCCTATTTTTGTCGATATTTAAATATATTTATTAATTTATTAATATTTGCTTGTAATAATTAATTTTATCATCAGCAATTGTTTATACTCTTTATTTTGTGTAAAAAAATTAAAAATACATCTTGCAATCAGCACGCGAACCGCCCCTGCAAATTTCAGCACTAAGAAGAGCGAAAAACGCTAGCCGAATTGTTTTTCACAATGTCATATCATATGGCAATATGACGTGTATTGATTCGCGCGCATGCATTTACTCTCACAGTGACATACGTAATGCGGCACTGGGCATCAAGCAGTTCCTTTGCTAAGTTTGTAGTGTAGTAATTAATCAGGATAGGTTAAATGCACTTACAATGATTTCAACTGAGAAAAAATTACTCGACAGTCGCACAGACATCAAAGAAAATGTTATTGACCTTTTCGCTAGAAATAGGACGAGAATAATGGATTTTATTTTTAAGTGATTTTGGAATATACCAAATTTAAAATTTATGGATAATAAGTAGTATTTTTTTCATATTTATTTATGTTTATTTTTTTAAATTTTGACTATAACTTCGAAATTTTATCAAACCACGCATTTATTATGTGTGTAAATTTCGAAAGTTGCAGCCCCCCCACCATTTCATATCACGGGCCGCCACTGCATCTTACTGATATATAGTTTAACAAAGTGAAAATAAAAAAAAAATTGATAAAAATAAAATAATATAAACAGAAATAAATTAGAATAAAATGAATAAAATAATATAAGTAAGCAAAATATTTAAAAAGCAATGAAATAAAATAAATACATAAGTAAATAAATAAATAAAATATAAAAATAAATAAAATACATAAAATAAATAAATAAAATATGTTACTTACATTATTGATATTCAACAATTTATTCTTTATTTAATATATCATCTATCTAAAATTAATTATCTAAGTTACCTAAATGAAATATACGAAAACACACGCTATTTACTTAAAATGTGGTGTTTTAATAGTTTTTAAATTGGGTAATATTTATATAATTAATATTTCCCATAAAGCACCAGTCGTACTATACGTGCTACGAATTATAATATTGGTTATTCAAATGTCGAAATCCTAGACGTAGAATCTAATACTCAAAAACGTCTCATTTCTGAAATGCTGCACATTCAGAACACTAAAAATAAAAACGTTTATAAAAACACCAACACAGACAAATTAAACAAAATTTACTGTTCTTCACTTAAAGACTAGTCTTTTGCAAGTTCAGTTGCACTTTACTCTCTTTAATTTTCTGTATTTCATCCTCGTGCCAACGTCCATATTAGCCTTCTTTTTATTTTATTTTATTTATTTAATTTATTTTACTCATTTATTAATTGTTTATTTAATTTACTTATTTATTTATTGATCCATTTATCATTCCCCAATATTAGGTTTTTCGTTCTCTTTAATATATAAACTACTCCATAAATACAAATAATTTAAAAAATTTAATATACGAAAATATAATTCTCGACAAAATAAAAGATATCAATGCTTTTTGCAAGTCCTACTTGTCATATTACATATTAAGGAAGGTCGGTCAATGAACTCTGAATAATTTACATGTTTTTTACAAGTCTGTACGTCTGTGATGATAGGGGGTCTAAAATGATGGGTTGTGTCATAGACATGACACAACATGACATTTGATTTGATTTTATACACTGACACGTTGACAGCGATTTTACCTATACTTGACAAAATATGTTTTTATGTACAATTTTCCATGTTTTTTTTTTTTAACTCTCTTTAAACTTCGTATTTGCCAAGGATTGGTACATATATGACCTTCCACAACATCAGTCACCGTCTATGATACTTCATATCATAGGTTAGTTTCTGGTGCTTCAGTTAAAACACATGTTTAATTTTATATTATTTTCTTTTATTTTTATTTCGTTTTGAATACTGTTTCTTGGGTTATTCCATAGTTTTTATTTCTTACTAGTTCTTGTTCACTTTATACTTTTTTTTTTCATATTATGTATGTATTATGCCGATTATTCTAGGATATAATGTAATTACAGGTTGAAGTTTCATCTACTGAAATAAAAATGCGAAACTTCCCATGAATTACTTTATTTGTTTTACTTATATGACGATTTAAGAAGAAACACTTTTATTAAATTATATATGTACATATATAATTAGCCTAAATTTATTAAATAATAATTTCGATAGTTTCAAATATTCAACTCTTTATATTCAAAGACATAATTTTATGTTTCACTGTGAAATTTCGGATACTACTGTTCAACATATCCGTTCAGTATGCTTTTGGAACATTAAAAATATTACTGTTAGCGGACAATGTTGTATTATCAGTCAATCATGTTGTTTTAAAAAGATTTTGCAACCAAAAAGAAAACTTAGAATATGATTTTTTTTTAAGCTAATCCTAGCACTATATCAACATTTGCAGGATAATGTGAGGGACTACAGAAACGACAACGTTTTTTACTTATTGTACATACCTGTACTAATAACATCTTATTGTAACGATTGACCAGAGTTCTGCCCCAGATAGTCTAGCACAGGGATGGGCAACATCCGGTATGCCATCTTCGGCCCTCGCAAGTCTGTAATTTGGTCCGTGTTCTTTTTCAAAATATGCATAATGGAAAAATACGTTCACGGTTGAAAAGGAATTCCACGAAAATTTGCTATGATTAACGAATACTCAAATAATAAATAACGAAATAATTCAATCTATAATCTAAAAATGAAATTTTTCTCTTTTTATTTTGAATCATTAAAAATTATGGCCCGCGATATATCAAACAAGCTTGAGTTGACCCGACGTAGATAAAGGTTGCCCACCCCAGGTCTAGCATAGCACTTTTAACTTGATCTTTCCACTGCGAAATGTCAATAACCTGATTAATTTTATATACAAATCGGTTTTAGGTAGATTTTGTAATTATTTTTTGCTATTCTCTTTAACTTGTGCCAATCTCTTAATTTTGCTAGTTTTGAAGTATAATTGAAAACGACCGCGTGATCTACATGTTTATAATACCAGCTTCGTTTCACTTTTTGTGCATTGTGAAACGTTCTTATTTACAAGACGTCATGAATAAAACTTTTACGTTAAGAGAGTAGTCTATATTAAGTGATACATACCTAATGTTTGTGTCATGTATATATATAGTGCGATTGGAAGGTATATATTGTAAACAATATATACAAGTTAAAACTTAGACCAACTCGGAAATCTATCCGTAATTGGAACTACATTAAATAAACCTCCCTACATAACGCTGTGTATATTGTAAAGAAAAAAAAACAATGTGTGATTGTATGTAAAATTTAGAATATATCATGTTTAGAAAAGGATTAAACATGTTTGTCTAAATATCAAAATATATTCTAAACATGTGCTAAAAACATTATTTAATTTAATAATATAATTGCCAACTATAACATATTTATAAGCCCCCCACCCCTCCGTAACACATACATAGGTACATCCTCACACAAACTATTCGCATTTATTTATGTATGGGTATGCACAATTTTTACTATATATGCTATGTACGAGGGGTGTTTAATAAGTCGGTGACTTCAAAATGAAAGAGTTTTTCAATTTTTACCAAGATGCTACATATGTTTCAACATAGTCTCCTTTTAGCTCGATATATTTTGCCCAACGATATTCCAACTTCTTTAAGCCTTCCAAAAAGTACCTTATCTCGAACGCTGCAAAATAGGCTTGTGTTTCAGTGATGATCTCGTTCGATACGAATTAGTTTGCAACGAGCCATTTCTTTATGTTTATAAAGAGAAAAAAGTCGCTGGGGGGCAAATATAGAATAGGGTGGGTGAGGGAGCAGTTCGTAGCTCACTTCGACCAGTTTGGTTGTTGTAGCTGCAGACGAGTGAGCTGATCCATTGTTATGGTCGAACAGAATTTTTCTCTTCGCCAAATGGGGTCGTTTTTTTATCAATTCAGCGTGTAATCGATCTAATAAAGCGGCATAATATAGTCCTGTGATTGTTTTTCCTTTTTCCAGTTGAAAATTATACCTTGCTTATCCCAGAAAATCGTGGCCATGACCTTTCTGGCCGAGGAAACCTATTTAACTTTCTTCGGAGCACGTTGCCCAGGAGTAATCCACTCTTTTGATTGTTCTTTAGTTTCTGGTGTGTAGAGATGGATCCATGTTTCATCAACGGATATGAAACGTCCCAAAAACTAACTTGGATCGCGGTTTTACATGTCCAGACATTGTTTCGAAATGGTCACGCGATTCCGGTTTTGATTCATTGTGAGCAGACGACTTTTTTATGCCCAGTTATTCGTGCAGCATATGAAAAACACGTTCGTCTGAGATGTTTACCATCTTGGCTATCCCGCGTATCTTCACTTGGCGGTTGTCCAACACGATATCATGAATTTTATTGACCATCTCTTCCGTTGTGATCTCATCAGGACGTATCAAACACTTACTTCGTGTTCGTACGACCACAACGCAATTCAGTGAACCACTTATGAACCATTCCATGCTATGGAGCAGAGTTCCCATAATACTTTTTTAGCTTTGCTGCTGTTTCCTTAACAGTTTTGCCACGCAAAATGTAGTGCTTTATCAACACACGGAATTCACTTTTTTCCATTGTAGCAAATATACGCAAACTTATCCGCTTTCGAACGCTGTTAAAAATGTACTATTTCACAGATCTACTTGAAACATAGTGTGTATGTCTACAAATAATAGCAAATGTCAGAAATAATATCGAACTTGCGATCTGAGCGTCATCTCATTAACTGATCAAACACCCCTCGTATTTACTTTACGTTATAAAATATTAAGTATTTTAAGATATCAGAATGTAAATAAATATTTGTTAAATTTCAGTATATCTTTATGAACATGTAAATAATTTTGTGTTATAATTTTAATGCAATGTATTATCATTGATTCCTCCATACATCCTGACAATCAAAACATTTGTTGATTATTTCGTTCCTTCTCGACAAGCTTATCAAAAATTGAATCTCTATATTAAACTCTCGAAGTATGAAAAAAGATATGTTCCTATCTGGCTTTATTAAAATAAATATAACATTTATTTAGAGAAAGGCTACACAACAGGATCATTCTAGAGCTACAGCGCGATCCCAATTATTGAGAACTGACAATAACTGAAGTGACGCCTAGCGGAATATTTTAGAACTTAACGGAATAGGATTTTGTTGGATGTGGCTCATTTAATTGCATTGTTTGTATGTGTTAAACTGAAGAAAACTTTAATAAAATGTCTTTAAAATCGCAACAGAAAATTAACTGCAATGTGAATTGTTGTGTATCAAATGGCAAATGTCAAAAATATCCTATTCCAATCGCCATTTTGTAAGCAACAACAGCGCCTCTATAGGTAATGTTTATTCTCAATATCGTAGCTCAATATACATAAATTAACAATTATTAATTCCAACTTAAATACATAGTTAATTGTATGAACATCAAAACGATCAAAAAGAATGTGAAAAATAGTATTTAACCTACGTTCATCAAAAACAATAGGTGTGTTCGATTTGCACATTTGCAGTTACTGTTAACTGCCGCGTTAAAAAAATCTGTTCGTTTGGTCGCAGTAACTGCAAATCTGTTTAATTTGTCGTAATTTACTGCCAGTTTATGACGCTACTGCGAAAAAGTTACAGCTGTTTCTCTTGCGGATTATTTGTTACGGCTGTTAACGCTTTAACGCGGCAGTAAACAGTAACTGCAAATGTGCAAATCGAACACACCTAATGTAAATTTAGTGTGAAGTAAGAAACGTGAAAAAAAATTAGAAAGAGAGAGTAACAAGGATTCTAGTGTACATCTATGCAGTAAGTATTTTAGGTTTTTTATTACTCTTAGGTTACTAGATAGAATGTTTACAAAGTCAATGTTTGCATGTGTGAACAAAGTATTATAGGCGCCCCTGGTAGCCTGATTAAAAGTAAGTTTAAAACCAATTGGAATTAAACTGATCGATACTTGCAGTGGCGCAGCGTGGTATTCCTGCGCCCGGGGACAACCAGCAGGGCCGGAGCGAGGATCTTTGGCGCCCTTATGCAAGATTTAATGAAGCGCCCCCAGAGAGGGCAAACTAAATGTTATCGTTCTTAATTTTGGCGCCCCTTGAATGCCGGCGCCCAGGTAATTTGTCCCCCCCATCGCTACGCCACTGGATACTTGTGCTCGGACTATAGGCAATTTAAATTAAATGTGGGCAGTCAATTCAATAGTGTTATCTAATATTTTATGAAACAGTGTCAATTCTAAAGTTACATGTCTGTCTTGAAAACTATTTATTTATTTATTAGTATTTATTTGGCTACCCGAACAGAACACGAGGTCCCAATAAAGGGTGGCACTATTATGACATACCTACAACTTAACAAAAACAGTTGGTAGTCCAGCTCTCAAGCGAGCAACACGTTTCTAAACTCAGGCTAAAGGATTAACCTAATTATGGAAAATGGTAACTAATAATTAGAACTAGGCCTAAGCCTACACTGTCGCTTGCGAGCGGCACGTTTTTTTTTTTCAGTAAAAACTAAATTTTGTTCATTGCAGTACTAGTGAAACGCGAAACTCATACTTTATCACTATAGACCGGCAAATATATGCAACGGTACTTTTAGTAGGTGTTTTTTTTTTATAAAAAGCGGCACATGTGTTATCTGTAGAAATAAAATGTATATATATGTTAGATATTATGCCCCAGACTGACGAGAAACACGACGCCCATGGTGCGGAGTGAAGTGCGCATGTGTCAGTCTAAGTGCAGTGTGCAGTGTGAACTGAGAATATATGTGTGAGTAGTGAGTGAATAAGACGAACACGTAAAATGGCTGTTAAGAATGTCTAGCTCTGTAAATTAATTATTTCTATTTCAATAAATGATATTAACTGTTTGTCAAGTTATTTTGTGTGCCCGGCCGCCCTAACAGTTCAGAAGTGGGATGAACAGTGAAAAGAAATTCAAAATAGTGTTTAAAAAAATGTTTCAACTGTGAAACGGTGTTGTTGGACAAGTGTGTCGATAAACAATAACACGAAGGTAGACAAATACTATAACATAGTGGACAAGAGTGTCGGAACATTGTGTTATAACTGTCGAGTTGTGAATTTGAGACATTTTCGTAAAATTTGAGGTGTAAAACGCGTAGTTTTACCGGGAATTACAGAGCTAGTCGGAGCCATTTTGAATAGTTGCCGTATAGTTTGCGAGAGTAGACCTTAATGTCTTGTACATAAGAGCGTGTCGTGCAGTTGTTAAGTGCGATAGTTCCGTGCGACGGCGGTTATCAGTTGAATTTGTTGTAAATACCGGCCAGTGGTGGCGTGAAATTTTCGCTAAGAGGCACATTTTCGAACATTTGTTGACATTTTGAACACTTGAACGTGAAAGAGTGCGAGTTACGATAAAATGGAGTTGGAGGACATCCAGGAAAGCGTACAGCGTGCAGAATCTCCTCTGTACACGGTTCCTTTGATGCAGTCAACGACGAGGCAGGACCAGTTGGAGCCGGATCGCCAAGCTGCGAGTGTCGACGACAAGGAGATGGAGCTGAAGCGCAAGGAGAGGGACCTTCTTCAACGAGAGATCGAGCTGCTGCAACGCGAGCGACAAAGTATGTATGTTCCAAATTTTAACTCTTTAGTACTAGACCAAACTCTTAATAGCGGGTTACATAAAGACCTGGCTGAACAACTGTTGCCTGAATTTGATCCTGCGAAAAGTACAAATTTGACTGCTGAAAAGTGGGTCAAACGCGTCGAGGGTATTGCAAATGCGTATGGGTGGAGTCATCCTTTATTGCTAACGAGAGTTATTTGTAAAATGAAGGGAGCTGCAAAGCAATGGTTTGAATGCAACGTAGAAGAAGTAGCCACTTGGGAACAATTTAAGGAAAAATTAATATACAGTTTTCCGTGTACGTTGGACCAAGCAGATGTGCATTTGGCACTGAGCCAAAGAAGAAAGGGACGAGAGGAAACATATGAAATGTATGTTTACTCCATGAAAGCTATAGGGCAGCGAGGAAATGTGGACGAAGGATCTTTGTTGAAATATATAATAAAAGGCTTAGGAGACAAGGAGCTAGCCCGAAGCCTGGCCATGTGTGAATTTAAAGATGTAGAAGATTTCGTGTATAAGGTGAAGAAATATGATGCCATTATGAAAAATAATGAGGATAGAAGCGTCGGAGCGAGAAGTACATTTACGCGTGATAGAAAAGAATCTAAAAATTTTGAAGCGACTGAAGGAACAGTCAGATGTTACAGATGTGACAAAAATGGACACCTAGCAAGAGATTGTACACAGGTGCCTAAGAAAACTTGTTTTAAGTGTAAAGCGGAGGGACATTTCGCTAGGGAATGCACTGCATTCTCGAATAGACAAGAAAGAACAAACAGTGGTTCTTCACAAGACCGGAAACCTAGGGTACACAAGATAGACCAAGTAAACCAGAAGCTGAAGGATGAACGATACAAAGAAGTCGAAATAGATGGAAGAAAAATGATAGGATTCATTGATTTGGGCAGTGACGTAGTAACGCTGAGAAAAGACGTCGCTGAGCAGGAAAATATTAAATATTTAGCGAGAAAACAAATACTACGAGGGTTCGGAAAGGGAGGTTGTGAAGCACTTGGGAAGAGAACTCTTGTATTCACAGTCGATGGAATAGACATAGAATCTGAAGTGTTGATAGTACCAGAAGATTCCCAAGATGACGCAATGATAATAGGCATGTCCGCATTAAACCAGCCTGAAATAAGAATTGAGAAAGAGAAAGGAAAATTAACTATTGAGAAGAAAGAGTTACCAGTAGTAGAGGAAACAGAAGTTGCTGAAGTTAGAAAACTAGAACCAGTGTACGACGAAGACATACAAACAGGGGAAGATATTGAACCGAGCCAAAGAGAGGAACTGAAGAAAACAATAGTTCACTACAGGGATTGTTTTGCGAAAAAATTAACTGAAATTGGAAAAACCAACGTTACGACCATGAAGATCGAGGTAATAGATCAAAAGCCAGTATACCAACGTCCATATCGAATACCATATGCACAGAGAGAAGTCATGAAGAAAATTGTAGATGAATTGCTTGAAATAGGATTGATAGAAGAATCGACATCAGACTATAGCAGTCCAGCAATTTTGGTAAGGAAACAGAACGGGGAGAATAGACTCTGTATTGATTACAGACAATTGAATAAGAAGATAAAGAAAATACAGTATCCTATGCCGATAATCGAAGAAGTCTTAGATAATTTGTCTGGCTATAAGTTTTTCAGCAAACTAGATCTTGCTTCAGGATATTATCAGATTCCTATAGAACCGGAATGCAAATACCTCACCGCATTTGCCACAGTAAATGGGCAATATCAATTTAATTACATGCCATTCGGGATAGTAACAGCGCCGGCAATTTTTGCAAAAATGATGGATAAGCTGGTGAAAAAGATGCGACGTGGAGATGTAGTCCACTACTTCGACGATATTTTAATACCAAGTAAGTCAATCCAAGAAGGAATGGAAAAGCTTGAAAGAGTATTTAAAGTCCTTAGGGATGCTGGAATAACGCTACGATTAGAAAAATGCCAATTCTTCGATACCAAGGTAGAATATTTAGGTTACGAAGTGACCGGAGAAGGAGTTCGGCCACAAGAGCGGAAGACAAACGCTGTGCAGAGTTTCAAAAGACCTACAAATACCCATGAAGTGAGGCAATTCTGCGGATTAGCCTCATTTTTCCGAAAGTTCATACAGAATTTTGCCCTGTTAGCAGCACCATTAACGAGATTGCTCCGAAAAACTGAAGAATTTGTGTGGAAGGAGGAGCAAGAGACCGCATTCGAGATTATTAAACAGAAACTCATCGAAAGACCAGTTCTTACATTATTTGACCCTGCGAAAGAGCATCGTGTCCATACAGACGCCAGCAAGATAGGCCTAGCCGGAATTTTATTACAGAGTGATGAAAATGACTGGAGACCTGTCGCATACTATAGTCGTCAAACAAATGATGCTGAAACTCGTTACCATAGTTATGAGTTGGAAATGTTAGCGGTAGTAGAGACAGTTGAGAGATTCAGAAACTATTTACTCGGAAGAAAATTTGAGATTTACACTGATTGTAACGCTCTGAAAGCAACGATGTCTAAGAAAGAAATGATTCCAAGAGTAGGAAGATGGTGTCTAAAATTGTTAGAATATGAGTTTGAACTGCTTTACAGGCCAGGAAATCAAATGCAACATGTGGATGCATTGAGTAGGCAACCAAACGAACCGTCTAGAAAACCTGAAACGGTGGGTACGAAAATTATGACGCTAAGAATAAGCGAGGAAGATTGGTTATTAACCTTACAAATGCAAGATGAAAAATTAAAAAGAATTAGAGAATTATTAAGCCGTGATCCAGAAACCATTGAAGAAAAGCAGTTACACGTAGATTATGAAATTAAAGACCAGAGAATCTACAGGAAAGTTAACAAAACATTGAGATGGGCTGTACCTTCAAGCATAAGATGGCGAGTAGTACGTGGAAGCCATGATGAGATGGGCCACTATGGTGAAGAAAAGACCTTAAAACATTTGCAACGTTACTATTGGTTTCCCAAGATGAGACAGTATGTGAAGAAATACATAAAGGCTTGCATAGAATGTGCCTACCACAAGGTAGCAGCGGGCAAGAAGGAAGGTGAGATGCACCAGATACCCAGAGTACCGATACCATTTCACATAGTTCATGTTGACCACCTAGGACCGTTTCCCGAAAGCAGTAATAAGAACAAGTACTTATTTGCGTACATCGATAATTTCACTAAATATGTGTCATTGAGAGCAGTAAAAGACGTAAGTGCTAAACATGCCTGCAAATGTTTAGAAGATATCATCAGTATCTTTGGAGCACCAACTTATTTGATATCCGACCAAGGCACTGCATTTACAGCGAAGACTTTTGAAGAAGTTTGCACCGAAAATGACATCAAGCATATTAAGAATGCAACGGCTACACCTAGAGCAAACGGTCAAGTCGAACGTTTGAACAGAACAATATTAACGGCCGTAACAACGATGACAAGCCGAGAAGACGGCAAGGATTGGGATAAGCAGTTACGAGCGATACAATGGGCTATAAACAGTCTGCCAAACAAAACTACGAATAGAACACCCCACGAACTATTATTTGACTTCAAACCCAGAAACGCTTTGCAAAATAAATTAATGTTAGCATTAGAAGATGATGAGAATGAGCAAAACGAAACGTTAGCTGAAAGACGCGAAAAATCAATAAAGTTAATAGAAAAGGCACAGTTAAAACAAAAGTTGAGATTTGATAGCCAGAGAAAGAAACCCAGAGAGTATTATAAAGGTGAGTTGGTCTTAGTGCAAAGAGAAGCAGTAGCAACCGGGCAGTCTAAAAAGTTAACACCTAAGTACAAGGGTCCGTACATGATCGAGAAGGTATTACCGCATGACAGATACCTTTTGGTAGATGTCCCAGGAGCAGAACGAACGCAGAGGAGCTTTGAATCTGTTTTCACGACAGATCGGATGAAGCCGTGGTGTACCCCTCCTGCAGCTGAAGAAGAAGACAACGACCCCGACGACGATAGGATCGAGGACGATCCTGATATCAGGATGGACGAGCTGTTAGATATTATGCCCCAGACTGACGAGAAACACGACGCCCATGGTGCGGAGTGAAGTGCGCATGTGTCAGTCTAAGTGCAGTGTGCAGTGTGAACTGAGAATATATGTGTGAGTAGTGAGTGAATAAGACGAACACGTAAAATGGCTGTTAAGAATGTCTAGCTCTGTAAATTAATTATTTCTATTTCAATAAATGATATTAACTGTTTGTCAAGTTATTTTGTGTGCCCGGCCGCCCTAACATATATATATATATATATATACAAGGTGTTTGTTTGAAACGGGGCACCCCGAAAATCTCCTTTATTTGTAAAGATACAAAAAATCTTCAGAACAAAAGTTAAACTAGACTAGGGTGACCATTTTCTTAAGAAGGCAATGCGGGACGGAGCAAAAAAAAGGTCCTCATCTCCCAAAATCCAAGTAAAGAGCAAAACAAAAGGTCCTCATCTCCCAAAATCCAAGTGAAGAGCAAAAAAAAGGACCTCACCTCCCAAATCGAAGTGAAGAGCAAAAAAAAGGTCTTCGCCTCCCAAATCCAAGTGAAGAGCAAAAACAAAAAAGGTCCTCACAAGTATTTTTTTTCTTTTGTTTTTTGTTGGTCTTTATTTACAAATAGTAAAAAATTGAAAAATGAAAATACGGAAAATACTAATGAAATGGTATACCCAATACAGTCTATATCAGAGAGGGCGCTTTATGAGTAAAAACGAAGTTAAAAATTATTACTGAATTATTCGTTTAAAATAGCACGCCTATGGCAAAAGTACCGTTGCATATATTTGCCGGTCTCTATTTATCACTTTTTAATACGCTCATAATGAGTCTAATCTCTTGCATTCCAATTTAATTTAACTGTGAAGACGTAACATAGTCACTGTATTGCGGTTTTTCGTATATAGTTTTCAACTTAAAAATATTAATAAAAATAGAAAAAGTTAGGATAAATATGAAAAAGAAAAATCTAATAAAATAAGGTAATTGTGTGAACTTATATGAATTTAGCAGAATTGCAAGCTATAATGCAGACTTTTTCTAAATTTTCGTTAGAAAAATTATTTCTGCTTGGCGTAAGAATATTTTTAAATCTTGAAAAAGATCTTTCGACTTCACAAGTAACGACTGGGGCTCTGCAAAAATAATTTCGATATTGATTAAAATATGGTTTTAAAAAATCGGTATAAATTTGTGTTAATATACGAAGGTCTGGATTTCTCTGAAGAACTGCGTCAATTTTATTATTTAAATAAAGGCCGAAGTCACCTTACTTGTTTTAAATTTGATATGACTAAGTTAAAATTATACAAGCTATCAACTAAAGGTACATTGTTTTTTTCTAGTAGAGTTATTGTTGAAGGGATGCAATTAAATGTATTGTGTATAAAATATAACTTTTGAAATAAATTTGGAACTTGCACTATTTGTCGACATGTACGAATGCTCTGTGCATCATCGCCATTTAATTTTGTTAAAAAATATTTGAGGATCTTAAAGTTATTGGCATAGAACGCACATGCTTTTAGCCACGTAGAGTCGATTCAAATAGAGTTGAGTTCATCAATAAAACTGCAGAAATGATTTTTCGTCTGGACGGGTCTAATTTACTTATAATAGGGGTGTTAGGTTTGATACTCATAGCCGTAGAAGTATTGTGTGAGTTAGGAGCTTTCAACGTGTTTATACAAAAAATTATTTTTCTATTCATAATCAATTTGCCTTCTGTCATTTATGACTGACATATTTATATTAAACAGCATTTTATTTATATTTTAATATATAGCTTTTAAATCGTTCCTTAACTAATTCAATAAAAAATATTATTTAATTGTCCCATTTTGTTTAAAAATATTTTATTTGTCTCCGCCACTGGCGTTATCTTGTTTGCGCAATTTTGTAACGGTCGTGTATCCTTTTCTATTGAATCGACTCTACCCACCGGGTAAGTACAGGCTCGGGCGGTAATCTTAGAAATGGACAACAATTTTTAAACAATGTTATACGAGAAGGAGCTTTCAATTATATATTTTTTAAATTACTTATAAAAATATTCACATCTGAAAAATTACTTCTGACAAATCCAGCTATTTTCTATGTAACGAGTGTGCTAGAAATGTAATATGTATAAAGTGACCAGATGTTTTACAATGGTTTGTGGGACAGGTTCTTAAAAAAAACTTCTTACCTCTTAAAATTTAAGTGACGAGCAAAAAAAAAAAGGTCCTCACTTCCCAAAATCCAAGTGACGAGCAAAAAAAAGGTCTTCACCTCTCAAAATACAAGTGACGAGCAAAAAAAAAAGTCATCACCTCCCAAAATCTAAGTGATGAGCAAAAAAAAGGTCCTCGCCTTCATTTTGTCCAGTGTAGGACACTTTGTGGGACAATTCTCGATGTGGGACAAGGAACCCAAATGTAGGACGTCTGGTTACTTTAAATATGTAGCAAATGGGAGCAATGACGTTTTAATATTTGACCTGTTTTGAGCATGTAAACTGCAGAATCAGAAAGAAAAAGAAGAACCATATTAAGATTAATATTTATAATTGATTTTAAATAATTTAAAACTATATTAGCCATTGGGCCGCCGTTAACAGTTTCACTTATATGTGTTGCAATAAGGTAAGGCCAGTGTTGTAATGTATCTAGTTACAAGTATCTAGATACAGTAACTAGATACTTTTTCAAGTATTTAGATACAAGTTACAAAATAGTTACCAAAATACATATACAGAGTGTTCAGACGCGCCATTTAAACTTATAGTATATATTATATATTAGTGTTTTACTGAGAATTAATGTGTGAAAATTTGCATAGTGCTTATTTGAGGGTACCTCTACTAGTTGCAAATCTGTACAGCCTAAAAATTCAGCATCCTACCTGTGTCACGGAGTATTTTAGAAGTCATCTGGAAGTGGCATCGCGTTGCAAGGTACGGTTATTACCTTTCACACTAGCATCATTATAATTTCTTTATCCGTATTCCTTCTCCACCACAGTCAAACTTCACACACAATTCACTTTTTAATTTCATGTTCCTATCTTAACCTAGCATATTCTGATAAATTTCTTTTATATAAAATCTTCGTTATCGTTTGCGTTAACAAATCAAAACCTATAATCTAACGTACTCTTGGGCAATTCTATCCCTGTGAGATATACTAGCCTACAGTACAGCTGTGTAAATACTATTGTATAAATACAAGAGTAAAAATAAAAGTTCATTGGCAAACATAATCAGACCAATTCTGTAACTCAGTTACTATGAAAATAGTAACTAAATTATGGTAACCATTCGTCCCGCATTTTGATTTGGTGTCCCCAGGGCCGAATTTTGCTCTGTACTTATATTTGGGAACTGAAGACCTTTTTTTTCTCTCTACTTTTTTTTGCTCCGTCCCGCATTGCCTTCTCCAAGAAAATGGTCACCCTAAACTAAATGTGTCTCTATGAGCAAGGTCAGTTACTGTCATGAATGAAAGGCATTATACTTTTTATAATATTTTATCTTGTAGTAACGTTACTACACAGTAAATTTTTACAGAATTGATCTGAATGTCTCCAATTTGCCCAAATTGCAGTAAGAAAACTGAAAATACTCCTTGTATTCTATGCCATGGCTGTAAAATCAATGTGCATACTCACTGCATCGGCCTGTCTCAAGAAGACGCCACCCGTTTTACGCGCCTGAAAGTAAAATCTATCAAAATATTCTGCAAGAAATGTGCAGAGGTTAGTGAAAAATTAACCCTGATTAACCAATCACTACTTGAATTGGAGAAGAAGTTTGAAGACAGGCTAAAGGCACTGGAATCGGCTATACCCAATGCAATCGTTACGTCTAAACCAATCGATTTTGAGGATGTAGTCCAGGAGTCTATGGAGAGGATTAAACGATCTAAGAACATTATAGTGCGTAATGTGCCAGACAGTAACACCCAGTCTTCTGATTCTGACATAGCCAGTGTCACAGATATTCTGCGATATTCTGCTTATCCAAGGTGATGGTTGCACCCCACCTATCAGCGTCAGTCGTCTCGGTAAGCCTCGGAACGATGGTCACTCAAGGCCTCTCAGGGTTGTTTTTACAAGCGAAAAACAAGCTAAGACCATACTTAGAAATAAAAATGCTATGTTACAAACTAAATATAAGAACCTGACCTACCATCCCGAAATCTAATAAACTATTCATACTTCTGAGGTCGACAACATATACTTAAATATAAGAACGTTTCTTTGGCTAATGATCGGACACTTCTACAAATGAATCACTTATCAAATTTGGGCGAGGAATTAAAAACACGAACTGAAAATGGCGAAACGGACTTAACTATTAAAACTCCTGGAATTTGCTCAGTTTCGGAAGTACGTCAGCCAAAAAAGTTTTAAAAAACTCTTTCATCTAAATAAAAATTCTATATACTAATATAGCAGCATAAACAGCGAAATTCAATGATCTGATGGCGTTCCTACATGGTAAAACTTTTCCAATAATTGCTATTTCCGAAACATGGCTTACAAGTGCAATACCAGACTCTGTCTACAGCATTTCTAACTACACCGTATTTCGATCGGATCGTCATAACAAGAGAGGTGGTGGTGTCTGTATATTCTTTAACGACTCAATCTTTCCCAATGCTCGTATACTACCACTTTCTTCAAATTTGCCTGTCGAAATTGATAATCTTATTCTGCAAATATCAATGAAGAACTGTTAATTTACTGTGACTTGCTTTTACCGACCATCCAATACAAACATATCAATTGATGAACAGATGTGTGGCTATTTAAAGTATCTAGCTAATTCTCATTCAAACCTATTTGTTCTCGGCGATTTCAACTTTCCAGATATAAAGTGGCCATTACAAATACCACCAACTAGTCCAGACAATGATGCACTTTTTGCCAGTATCTTAATTAGCTCTAGTCTACCATAGAACAACTTATAACTAAACCTACAAGATACCGCATCGGCCAAGTACCATCTACGCTTGATTTGGTTTTAACAACAGATCCTACCCTGGTATCGTCTGTTGACTATTTACCACCAGTTGGCATCTCTGACCACGTTTGCTTAGTAACAACCATCCAAGTGGTTGTTATTTCAAATAAATACTCTCCGAAACCGAATATACGGAAAGCAAACATTGATGAACAATGGAATTCTTTTACTGATACATTGGACAAATATGTGCTGCAAAATACACCTATCTCTCGTAAAAAGAGGTGTGGCCGTAATCCCTGGATTACTCAAGACATCATCTGCCTTTCCAACAGGAAGAAAAATGTTTGGAGACGTGTCAAGCGCTATGGTTACGATGAAGATTTTCTGGCTCACAGAAGACTTTCTAGCGTTGTGAGTTCGTTGGCAAGGAAAGCTAAAGAAGCATATGAAATTGAAATACTTTCAAGAGGACAAAAATCTTTCTACGCATTCACTAGAAGCAAATTATCGAACGCTTCTTCTATCCCCATGATCCTGAACAACAACAATGTTCCCTGCACCGGCTATGACGAAGTGGCTGATATTTTTGCTAGTAAATTTGCGTCCAATTTTACAACAGAAAATTCAAATTTAAACCGCAAATTAATGCAAAGATTTTGTGATGAAGAACTCCAACACGTCGTTATAAACAAGGAAATAGTTCTAGAAAAGCTCAACGCAATATCTACCTCGTCAGCGCCAGGACCAGATTGCATCCATCCGTTGACATTGAAACAATGTAGCGAAGAAATTGCTGAAGCCCTCGTTATAATTATGAAGAACTCACTTGAATCATGCTCAATTCCTAAAGATTGGCTAACATCAACTGTTATTCCGATATTTAAGAAGGGTAACAAATTGCAGGCGGAAAATTATATCTTATTATGTCTTACATCAATTCCAGCCAAGATACTTGAGCGCATTATAGTTGACCAGCTTATTCCATTTCTTTTGCGTCACAAGATTGTTCCTGAAACTCAACATGGTTTTATACCAGGTAGATCTGTTGTCTCCAATTTACTACTTGCTACAAACTACTGGTCAAAACAAATTGACATTTCGATCCCAACAGACATAATATACCTAGACTTCTCCAAGGCGTTTGACAAGGTTCCACATAATAGACTTTTTCTTAAACTCAAACAATTTGGCATAAGCGGTAGCCTACTTAGCTAGATTAGGGCGTTTTTGAGTAACAGATCGTTCAGAGTTAGAGTAGGATCTGAACTTTCAACGTCACTTCCTGTCACTAGCGGTGTCCCCCAAGGAACAGTGATTGGTCCGATTCTATTTTTAATTTACGTTGCTGATTTAACCACCAATTTAAAAAGCAGTCACCAAATGTACGCCGATGATCTTAAGATATATGGAGAAATCAGCCAGCATTCTTCAATTCAACAGGACCTTAACGAAATCGTTGCCTGGTGTGAAGACTGGCTCCTACCACTGAACACAACCAAATGCTGTAGTCTTCATATAGGAAAGGACAATCCACGGTTATCATATTTTATTGACAACGCAGTGATACAGCAAGTCAACGAAGTTATTGACCTGGGTGTTACTATAAACAGTAATCTTGAGTGGTCTCCGCACATTACAAATATAGCGAAGAAAGCTAATACTCTCCTTTACATAGTGCACAAATCCTTCTCTAAACTTTCTCCTGTTCTTTTTCGCAAAATCTATACCACATATATTCGCCCACACTTGGAATATGCTTTTGTTGTTTGGTCGTCGTATTTGCAACGTGACGTACTTCATCTTGAAGGAGTTCAACGACGAGCTACGCATATGCCTGAGCTTCGACATCTTCGCTAAGAAGAACGCCTTGAAGTTTTGAACTTGCCGACCCTTACCCAGGACAGATCTCGTGGAGACCTTATCCAGATGTATCGCATCACAACTGGCAAATTCTCAACAGATATGTCCACACTATATTCACTCAGTCTCAACAGCACAACGCGTGGACATAGACTGAAACTAAAACACGAGATCTACAAGAAGCAAAATAGGGAAAACTTTCTGTACAACCGTGTCTTTCAGTTATGGAACTCTCTCTCTGAAGATACTATTTCGGCGCCGACTATTAATTCTTTCAAGGCCAAGATCTCGCCCATGTTCGAATAAAAACTTTATATTAATATATTTTCACTCCGCAATATTTATATTTTGTATTTTATTTTATTTTATTTTTTTGTTTATCTCTGTAATATTTATACTTTACATTGTATACTTTGTATTTTGTTTTTGTTTTATATAAAATTATATTTATTATATATATATTATATATATATATTTATTATATATATATATATATATATATATATATATATATATATATATATATATATATATATATATATATATACTAGCTGAAAACCCGTGCTTCGCTACGGTATATTGTTGGTCTCATTGGCATAAAATCCTCAGTTTGTTTTTAAACTTGTGTATGGGTAACCTTTGTAACAAAAAATCTAGTCGATATCTCATCTGTCCTAAGAGGAATATTGGGAATCCGTGAAAAAACATTTTACTCCTTTTCAGCAGATAGGGGACGAACTTGAAAAAATCCTTTCTTAGTGGGTTCTTACGTCATACTGAAAAATGTACTCTCCGAATGTTTTATTTCTAACAAAAAAAATACTAATTTACCCTTTAGGAGTGAAAGAAAACTGTCAAAACACAAATATGCCAAAATAAAATGTTATAACTCAACAACAGCTGAAAATATAAAGGGTTCTATAATTCACCCAGAATGTAGATTCACCCCTTTAGGGGTTGATTAAGATCAAATCCTGAAATATATTTTTCGGCCTTTGTATGGGTAATCTTTATAAGCAAAAACCAAGTCTATATCTTATTGATCCTAGAAAATATTAAGGCGTCCTTGCAATCACAATTCCCTCTTTTCACCCTTTAGGGGTGATATTTGTTAAAGGTAAAAAACTGTTAAAACCATTTCGAGACATTTTAAAAAGACACCTATGTGCCAAAAAAAAAGTTATAACTCAACAAACACAGGAAATACGACGCGATTTATAATCTACCCCGTTTGTAGAATCACCCCTTTAGGAGTTGATTAGGACGAAATCCTGAAATAAGTTTTTCGGCATTTGTATGGATATTTTTTGTAAGCAAACACCAAGTCGATATCTTATTGGTTCTAAAAGAATTAAGGAATTACTGAAATCACATTTCACCCCTTTTCACCCTTAAGGGGTGAAATTAAAAAAAAATGTCAAAATCATTTCGAGATATTAAAAAAAAAAACACCTATGTGCCAAAAAGTAATTTTGCAACTAAACAAACACAGGAAATACGACGGGATGTTTAATTCATCCCGATTGTAGATCCACCCCTTAAGGGGTTGATTAGGACAAAATCCGAAAATTGGTTTTTCGGTATTTGCATGGGTAGTTTTTGTAAGCAAAAACCAAGTCGATATCTTATTGGTCCTAAAAAATGTTAAACAATCCTTGAAATCACATTTTACCCCTTTCTACCTTTGGGGTTTTTTAATTTAAAAAAAATTTTAAAAAAATTGTCAAAACCATTTCGAGATATTTTAAAAATACGCCTATGTGCGAAAAAGAAACCTTATAACTCAACAAACACAGGGAATACGACGGGATGTATAATTTACCCCAATTGTAGATCCACTCTTTAGGGGATGATTAGGACAAAATCCTGAAATATATTTTTCCGTATTTGTATGGGTAATCTTTGTAAGCAAAAAGCAAGTCGATATCTTATTGGTCCTAAGAGATATTAAGGAATCCTTGAAATCACAATTTACCCCTTTTCACCCTTTAGGGGTGAAATTTAAAAAAACTGTCAATACCATTTCGAGATATTTTAAAAAGATACCTATGTGCCAAAAATTAATGTTGCAACTAAACGAACACAGGAAATACAACGGGATGTATAATCCACCCCGATTATAGGTTCACCCCTTTAGGGGTTGATTAGGACAAAATCCTGAAATACCTTTTTCGGTATTTATATGGGTAATCTTCGTAAGCAAAAAGAAAGTCGATATCTTATTGGTCCTAATTGATATTAAGGAATCCTTGAAATCACAATTCATCCCTTTTCACCCTTTAGGGGGTAATTTTAAAAAACTGTCAAAACTATTTCGAGATATTTTAAAAAGATACCTATGTGCCAAAAAGTAATGTTGCAACTAAACAAACACAGGAAATACGGCGGGATGTATAATTCACCCCGATTGTAGATCCACCCCTTAAGGGGTTGATTAGGACAAAATCAAAAAATTGGTTTTTCGGCATTTGCAAGGGTAGTTTTTGTAAGCAAAAACCAAGTCGATATCTTATTGGTGTTAAGAAATATTAAACAATCCTTGAAATCACATTTCACCCCTTTTCACCCTTTAGGGGTTAAATTTAAAAAAGTTGTCAAGACCATTTCAAGATATTTTAAAAAGATGCCTATGTGCCAAAAAGAAACCTTATATCTCAATAAACACAGGGAATACGACGGGATGTATAATGCACCCCGATTGTAGATTCATCTTTTAGGGGTTGATTAGAACAAAAACCTGAAATATGTTTTTCGGTATTTGTATGGGTAATTTTTGTAAGCAAAAAGCAAGTCGATATCTTATTGGTTCTAAGAGATATTAAGGAATACCTGAAATAATAATTCACCCCTTTTCACCCTATAGGGGTGAAATTTTAAAAAACTACCAAAACCTTTTCGAGATATTTTAAAATGACTCCTATGTGCTAAAAAGTAATGTTGCAACTAAACGAACACAGGAAATACGACGGAATGTGTAACTCACCCCGATTGTAGATCCACCCCTTTAGGGGTTGATTAGGACAAATTCCTGAAATAAGTTTTTCGTTAATTGTATGGATAATCTTTGCAAGCAAACAGTAAGTCGATATCTTATTGATCCTAAGATATATTAAGGAATCCTTGAAATCACAATTCACCCCCTTTCAACCCTTAGGGGTGAAATTTTAAAAAACTGTCAAACCCATTACGAGATATTTTAAAAAGACACCTATGTGCCAAAAAGTAATGCTGCAACTAATGAACACAGGAAATACGACGGGATGTAGAATTCACCCCGATTGTCGATCCACCCCTTTAGGGGTTGATTAGGACAAAAGCCTGAAATAAGTTTTTCGGTAATTGTATGGATAATCTTTGCAAGCAAACAGTAAGTCGATATCTTATTGATCCTAAGAGATATTAAAGAATCCTTGAAATCACAATTCACCCCTTTTCACCCAATAGGGGTGAAATTTTAAAAAACTACCAAAACCTTTTCGAGAGATTTTAAAAAGACTCCTGTGTACTAAAAAGTAATGTTGCAACTAAACGAACACAGGAAATACGACGGAATGTATAACTCACCCCGATTGTAGATCCACCCCTTTAGGGGTTGATTAGGACAAAATCATGAAACTGGTGATTTGGTATTTGTATGGTTAATCTTTGTAAGCAAAAAGCAAGTCGATATCTTATTGGTCCTAAGAGATATTAAAGAATCCTTAAAATCACAATTCACCCCTTTTCGCCCTTTAGGGATGAAATTTCAAAAAACTGTCAATACCATTTCGAGATATTTTAAAAAGACACCTATGTGCCAAAAAGTAATCTTGCAACTAAACGAATACAGGAAATACAACGGGATGTATAATCCACCCCGATTGTAGGTTCACCCCTTTAGGGGTTGATTAGGGCAAAATCCCGAAATTGGTTTTTCGGCATTTGTATGGGTAATACTTGTAAGCAAAAACTAAGTCGATATCCCATCGGACCTAAGAGATATTACGGAATTCGTGAAATCACATTTCACCCCTTTTCATCCCTTAGGAGTGGAATTTCGAAAAATCCCTTCTTAGTGGGTGCTTACGTCATGAAGGGAATATACTCTCCGAATTTCAAGTTTCTAGGCCCAGGGGTTCGGGCTGGGCGGTGATGAGTGAGTCAGTCAGTCAGTCAGGACACTGCCTTTTATATATATAGATATATATATATATATATATATATATATATATATATATATATATATATATATATTGAGCTTAACAAGCCATTTAGCTTCAGCTCTTATTGTAATAATAATAATAATAATTATATTACAAATTAGTTATTTTTTGAAATATGTATCTGTATCTAGATATTTAAATTTAAGTATCTTGTATCTGTATTTTAGATACTTTGATCGTTACTTTATTTTTCGTTACTATAAACAAAATTCAGAAAACAATTGAAAGTTTGCCATTTACAAATAAAATTTATTTATATATATATATATATATATATATATATATATATATATATATATGAGTCATTCTTTTTCATCGAGAGACCCCATGCTGTCCAAAAATATATTAGTCTATGAAAGGTCTACCAGGGCTCATTCGATGCTTATTGTAGTCTAGTTTCGAATCCGAGTGGCTCTTTTACGGAAACATCGTAACTTATCAAATATGGCCACCAATCCCACGTGACCTCTACCTTTTCTTCGATAAATCGATTATAAAGTCAACACAATCGAGTCAATTTGGGTGTCAATCTCCTGAAAATGTTACCTAAAGGTAGTTGAGGCGGCTGTTAATGAATCCAGGGTCAAATTTAGAAAATTCAATATGGCGGATGCAATATGGCGGCCGAAACCCGTGCCAAGTGAAGATTTTTTAAACAATGATTAGATTTCAATATAATATAATGCCTGGGGGTTTATGGGGTCACTGATGATGAATTCAGGGTGCAATTCAGAAAATTAAATATGGCGGATCCAATAAAGCAGATTCAATATGGCGGCCAAAACCACTCGGATTTCGAAACTAGACTACAATAAGCATCGAATGAGCCCTGGTAGACCTTTCATAGACTAATATATTTTTGGACAGCATGGGGTCTCTCGATGAAAAAGAATGACTCATATTGGATACAACAATGCCCGATGGCGGCGCTACGAGCGCTGTGAACAGCTGATTGAAACGAGTAATGTGAAAGTTGTCCATATTTGTTTACATGTTAAATCATCGATTTGCAATGGATAATAAACAGCTATCCTTATTAAATTATTTAATTTTTTTAAGTGCAACACCTTCTTCTAGGTGTGTAGTTGAAGGAGAAGAGTTGTTAAACGCCGGAAATCTTATGTTGTGCGGAATTTTGGACAAAAATGATGAGCATGTCGACATATGTGGGTTATGTTTACAAACAAGCAGTTTGAGAACACCACCTCACGAAGTCACTGGGAAATTAAAATTTAGTAATGATGTTGAAGTTTTAAATATGTCCTGCACATGTAAAGCAGGAACTACATGCAAACACATTTCAGCTATCCTATTGTGCCAGGTGGTTAACAAACCAAAATGAAAGAAGCCAAGATCAGGGCATTGATTGATTGTGAAATATTTGATTTATCTTTTTTTTGTGTGGTTTCTGTTGGTTTTACTTTTTGTTCCAGAAACAATATATTGAGTATGGAAATATTAACCAGCACAGATTTAAAATGCCTGTGGTCTACTTTTAAGAAACCTGTCTTACAACAGTATGAACCGAAACCTCTGTTAGAAACTCCTTGCCTAAATAAATTGATTAAAAACAAAAGCAGGCACTGAAAGTTCAGTGAAAATGTATTAGAAAAGCTGCGTACAGAATTTGAGACCGCTTGCCCTAATTCTGCATTAAAATTACCCGGGTAGATATTTAATTATGTTCGAGAAGGATTTTTATAATTTAGTGTTTGTTTTTTATTTAATTTGTTTAATAAATACTAGTTTGTTATTATCACTTCCACAGCACCAAATTTATTAACAGTTCACAAATTGTTTCTCATTTGGAAAATAGTGGAAGTAAATATTTTTGTTACTTCCTTTTCTAGAGTCACAGCCAAACACACACCAATTTGTGTTATAATAACTCATTATAACATAAAGTAATATAAGAAAGAATAATAATTGCTATCAAAAGTTAATATAACAAACAAACTGCAACACTAACTTTTAAAAGCAATACAAACTACACGAGAAAACACATGTAAACCAGATGTAAACAATAAACTATTACTCGTTTCGCTTAGTTCAGTTATAGTCCGCCTGGCGTCATTTCATAGCGCTGTTGAGCCCAATATAATAATAATAATAATTCATTTATTTACCATATTAATTACAGTTAAGAAAAAAAAAATATATATAATTATCGACCGTAAATAGATGTACTTAAATTTAAATTCTAATAATATAGGAGTACAGTTTTATTTTATTACGTTGGCATTACTAAGCTAGGATTGTCGTGATGCCAAGGTAATATAACATGTATAATATACAAAATTATATATACAAAAACAAAAAAAAAAAAAAATTTTTTTTTTTTTTTTTTTACTAACATACATTGATACATTATAATAATCTAAATCATATACATATGTATTTTCAAAGTAAATCTGGTTTTATGTATGATGAAATGTAAGAGAAATTATTTGTCTGTCGACTGAGTAAATAATTTTTTTGATAGTCTTGATATATGCATGGTAGCTAAGAATGACAATACTTTCAAAATTCGTGTACTTTGTTAACAAATTGTATATTAAAGGAATGCAGTACAAAAAATAGGTTCGACCAATGACTTTTCTTGAATCAAATGAGTAACTGAGATTCTGAGATTTAATTCTTGTTGAATATGTATGATTCGGGAAACGCAATAAATTATTTTTTTTATATTTGAACATATACTTGGTAACTGCCAAAAAATAGAGTTGCTTTAAATCAAAGACTTTAGTCTCAGTAAACAATCTATGACGTACCCCAGTCATGGTGACTATGACGTACCTAAAGTCCTTTTTATAAATTATTTTGACAAGTAATTTTTGTATTATATCGAGCTTTTTAAGATGACAGTCCAAAGCCCCTCCCCAAACTAATATACCGTAGCTTAGGACAGATTGTATGAAGCCAAAATATAATATTTTTAAAGATTTCATATCAAGAATATGTCGAAGTATCTTAAATATATAAATAAATTTTCTAAGTTTATTTTGAAGATTGTACGCATGAACATCCCATCTTAAATGTGTGTCAACATAAATGCCTAGATATTTTATTGCGTCCGTTCTTACAACATTACTCATACAGTTGCAGTGATCCTTATTGCAATGCACTTCGTGGATTATAATTTTATGATATCTGGAATGCCAGAAGCGTATGAAGTAAATGTTACGTATTTGGTCTTATTAAAATTTAGGGTCAATGTGTTATTATCGAACCAATATTTAAGTGTAGATAGTTCATTAGATGTTTTTGCAACTACATCTTCCCATGTAGATCCAGAAACATAAAGCACTGTGTCATCTGCATAAGAAATCAATGTTGACTTAGGACATTTTTCCAGCATATCATTAATAAATATATATATATATGTTAGCATATATATATATATATGTTAGCATCTAGCTTTCCACGAAGCCCTGTTACGTCACCATAAAATGTTATCTAGATGCCATCCGTAATCGGAACCCACTAATGATGACGACTCATTAACGATAACGATGACGGCTCATTACACTAATTGGTTTTTATAAAACACACGTAGAATTTGATAGAGAGATCAGATGTTTTCTTACGTTGTAAGAGTGAATACTTAGAATAAAATAGTCTGTGAACAACTTGAGTTTTATTTAAACAATAAATCCCTTATTTGTTTACATCAGAAGTGGGATAGAGTCGACGTTTCTGCTTGTGAATGGGATTCATGCACGCCTTAATAATATTTTGTTATTTTGTTGGGGATCTTGCTTTGTTGCATTTTTTCAGTGTTTTGTTTAAATTATTAATTTGATGATTAAGTGACAAATAGAGATGTGATAAATTATAACCTGTCTGCGTTGTTTCGGATATTATTGAATTTAAGTTTGTGTGCTTGAACAGTTACAAAAGTTAATTATGCAATTTTGTTCATGAAAAACTTATTTAATCAATTTGCGAAGGCGAACGTTCGAAAACGTTTCTGGTTGTGAATGGAAAAAATGGAACAAATGGGTATGAAAATATTGTTTGTCTAAGATAGTAGTTTGAAAGTGAAAAACGCAAGTGATACGTTTCTATTATTGCAAATAATAAGTGATTATGGTGGAACACATTGGTGGAACTTCCACCGTGGAAGGAAAACGAAACGTTTGAAAACGTTTTCCGACGTTTTCAGATGAAACACTTTTGCAGGCTATAATTTTTCAGGTATTATTCGTTCTATCAAACTAGTTACGTCTGGTAAAACTATTTCCTAATGGAATTTATACTTGGCGATTGATAACAGATTGAGGTGCAGTTAAGACGAAATAGCAAATGTATTGATGAAAATTATCAAAATGGACAAGCGTTGTTTTATTTAGGGACAGACAACTTACATGCAGGAAAATCTTTAGATGATGTAATGAAGTAGAAATACAAAAAAAAATGTCAGAAGGGACGAGCGGTATTCTGTTTATGGACAAATTGTATGAAGGTAATGGTTAGAACATGAAGTTTTATTATTTTGATTATGTGGCACGTATTAGTCGATGCTTACTGAAAAGGTTAAACAACGAACGAGACGAACGATAAAAATTAGTCTTCTTCTTCTTCTTATTTTGTTGGCTTCGGTTTAACACCATTCCAGTGCTGCCAGATTAGGGGAAAAGTCCCTAAAACTAGGGATATATTGTAAACTTTAGGGAAATAGGGAGGAAAATATAAATCTAAGTAAATCTAGGGATTTTATACAACAAAGAGCCTCTTTTATATAGAGCAGTAACGGAAGTATTAAATTTATATTTATTGGTTAATATGTCATTTAAAATACGCGCCATATTTAAAATTCGATTTTGGTGCAAACAACAAGCAACTGATAGCGCTGCCGTCTGCCGCAGTGTTTCGGTTGTTCCATTTTTGGTGACCTTGTGGCGTATGTCTTGCCTCTTGCCTATGTTGTTTGTCGTCGACGTTCAGTGAGGTTATGCAGTTTTTTGGAATGTTAATGAAAGCGCGCCACTTCTTAATAACCTAAAACTAATACAACAACAAAGAACACCTGAAAAACTGTTATGACTTATTCCAAAGCAGACGTATACCGAGGTTCCACTGTATATTGAAGTTGGCTTTTACTGAACAAAATGATCAAAAGCTTCAATCAATCTGTAAAAGATACTAAATTTGAAAATCTAGTTCCGCCTAAGTGTTTGGAATAGACCATATTGCATAATTTAATAAAATAAAATACAGTCTGTTCCAAACGGTTAAGCGGAACTAAATTTTGCAATCTAGTTACTTTCATCGTTTAAATCGTGCTTTTCGACCGTTTTGTTTAAGCTTTGTAAATCATACTTACAATAAACATTTTTGGTTAAGGTTAATATCATTTTAAAATGTCATTTTCTTTATATAGATTGTTCACTTTTGTAAGAACACACTAGATCTGGTTATTTTGGTTACTTTTATGGTGTGTTACTGACTTTAAATGTCAATTAAAAATATTCCTTACGCTGTAAAACCGACTTTAGGTTGATAAGGTTATGATCACTATAATTAAGATATCATTTTTCATTATGACATATGTCAAACGGATCGACATTTTAAAAAAGTGACATTTTTTAATACCAACATGACATACAGCTTCAAAGGTGCAAACTATTGAAAACAAAATTCCCTCTTAGTTTGTTCTTACAAAAGTGAACGGCTTATATTTTGATTTTTTGTGTCATTCTT
The DNA here is from genome assembly GCA_963971575.1 of Liopterus haemorrhoidalis. NCBI lineage: Eukaryota > Metazoa > Arthropoda > Insecta > Coleoptera > Dytiscidae > Liopterus > Liopterus haemorrhoidalis. The sequence continues at coordinate 41,739,949 of OZ020614.1, read as the reverse complement.
AATACAAATTTCCCATTTATTTATTTTTTTGTCATTAAAATATACAAAAAAAATAAATTAATTTTGACATAGGTCATTCGTTTCCATGGTTTCATTGTTGTAATTTTAAATTTTGACATCCCAACATGAAAAATGAAATAACCCAAGCAAGGTCCCTTGTCGTGACAACCTAAAAGAACGAAATTCCCATTTAGTTCCGCCTAAGCGTTTGAAACAGACTGTACATATAAAAATATTATTAATAATTATTTGCGTTTTAACCTTTCAACACGGTTTAAAAAATTGGGACTAAATAATTTTTCGAAAATATTTTAGGGATAAATAGGGAATTTCAATAATGTATCGGGGATAAATGTGGAATTTATAAAAAATATTTAGGGAAAAACCAGGAATTTTGAAATATTATTTTAGGGATTTTTAGGGAAAAACTAACATAGTAATGGGGAATTTTCATTATCGTCATCTGGCAGCACTGCACCATTCCGCCAGCGCATAGCTAATGGAGAATCTATTCTACATACCTTTCTTGAGAATAAAAATTAGTCATGAGGATTGAAATTTGATAGTTGAAATTAGAGATCAATTAAAATTATTTAAAATTAAAAGTAATACGATTTGAGTTAAGAGATCAATTATTTGAAATTTGTATTAGAGTTTTAAAACTTAAGATATCCTATTTTGATATGTGAGTTTTGAGTTTAGAGATCTAAGTTCTGACGATTGAGTTTAAACTTTGATAAGAATTAGAAATTTGTATTCAGAATGACAAACGGCAGATCACTGATAAACTCCATTTACCGTAACTCTGAAATGACGTCACAGTTGAAAAACTCACCTTGTTGCCAATTCGTAAAGTGTCAAAAAAAGTTAGGTTATATAGAACAACTTGTAAAAATATATTGAAAACCAATATTTCCTATGGAGGAAAAGAATTAATGTAAATTATGATGCACAGCAGTTCTTTCTAACCGATTTGTCGCGAAATTTATGGTTTATATTATATTAAGTGTGTAATGTAGTATTTTAAAAAAAATAAATAAATTTCAGTGTATAAGAATCATCAGAAATATTTGTTTTTAGAAATGTGTCGTGTTCTTTTAATACAATTTACTTTATTTTTTCGCCTGGTGTCACATTGACACAGCGGGTTCGGGAAGCAAACGCGGAGTGTTACGAGTCACACTTTTTAACTCCAGACCGCTCAAATAAACGTGTTTAGACCTTTTCTCGAACGCTCCGAGCTTACTTTCTACACTCACTAAATGATATCGGAAAGCAATGATAAAGAGTAAAATTTTTTATTATTCGGATAGAAATTTTTGAATTTCAGATGTTAGATACAATTTTGTTTCGAATAATGAATATTCAAATATTATTTCCAGTCGAACAGTTTATTGCCACTAGCTGCAAGTGTAAATTTCATGAGTATGCTAAAATTATTTTTCGATGATAATAAACCGTTCTACGTAACAGACCTGTAGGTTAAAATTACAAAAAAAAAGAACGTAACAAATGTAAATAGAATATATTTTATTAGTCATATATAATATTAGTGTATCGACCAAGATACAAAATTAAATATTGTTTTTGTTCACTTACATTACAAATTATAAAACCTTTTAAAATATACAAACACAATATACAGATAAAAGTACGTAATAGAAATATCACCCATCATATTTGATATCTAATACTCTTTTATGAGTTTTAAAAAACCCTTAAATTTTGGACTCAAACGCTCTGTTAGAAATGGTAGTTTACTAAGGTACCATTGCAATTTTTAAAAATTTATTCTACCAATATCTCAAAAACCATTGCTACAATCAAGCTAAAATTTGATATCTACAACTCTTTTATGAGTTTTAAAAAACACTTAAATTTTGGTTTCAATGGCTCTGTTAGAAATGGTAGTTTACTAAGGTACCACTGCAATTTTTAAAAATTTACTCGACCAATATCTTGAAAACTGTTGGTACGATTAAGCTAAAATTTGATATCTACAACTCTTTTTATGAGTTTTAAAAAACACTTAAATTTTGGTTTCAATCGCTCTGTTAGAAATGGTAGTTTACTAAGGTACCACTGCAATTTTTAAAAATTTACTTGACCAATATCTTGAAAACTGTTGGTACGATTAAGCTAAAATTTGATATCTACAACTCTTTTATGAGTTTTAAAAAACACTTAAAGTTTGGTTTCAATCGCTCTGTTAGAAATGGTAGTTTACTAAGGTACCACTGCAATTTTTAAAAATTTACTTGACCAATATCTTGAAAACTGTTGGTACGATTAAGCTAAAATTTGATATCTACAACTCTTTTATGAGTTTTAAAAAACACTTAAATTTTGGTTTCAATCGCTCTGTTAGAAATGGTAGTTTACTAAGGTACCATTGCAATTTTTAAAATTTAACTCGACCAATATCTCGAAAACTGTTGCTACAATCAAGCTAAAATTTGATATTGATTGAACGATTTGGGAAGGTTCCACGAATTAGACCACGTCTTGGATCGTCCTTTTTATATTTAAAACCTATATTTCTTAAAATCTTCCAAAGGGAAGTCTTTCCACCATCATACAGTCTCCTTTCATGTAATTTTATATTAATAGTGTCGACAGTAACATGCTCCCCTAAAATCAAATTAATTTATTAAGAGGCCTCACGTAGAGATGTTGTATCCTTACTATTACGGTACATCTCATAAATTACATTACGTATCCCAACTGTTGTAAAATTGTCTAATTCTACAACAGATTTAGTATGTGTTCGATTCTTTTTCAGGCTACTGACAGTTTCATTTCTCGCTTGTTGTAATACCATCTTATTTACTTTAGAAATACTGACATATAAAGCAGCTGCAACTCTAAAAAGTTAATTAACAATTATTTGTAGAAATATATTCAAGTGCAAAGACCATAGATATAAACTAAATTTTATATTTACTCACATCTCTGACACATTTCACATCCATTAAAGGTCCACCATTGTCTCGCTCTCTTTCAAAATAATTAATAAGAGACAAAACCATCCTTTGAGCACGGCTACTAAGAGCTTTGGGCATTTTTACTTTTAAATTACAAATATATTTAAAAAGTATAAAATATGTTAGTAAGAAATTAAGTGGCACGCCCCTGTATGTGTGTTATAAACAATTACCCTTGTTGTTAGGGTTACATATGTAGTTGTGTATATAGACGTCAAACTTGACAGTTAATTATTTTCCGTTATCACTGTACATTTCTTCAGTTATGTAGATTATTTTATATTAAATAAAGACATCTGCAACAGGTTATGGGCCCAGGACATGCCTAGGACACTCTGGGATAACTTGTTTACGTAATATTGGTGAGAAATGTTCAAGTGGAATTATTGTATTGTCGTATTGTTGTGAACTATCATGTGTGACAAGATGTTCGGTACCACTGTTACAAGGTTTGAAGCTTTGGGTGGAGACAACTACGATACATGGAAAATGCACGCGGAAGCGTTACTCGTAAAAAATGGGGCCTGGAAATACGTTAACGGTGTTTGCAAGCGGCCATATTTGATCGCTGAAGACGAGTCGTCGGCAACAGCGGTTGCGGATTGGGATGAAAAAGATTCCAGGGCAAAAGCCGAAATCATCCTGGCGATCGGGGCTTCCGAATTGAAACGGATAAAAGGTTGTGTAACGGCGCGCGATGTGTGGCTCAAATTGGAGACTATTTATCAGTCTAAGGGTCCCGCGAGGAAGGCAACGCTCATGAAGCAACTCGCTTTGCATAGGATGCAGGAAGGCGACGATGTCCGACAGCACATGGACGGATTTTTCGACGCGGTTGATAAACTAAAAGACATGGAAATAGAAATACATGCGGACATGTTGTCCATCCTTTTGTTGTACAGTCTGCCGCCAACATTCAATAATTTCCGTTGTGCGATTGAGTCGCGAGACGATCTTCCTACCCCTGAAGCGTTGCGTATAAAAATTTTAGAAGAAAATGTCGCACGGAAGAACGATACGGTCAACAGTACAAATGCATTGTATAGTAGTACAAGGAACAATAAAAAGGATGCTGACCGATCGAGACCTAACAAGACGGATAAAAGCACGTTTAATTTCAAGTGCTTCAAGTGCAAGAAGACCGGACATAAAGCCGCCGATTGCAGATCAAAGCGCGCGGACTGTCGTAATAGCAGTGAAAGCGTGAGTCTTAGTGCCGTGGAAGAGACATTTCATGGGCGTAGCAGTGGTGCGAGAGACGCGAAGTGGTGTTTGGACAGCGGAGCAACGTCACATTTATGTAAGGACATAAACAATTTTTCCACTGTGTATAAAACGGTCGCGTGTACACTTAATCTCGCGAACGATGCCTGTGCCGACATTGAGGCCAAAGGAACCGTGCAGATCAAGACGCGTGTGAAAGACAGTGAAAAGGACGTGACGTTGAAGAACACCTTATTCGTGCCTAGTTTAAGGTCGAACTTGTTAAGCGTATCCAAAATTACGGACAATGGACATGACGTGATTTTCACGAAACATAGTGCTTCCGTGGTGGACAAAGACGGCCGGGTAAAATTGTGCGCGGAACGCGTAGGTGATTTATACTATGTTTCTGAAAACGGAGGTAACGAGAGTGCGCGAAAGTGCGATCGGAAAACTCCGACGCGAAAAACTTTTGAACTTTGGCATCGTCGACTCGGACATTTAAATGCGCATGATCTGAAGAGCGCTGTGAGTGCTGGTAATTTGCGTGGCGTGGACATTCCGACGGGCTCGTGTGATCTCAATTGTGAGATTTGTCACCGTGGCAAGATGGCACGGGCGTCTTACCCGAAGAAGTCCGAACGCGTCACGAAAACGCTCGAGATAATTCATTCGGACGTTTGCGGACCGATGCGAGTCGAGTCGAAGGGCGGATTTAAGTATTTCGCGACTTTCACGGACGATTATTCGCGATGGTGCGAAGTGCGGTTCCTAAAATCAAAAAATGAGGTTTTTAACACATTTAAGGACTTTGTAACTCTCGTCGAGAAACAAAAAGACGCAAGGGTTAAATGCTTGCAGTCTGACAACGGTCGAGAATACGTGAATCACGATTTCGACAATTACCTGAGAAGTCGTGGCATCGTGAGAAGACTTTCCGTTCCATACTGCCCTCAACAGAATGGTGTATCGGAAAGGAAGAACCGCACGTTACTAGACATGGCAAGATGTCTTTTAATACAGTCAGGCCTACCGCCGTCATTTTGGGCTGAGGCAATTAATGCGGCAAACTACATCCGCAACAGGTGTCCGAGCAGCAGCTTGGGCGGCAAGACGCCGTTTGAGCTATGGACTGGAAGAAAGCCGCATGTTGGATACTTCCGTGAGTTCGGATGTAGAGTGTTCTGCCACAACAGAGACCCGAACAAAGGCAAGTTCGAGTGCAGATCGAGAGAGGGAATACTAGTCGGATATGCCGAGCAGTCGAAGGCGTATCGCGTCTGGATTCCATCCGAGCGCAGAATAGAGGTCACGCGAGATGTCAAATTCGTCGAGAGCGAGTCATCGATGGGAGATAAGTATGCTGAGGTTTTTCCAGAAGAATTGGTCGACGACTTGGTCGTTGAGGTGCTGACACAGTCGCCGGAGACACCTCTAAGCAACACACCGAGAGATGACAGCGTTCATGAGCGAAGCAGAGAGGCGCCGACGGCACCTAGGAGAGGCCGCGGCCGACCAGCCCGGATACTAACAGGCAGCAGAGGCAGACCACGTAAACAGTACCATCCAGCTCCAGCAGAGAGGAACGAGATCGGCGACAGCTCGCAGGTAGCCGACACAGCGTATCAAGCCGAGATACCCATGTCCAGGGCCGTGACAGGCCCCGAATCGGAGGAGTGGTACGACGCAATGAAGTCCGAGGTCAGTTCCATTTTAATTAAAGATACCTGGGACTTGGTTGATCGCCCCTCGGACCGAACACGAGTGATTGGCAGTCGCTTTGTCCTGCGAAATAAGTACAAGCCTGACGGAGCACTCGACAAGCGAAAAGCTCGTATAGTGGCGCAAGGATTTTCCCAGCAGCCGGGCGTACATTTCAACGAGACGTTTGCGCCCGTTGCCCGACTAAGTTCAGTACGACTGCTAGTAGCGCTAGCGGCACGAGCGTCAATGCGCATCAGACAGCTCGACGTGGCTACAGCGTACTTGAATGGAGAACTGCAAGAGACCATCTTGATGGAAGTTCCAAAACAAATGAGGGATGTTTTGCAGAGAATTGCAGATGAGGATGGCCCTCTGCATGAGAAGGCTGCGAAAATGCTCGCCAGGATAGAGCGAGGCAATCAAGTATGCCGACTAAAGAAGGCGCTGTACGGCCTACGGCAGGCCGGTAGAAGCTGGTACGCTAAATTAGACAGCGTGTTAAGAGCTGCGGGCGCGAAACCGACCAGTGCTGACCCGTGTTTTTATACTTGTGGACAAGGGGAAGTACTGATTGCTGTGTATGTGGACGACATATTGATAGCGTCCAAGAACGAGAAAAAGATAAACAGGATTTGTGACACCCTGTCGCGCGAGTTCGAGATAAAGGACATCGGCGACGTAAAACATTGCATCGGGATCGAGTTCAACCGTAACAAGGGAGGCATAGCACTTAGGCAGAGTGGCTACATCCGTGACTTGTTGGATCGTTTCGGGATGACAGATGCAAATCCCGTGAGCACACCGATGGACCCGAATGCAAAATTAAGCAAGCCTAAGACAGAGAACAGCGAACCAGACCGTTCACTACCATACCGAGAGCTGATCGGAGCACTGACATACCTGTCGGTGGCCACGAGACCAGACATCAGCTACGTAGTGAGCTGTCTAGGGCAGTTCAACCACTGCTATGATAGGTCGCATTGGAATGCAGCCAAGCGCGTGCTGCGATATTTGAAGGGGACGATGAACCTAGGGCCCACGTATAAGGCTGATGATAAAGCTCTCCGCGGATTCTGCGACGCCGACTGGGGTAACTGTGTCGATGACAGGAGGTCGTACACAGGGTATACGTTCCTGCTCAGTGGAGGTCCAGTGTCCTGGGATGCCAGGAAGCAAAGGACTGTGGCCTTATCCTCAACGGAGGCCGAATACATGGCAATAGCGGACGCCACCAAGGAGGTATTGTACCTGCAAAGTTTCCTGAGCGAGTTAGGAAGGAACGACCTGTCGGGTGTCGTGTTATTCAGCGACAACAATGGCGCACAAAAGCTTGTGGAGAACCCCGTATTCCATGCCAGAAGTAAACACATCGACATTAGGTATCACTTTGTTCGAGATGCGTTAAAGAACGGCGCGATAAGGATCGAACATGCATCCACCGAAAACATGGCTGCCGATGTGTTGACCAAGGGACTGGCGAAGACAAAACACTTGAAGTGCGTCGATATGCTCGGGCTAAACGCCCGATAAATAATGAGTGACGTACCGTGTCGTGCAGGGGAAGTGTTAGTAAGAAATTAAGTGGCACGCCCCTGTATGTGTGTTATAAACAATTACCCTTGTTGTTAGGGTTACATATGTAGTTGTGTATATAGACGTCAAACTTGACAGTTAATTATTTTCCGTTATCACTGTACATTTCTTCAGTTATGTAGATTATTTTATATTAAATAAAGACATCTGCAACAAAATATAACCTCACTTAATTTCTCACTAAACGTCAACCTGACGTCAAAATAACGATTGAACTATCCAATTTAAAATCGACAACATTGTATAAAATTACCAACATAAAATAAATAAATGTACTAACTGAGTTATGGATTGATGTTGATTAAAACATATCATAACGTTGGTACTTAAATAAACCAAGTGTGACGTCATCTCACGTTTATTGTGAATGTAGTTTATCTTTTATGTTTTTACATACGACCACTAGATGGCAAGATTGAAATGTGTCATTGCTATATTCGTAAAATTTGACATTTGTTATTGTGAAATCGGTGGCAGCTTATAAAGTGACCAAGTAGTTTGTTGACAGTGATGCGTAGAAGTTGAAATGTTCTAGCATGAATTTGGATAAAGTACGTTCAAACTAATAGTAAGGGCTGAACTACACTACAAGATGCAAATAAATTTTCCGATAGCATTGCAAGGCTAAAATAAAGGATAAACGAAAGATGGTATGGAAATTTGGCACCAAATAATAAGAAAATAATCAGGTATGCTATTTCTAATTCGTTCTTGGTAATTTAGAAATTTTGCATAAAGACTTAACAAGGTAATTCAAAGAGTGTTATTATTATTGTGAGTATTCTAAAAAGAAAAGGTTTTGATATTTCAGAGAACTAGCTTTTACAGAGTTACAAATTAAAAAATAATAATGTTTTAAATCTATTGAATGTTAAATTTTTAGTTCTTCCAGGTTCAATAATATAGGAGTACCAAGTTGAGTCTGTAACTGATGTGGTGGTTGTGGATATACAGATAAATATAGTATAGCAAAAGGTGTCGAAGGTGTCTCGTAAGGTGTCAAATATGTCTTGGCCTTTAAAGAATTTAAAATTAATGCACATTGCTTGCGCAAATCTTTTGATACAGTTATTGCAGTTATTAGTGCCAGGAGGTAAATTCATTAAATTTGTTCTTTGCTCCTTGGAGAACTCCAACAAGGACTAAAATAGTGGGAACCGTAGTATTCTACTTAATTTTACTTGTTTTGACAATGCGCTTGATAACAGACAAAGTCGCAGTTTACCTGAAATAGAAAATGAAATGATCTGAAGAGAAATAAAAAAAAAAAGTCAGTATGATCGAGCGGTATATAGAAAATTCAATTGGTCTTGAATATCACAATACAAAAAAACAAACACTGGTACGACACCTTTGCAACGGCTCTTGGGAGTAGATAATTCCAGCCCTTTGAATCAAGCCCTTTTGCGCGATTTAACACCATTACGGAATCGACAACTTGATCGCGAAAGAGTTGGGAGAACAATGAGAGATAATCTTGACTTTGAAAACGCTAACCGAAAAAGGCGAGATACTTTACAGTTTTCGTTGGGAGATTTTGTGCTGATACATAGGGATTCCAAATTGCACATCAGTAAAACATTACGAGTTTTTGGGTCCCTATGAAGTACTTAAATGCTTAGATAAAGGTCGATACGAGTTAATAAAAGTTGGTACGAAGATCATCAGTAAGGCTGCAAAGGAACTATTAAGTCGGTGGCCTGCCAGTTGGGTGGTGAGCTGTGATATGAAATACCTCATCGAGATGTTGGAATCTGATGAGGAAGGTAACTTTCAATGCTAAATATTAGTTGTATTTTGTCTTTTTAGGGTGGTTGGATTACCACTGGCAGATAAGTCAGTTTCTGGGATAATAAAGTAGAAACTGGTCTAATAGTTGATCTCTTACGTGCCGTTGGAGGAGATTTCTCAACATTAATCGTTTCATTTTTTAGAACAACAGCCCTCAGACTTTTTACAGCATTCGAGTTCTGCAGACTATGTTCCTGGAAAAGACTAGGAGATGACATCGAGCAACGCTCCGACATCAGACAGAAGGTTTACGGTTGTGCCGATTCCGACGGCTGTGTCCAGGCGACGCTTCGAAAGCGGAAGCTATCCGTTATGAAATTGGAGAAAATGTAGTAGTAGAAGACATACAATTGACCGGTAGCGGCAAGTTGGGGGCCAAGTTTCTAGGGCCTTATGAAGTTTTGAGTGTAAGGGAGAACGATCGCTCTTTATGAAGCGCTTAAACCGCACGAAGGTAACTGATTATGTTGAGAATAACTAGAATGGTAAGAGACATTTTATTGCTTTCATAAAATGATAAGGCACTGAGTATGAAGCAGCGACAGTCACTGAGCTTGTTGAGTACCGTAAGACACACTGGTCGTTTTTGCTTTGTGAAGGCACCGAGTATAAAGAAGCGACAGTCACTGAGCTTGTTGGGTACTGTAGACAATCTAATGAAATAAATGGATAGTTGAGTTGAGAATTGATAGCTTGTTGAGTACCGCAAGACACACTGGTCGTGTTGAAGGCAGTTGAACGATCAGGGACCGTCTTTGCTAGTTGAGAGCAGTTGAACGGTCAGGGATCGTCTCTGCCAGTTGAACGATAAGGGACCGTCTCTGCCAGTTGAGAGCAGTTGAACGGTCAGGTATCGTCTATGTAGGTTAAGACCATGGTCTATATGTAGATTGAATGTTTCAGACTATTCTAAGGCCTACATGATCATCCCCTGATGTCATCTACCACATCATCATTTATCAGATATTCGTCTACAGAAAGGACGTGAGGACACGCCAGGAGTAGGACGGCCGTGTTAGCATCTAGCTTTCCACGAAGCCCTGTTACGTCACCATAAAATGTTATCTAGATGCCATCCGTAATCGGAACCTACTAATGATGACGACTCATTAACGATAACGATGACGGCTCATTACACTAATTGGTTTTTATAAAACACACGTAGAATTTGATAGAGAGATCAGATGTTTTCTTACGTTGTAAGAGTGAATACTTAGAATAAAATAGTCTGTGAACAACTTGAGTTTTATTTAAACAATAAATCCCTTATTTGTTTATATATATATATATATATATATATATATATATATTGACATGCTCACGCTTACAAATTAAATTTATATGAACGTTTAAATAATTTATTCAATTTTACGTCCTTTAGGAAATACACCTACTTATGTTACTGATTTCAATAAGGAAATGAACTTAATATCCTTTTTGAAATCAGTAACATAAGTAGGTGTATTTCCTAAAGGACGTAAAATTGAATAAATTATTTAAACGTTCATATAAATTTAATTTGTAAGCGTGAGCATGTCAACTGAAATTTTGTTTATAGATTAAATTTGTATGGAATGAGAAAAAAATAATAATCACATATTTCTTATCAGTCATTTTTTATTAGTGATCAAAAATGATCGTGACATTACACGAATTCCACTTCAATTAGGGCTATAATTTGATTGAAAGGAACATCCTCTTAACAAGAACATAGTTGCGTATCTATAAGAGTAACATTATTAAAAAAGACCAACGCAGCACATATGGCTAACATAATACATACGTTATTTAGTACATCGGTCGGCAACCTATGGCACGTGTGCCACTTAGTGGCACGCGAAGCATTTTTGGGTGGCATGCCTAAATTTGGGAATAATTTAATTAATAATTATTTTTTGTTTTTTACTAAGTTCAACCTCTTAGCCATCTTCAAAATAATGACAACTTCCTACAAAAAGTATTATCTTCAAAAAAATATAGTAACTTTTAATGTTCTATAAAATAAAATTCTGTGATTATTTTGTAAAATCAAAAATAAAACACGCTTTTGTAATTTTGACCCAGTGCTGTAATCGTAAAATCAGAAGATACATGGACTGTAAGAAGAGTATACGCCATGGACGGGCGTATGTGATGAGCTGAAAAAAAAACATATCGGACCCATAGGTTAGGTCGACCTTTTTTTTTAGAGGTGGCACGCGTTCAGTGTCAAATAGAATTATATCCAAAAAGTGGCACGCGAGCACATTTGGGTTGCCGACCGCTAATTTAGTACATATTTATTCCGTAGAATAGTGTTTTACCTTGAATTTAGTGGGGTTTTTGTGACGGCACGGTCATTTTTGATTAGCCTGTATAATACTGATTAACATGCACTGTTTGTTTAGTAAAAATATGGTATTTTATAAAGATATTCACAACACAGCAGTGGCGTATACAGGTCATGGTAAGGGGTAGGAGAGGTACTTAGCTATCAATATGGTGATAGCGAACAGGTTAATTTAAGCACAGTACATTTTTATTTTATGAAAGTGCGAGTAAATATTTCCGAATTTTATTAATTTTTAAGCGCTACTCTTGTATCGAGGGGTATAACAGAAGGTGAGCATCAAATTACAGTATTTAAAGTTTAATTTCAGTAGATTTATTGAAGTGTAATTTGTAGTTGAGCAGGTGTTAAATGCCGGGCAAGTAATTTTATGTGGTACATCTGAGTGTCGATCATCTGAATTTACAATATATGGATCATTGAGAAGGAATTAATAGAGTTCGCAATACTGTATAAAATGGGAACACGGCGACAACAGAGTCACCGTGGTACGAGGGGACGAGTTAACTGATGAATGGCGGGCTATTTAAATTGCTCTATTTCCAAGGGGTATTATAAATGAATGATAGAATTATATATAAAACACCAAAATAAACACTTTTTTGGTCTTACTAAAAATAATTTATAGTTATTATGAATATAACAATAAAAAATTATATTAGTAAGATCAAAATAGTAATTTACTTTGATGTTTTATATAATTTTAACTATTTCTGTAATTTTGAGTACATTTTAGGAGAAATAAAACAAAATATTATTTTACTTATACGTTTTTTTTTTTTTATTATGTAGAAACTAGGCACATACAAAATTAGAGTTGATACTGAAACCATATAATTATTGTATACAATATAATTATTAAAAATTGGAAAATATAACATAAAACATAACAATACGATTTGGGTGAATGGTCCTTATGTTAACATTCAAATAGTGAATTTATATTATAAACAAAGTACAATGATGCACAATTTTAATTGGGCTAATACGGGGAAAAAACGTAGTGTGCACCTAAAAACTAGGTAATTAGATTAAGTTTAGTAAGTAAAAGTTCAGGACAAAAGAAGCCGAGACATATATAATGAATTGAGAACTGACACGCTCGGATACGCAGTCTGATGGTTAAATATTGTGCTAGGCGCCTGTAGTACTGTTTGAATTTATTATATATGTTCTAGTGTTGATTTTTTGTTACAATGTCGATAGAAGTTGTGAAAAACTGTAAAAGTAGAACAAATTGTAGTGTTTTTGGCTGTCATTCAAAACAGGACAAAGATAGGCATCTTACTTTTTTTTCCATATATTGTAAATTCAGATAACCGACACTCAGATGTACCACATAAAATTAAATGCCCGGCATTTAACACCTCAACTACAAATTACACTTCAACAAATCTACTGAAATTAAACTTTAAATACTGTAATTTGATGCCCACCTTCTGTTATACACCTCAATTAAGGTGACCATTTTACCAGGACAGTACTGGTTTTTTGGTCATTGGTCCTGGTTAGTCATAAAATATAACCAGTACAGTTTACGAACACAAAATCAAAAATTAATATTTTTTCAAAAGATCGAGTAATCGATCCATCCTTCAGTGCGCCTGTAAATTTAAACACAAAATACGGCTCAGCAGTGTGGCGATCTTATCAAAATTACTTTTTTAATATATTTACAATATAAATAAAAGAAGTAAATTTTATTGCACTTTTTCACTTAAAGGCAAAAAAATATAAGCTTCCTCCGCAATATTTTTTTTAACATATATTTTACAACAGCCACTATTATTCATGCGCACGCACCTAGTAGAATGACTGAGGTGGGTCTATTTCTAAAAAATATCTGTTAAATAATACAAAATTTATTATTGCCCCTTTACGGGGAGGGGTGGTCTAATTTATGTATTGATTGAAATTTTGACTATAATTTGTTTTTTATCAACAAAAAAGGTGATTTTATTTTCAGTAGCTTAGTTTTTATTGATTAAGTATATGATTTTTTAGTTTTCGGGGGGGGGGGGGGGCGGACCCAATGACCCCCCTCCTATTGTATGCACCTGTGCTTGAGCTATTTTAAATGTCCTGGTTTTATATTTGAAAAAAATGGACACCTTACCTCAATACATGTGTAGCGCGTAAAAATTAAAAATTTTGGCAAATATTTACTCGCATTTTCATAAAATAAAAATGTACTGTGCTTAAATTAACCTGTTCGCTGTTAGCATATTGACAGCTGAATACTAGACACGACAGCCATATTGCCTTGGACTACAGCGCCGCCAACGCTAATGTCACTTCTCAATAAAGTTCGAGTGGACCGGTCAGTACAAATTTCCCTAGTATTTTATTTAACAAGCATATTGAGAAGTGACATTACCGTTGGCGGCGCTGTAGTCCAAGGCAATATGGCTGAATTGTCTAGTATTCAGCTGTCAATATGCTAACAGGGAACAGGTTAATTTAAGCACAGTACATTTTTATTTTATGAAAATGTATCTATCGACGTTCTAACAAAAAATCAACACCAGAACATATGTAATAATTTCAAACAGTACTACAGTCGCGTAGTAAAATATTTGATCACCAGACTGCGTATCCGAGCGTGTCAGTTCTCAATAATGCAGGCTATTGAGAACTGACACGCTCGGATACGCAGTCTGGTAGTCAAATATTGTACTACGCGACTGTAGTACTGTTTGAAATTATTACATATTTTCTAGTGTTGATTTTTTGTTAGAATGTCGATAGATACATTTTCATAAAATAATGTGCTTAAATTAACCTGTTCGCTGTTAGCATATTGACAGCTGAATACTAGACAATTCAACCAAATTGCCTTGAAAAACAGCGCCGCCAACGGTAATGTCACTTCTCAATATTTCACGGAGATGAAGTTCATTACCCGAACTGTAAACGAGAATTGTAATCATTCGAGTGAAATATAGTCATTATATATGAGTCAAATACAATATTTTATCTACAACTATATACATAGTTGTATCATTAGTAATAGTAAGAATAAATTAAAAACACAAATTCTGATTGCTCTATTTTTTGTTTACATTTGAAAATTTCAACATAACCTAAATATTGTATACTTAATATTTCTCATAAATAATCATAAAACTAATTAAACATACCAGATATTAATGTTAAACAGATTGATTATTTTGTTTCATCCATTATTGAGAAGTGACATTACCTATAGAGGCGCTGTTTTCGCTTACAAAATGGCGATTGGAATAGGATTTTTTGACATTTGCCATTTGATATACAAGAATTCACATTGCAGTTAATTTTCTGTTGTGATTTTAAAGACATTTTATTGTTGAAATACAATCATAGTTTTAAGTATTTTTAAATATGCCGCCCTGATCTCTATTTTAGAATGTTTTAGTTTTCTAAGTTGGTATTAGTGTTATTGTAATGGTCGTTTATGTAGTTTAATACGGCTTAGGTCAAGAGTGCGACAAAAAAAAAAATTAAGTTGGGAACACTGAATTTTTGCCAACTGTAATGGGAAGTTACTAGTTACTAGAAGTTATCCCTATTACACGATAACAATGATGAAATTATTGATTTTATTATAATTTTATTTCCATAAAATTCCAATATAGTACTCTTATAAGGTATCAGGACACTTACCCCCAGGACATTAACCCCCGGGACATTAACCCCCCGTCAATTACCCCCGGGACATTAACCCCCCATGTCAATAACCCCCCGTGCCATTAACCCCCTGGACAATAACCCCCGGGACAGTAACCCCCGGGACATTAACCCCCCCGTCAATAACCCCCGGGACTTTAACCCCCCGTACCAATAACCCCCCGACCATTAACCCCCTGGCAATTGATTAATATTTTAAATGTTTATTTTTATTTAAAATTAGAACATTTGAAATTCGAACAAAATTGAACAAATGTAATCGTACATATATAATTATCTAACGTGTGTTAGTGATATGGGTAACATTGTGACGACATTTTTCCTAAGGTTCTCGTGATTGGCTAACTGGGGACTATTCAGGTCTCTTGAATGACAAGTATTTTGCAGATTTGTTCTCTAAGAATCTACAAATATAATTACTTATAGAAATGTGTAGGATTTCGTAGGCATAAACAAAAACTCTAGATACTTATATATCCTTTGACTGATATGAACAATATTTTGCAGTTTTAGTCTCTAACAATCTACCAATATAATTCCATACAGAAATGTCTAGGGTTTCGTAGGAATATCTTAGGTAAGGTTAGGTTAGTAAGGGTTTGGTTAGAAGCCGAGCGAAGAGAGCTACCCATCTTCTAGTTTAATGTCAAAACACTATCTTAGGTTAGGTTAGGTTAGTAAGAGTTTGGTTAGAAGAAGCCGAGCGAAGCGAGCTACTCATCTTCTAGTTTAATGTCAAAACACTATCTTAGGTTAGGTTAGGTTAGTAAGGGTTTGGTTAGAAGAAGCCGAGCGAAGCGAGCTACCTATCTCAAATTTTCAAATTTTAAATAAAAATAAACATTTAAAAATCAATTGCCATTGAATTTTTTATGACCTAGAAACTTGAAAATGGCAACTAAAAAATTACAAACAATTTTCAAATACCACGTATGGCCCAAAATAAAGCACATTTTTCAATAAAAAAAAGTCCTACTGTGAACCCCCCCCATTTTTTTTGGAAATAATTGGGCACATATTATTACTTCAGTTAACCCACATTCACACAAAAAAAAATTAACAAAAACGCTACAGGCATTTTTGAGAAAATTTTATTTTTCTAGTTTGGTCTTCATATGACCTCTATATGTACATCAACTTTAAGGCCTAGAATAATTAAAAAAATACATCTAGATATTCACAAAAAAACTTAATGACAGATCAATCAAATCCGTCGAGTAGTTTAGGCCCTAGGCTTGGCGAAACAATTACACTTCAAACCGACAGACATTTTTCCAAAAACATGTTTTTCGGGTTCCCAGGTATGTGAAACGTGGAGAAACATCAAAATCCCGGGGGGGGGGGTCAAAATCTGACTCATCACTGTACCCTACTCTATATACATACGAGGAGTAAAAATTATTCTAATATATAAATTATATTAATAATTTCAAATGTCAAATTTAAAAAAAAAATAAACATTAAAAATATTAATCAATTGCCAGGGGGTTAATGGTCGGGGGGTTATTGGTACGGGGGGTTAATGTCCCGGGGGTTATTGACGGGGGGTTAATGTCCCGGGGGTTACTGTCCTGGGGGTTATTGTCCGGGGGGTTAATGGCACGGGGGGTTATTGACATGGGGGGTTAATGTCCCGGGGGTTATTGACGGGGGGTTAATGTCCCGGGGGTTAGTGTCCCGGGGGTAAGTGTCCTAGAATCCTCTTATAACACATATAATATCATTCCATTTCCTACAGTAGTACTACTATATTTTTAACAATTACCTTCAAATAATAAATTTTAGTTCTACAGATTTTGCCTCTACAATGTTACCACTAGATAAAAGTGAAATGTTTTTTCACTTTTTTTTTGTAATATTGTCGTAATGCACGCAAAATAGCGCGCACTACAAATTAAAATCTGTTTTTATTATACACTAATTTATAATTAAATACTTTAATTGAACATATAAGTAAGAACATATTGATCTATGAAATACGTTTCTATTATTGTAAAGCGAATAATACTTGGAATTTGAGAGAAAACAAATATATAGATTATTAATATAGTTTAAGAAAAACATTAAACTGAAGGAGATTAAACTGAAGGCCTCTAACTGAAACAGTTAGAGGCCAAGAATAAATACGCCAATAATAATTCGAAATAAATATCTCGAATATTAAAGACATTTAATTAAAACGCCTTACATAATAACTGATATTTTTAAATCTGATATATCAGTAGAATATAATTTAACCTACGATAACCAGGTCTACGAGATATGCATGGAAATTTAGAACATTTAACTCTTTAACTGATTTATTTTTATACATTTTTGCAATGAATTTGTAATCAGTGATTCTTAAACTTTGGTCCGCGGGTAAAGGCCTTTAAGTGATTAAATTTGTTTTATATTGGAACTAGAAACTGTACAACTGCGGATTGGATGTACCTGAATGATATTAATTATAAAAAGGAAATTAGGAAATATGTAAATCCATTATATTTAAAATAACATACATACAGCGACTTGAAAAAGAGGATAGTGAGACAACTATAGTCTCCATACAAATTATATTTAACCAGAACTGTAAAATAATGATTATTTTTGTAATCAACTATTTGTGGAAAACCATTGCTCATATAACCGCAATCAGAAATTTGATTGAAATTACCTAAATAAACAGAATAAAAAATTCTTAATTAGAAATATTCAAAAAGTAATCAAATCTTTACAAAACTGTTAAAATTTGGAATTTTTCATATTCTCAAAATATTTAGGTCTACGACCAACATCACTCTTAATTTTCGATTCCCTCGAAATAAAACATTCATATAAATAATAATCAATACACTTTATTATTCAAAAAAAAAAACATAAAGTTCTTCTTACATTAATCTTCACAAAATATTACAATGTAAAAATATATTTAAAATACAGGTTTATTATTTGAAAACATTTATCGTACGTATATGCAGGGCATATATTCAAAATAATAAACCAGTTAGATAAAAAAAATAAATAAAACACTAAAAAATCTGACGAGAAAAAAAAATTAACTGTAGTTGTAGCCCTAATTATTTTAATAATTATCATACAATTTGTTGATTTTTAAAAGTTGTTGATGTGGTCATTTGCCAAAAGTAGAAACTAAATCTTTTTCTGTACCTCTTATCCCACTATTCATTTTAACAACCAGTATGGAAGTATTTCAATATTTTAAGAACTGATATGCTCGTACCGGTTGAATATCGTCACTGCATATATTTAAGTATTTATTACAATATATATAGTTTAACACATTGGTATGCGAATTTTTGTGACGGAATGTCATGACAATGTTTATTTAATAATTTAAAATAAAAATACGCCGTTAACCTGCGAAAATTAAGGTAAGCTTAGAATTGCAATAAGGCGTTTACGAAAACTCTACCGGTAGATACCGGGAACATCAACTGTGTTCGAAAACAAGTTCGGTGAAGGTGTATAAGCATGTAGCTGTTTACCGACCGGTAGATTTCCTGGGCAAGATTTATTATACCCCACTCAACATAACCTTATTCTAGCTAAACTATTCTAACATAACTGGTATTCTAGCTAAAGCCTAGCCTAACCTAACCTTTTTAAGGATTATTTAAGCCTTCTGTATAGAGGCAGCACATAAGGTTATGTTCAGTGGGGTATAGTAAAGATTGGCCAATGTACCATATCCACCGGTAGAGTTTTCATAAACGCCTAGTGATTTGGCCAAGATACACTTTAGGTATGCATATCTTTATATATAAAAAGAATGCTGTTTGGAGAGAAGGATCACCAGAACTGTTTCTTTTTCACTAGTTTATTGCACTGTCATTTATTATTTAATTATTAAAATTAATTTAGTTAACTACAACTTTCCTCATGTCTTTCCATTTGAATCCGGTCGCAGTAGCACTACAATTATATTAAGTCGCAGCAAGAAAACCTTTTTCACTGTGCCCAGCACGTATTTTCTCGTTCTGATATTATAGTCCAGGCCTTATAGTGTTACATCGGACAGTGTTTCTTTGTTCCTCATTTTTTATCACATTTGACCATCTTATATCAAGATTCATTGTAAGCAACGGTTTTGAAAAACTTCGCAAAAATAATCTGGAATACAGAAAAATATTTAAAAAGTTTCCCTCAGTAGTCAAAACCAATATTTTTTAATAATAAATAGTGGTAAACCTAAATAGTTTAAATGTCATTTAAAACATTTCAATTTATTATAATATCTACTTACATTAATTATTTAAAATATGTACATATGTTTATTAAAGGTTAAACAATAAATGACATTTGTATCAAAATTTTACTAGTAGTTCTAAGTTTATAATAATAAGGTCTAAATTAATATTATATATAAACAAACCATATGTATAGATGTAATTTACTTTCCAATTAATGTTCTTTATTAAATTGTTTACAAAATACTTCTAAATGAATTAAATATTACATGAATAAGTTAAATTAATTTACGGATTTTAGAAATGTTATCCAATAAACACGGCTTTTATTTATCACATATTATTTTATTTTTTCGTTGGAAACACTTTCCTTATCATCTGTCGCACATTTGACACAGACTCGTTTAATAAAGTGTGTTATTGAAAAGCAAATCTGTTATAATTATTATAATCACAAGCTAAAACTGCTTTATCTTCCGCGTAGCTCATCATTTATTCACTTTTCTTCATTTTAACACATAGAAAACAATGCAATCAAATGAGCCACATCCAACAAAATCCTATTCCGTTAAGTTCCAAAATATTCCGCTAGGCGTCACTTCAGTTATTTTCAGTTCTCAATATTCATTTTACACTTACTATCAATTATATTTTTGTTTACAATTTTTACTGCGTTTTGCGCATAGGTATTACAAAAAATGTTATGTGGAGTCTGTTCGTCTCATAGAGATATAAGTTCGTCCAACGGTTTATTATCGTCAGGAGCATGCGCAGAGTGAATTTAAGTATTCTTAGTTTGACCCCTTCAAGCCTGCAGGCGCCACTTACTCGTATTTCTCGTTTCCCCTATCCATTGAAACACCCCTGATATGGATTCTGATTGTAAAGAAGTGCATTATGTTCAATGCCTAATTAAATAAAATTAGTTTTAGTTGGACAGGAGCAGCTAAAATTTAAATATGCAACTTGCAAGTGCAAACATATTAGTGCAGTTTTGTTTTTCTGCGACAAATGTAATGAACAAACGCGCATAGTATCAGTTACTTTTTAACTCAAAATATATTCCCATGCCTTCCTCCTGTCCATAACCAAATCTTTTCCCAATCTGGACATAATATTAACTTCCCCTCCATTTTTCTTAAGAAAAGAAAAAAGTAAGATGCCTATCTTTGTCCTGTCTTGTATGACAATTTGTTCTACTTTTATAGTTTTTAAACATAAATTAAAGAAAAATCATTTTGAAACTTACTTTCACAAACTCGGAAACCGATTTGTAGCCGGGGGTGACTTTAATTCTAAACATACCACATGGGGTTCCAGAATTGACACCACCAAAGGAAGAGAACTTCTCAAGGTAATTAATTCTAAGAACTATAATACAGTAAGCACAGGGGAGCCAACATACTGGCCAACAGACCCAAACAAAGTGCCTGACTTATTGGATTTCTTTGTCACAAGTGGAGTGTCCCCAAATTACTTCCAAGTCGCCTCAAACTATGACCTCTCTTCTGATCATTCCCCTGTAATTGGTAGTATCAACTCTAATGTTTATAAAAAAACTAGGTGCAATATGTTAACAAATAAATGTACAAACTGGACAATATTTCGTCAATTTCTTGAAGAAAATACCTCGCTTACTATTCCACTTAAAACAGTAGATAATATCAACTCAGCTGTGACTAAGATAGTTGAAAAAATTCAACAAGCTGCTCAACACGCAACTCCTATAACCAACAGCCAAGTTGATCCAACATTTAATCTTCCACTATTTGTTAGGAACAAAATAGCAGAAAAACGCCAGATCCGCAGACAGTGGCAATATACAAGGCATCCAGTCGATAAACAAAAATTAAACAAAATCACCAAAGAAGTAAAACAGCTATTGCACAAAATAAAAAATGATAATTTTAACGAATATCTACGTAATCTGTCCATATCACCCCATAACAATTATTCTCTGTGGAGGGCAACAAAGAAATTTAAAAAACCCACTTCACATGTACCTCCAATTCGTCAAGCTGATGGCAAATGGGCAAGGGATCCAAATGAAAAAGCTGAAACATTTGCGAAACATCTATCAGAAGTGTTCAAACCATTTCCATCCCTAATAACAGCTGACGAAGAAAATAAAATCAGCGAGTTCTTGAATTCAGATTTCCAAATGTCGCTTCCCATTACACACTTCTCGCCAGGAGAAGTTAAAGAAATAATAAATCAGCTCAAAAACAATAAAGCTCCTGGATATGATGGAATCTCAGCTATCATGCTAAAGGAATTGCCAAAAAAAACAATAGTTCTAATCACACAAATATTTAATGCAATAACAAGAATACAGTACATCCCTCCCCAATGGAAATTTGCACAAATAATCCTAGTCCACAAACCTGGAAAATTGCCACATGAAGTTACCTCGTATAGGCCCATATCCTTACTACCTATCCTGTCAAAAATCCTAGAAAAACTAATACTGAAAAGACTAAAACACACATTAGAAGAAGAAGTCATACCCAGTCATCAATTCGGTTTTCGAGAAAACCACTCGACTATAGACCAAGTCCACCGTGTTGTTGATACAATAGAAAGGAGCTTTGAAAGTCGAAAAATCTGCACTGCGGTGTTCCTTGATGTAAGCCAGGCTTTCGATAAAGTGTGGCACACTGGATTGTTATATAAAATAAAAAAGACACTACCTTACCAATATTACAATCTATTCAAGTCCTACCTCGAAGAGAGATACTTCAAAGTGAAACATGATGGAAAACTATCCAAGGAATACAAGATTTCTGCAGGAGTCCCACAAGGTAGTGTGCTAGGTCCCACACTTTATCAAATATTTACCGGAGATTTGCCAACCACAGAGCGCACAATAACAGCCACCTATGCAGATGACACAGCAATTCTCTCTTCTGAATGTGACCCTAAGCAAGCAGTGCTAAATCTGCAAAGAGCCCTAAATCAAATGCAGACATGGCTAAAACTATGGAGGATCAAAGTGAACACCACTAAATCATGTCACATAACATTCACAACCAGACATGTGACATGCTCGCAAGTGACATTGAATAGTCAAGCTATACCTGAAACCGACTGTGTAAAATACCTTGGTGTGCACCTGGACAGACGACTGACATGGAAAAAACATTTAATGACCAAACGTCAGCAACTCGACTTAAAAGTAAGGCAAATGAACTGGCTGCTAGGTCGAAAATCCAAACTGTCACTTCAGAACAAGCTGTATGTTTACAAGGCAATTTTAAAACCTGTCTGGACATACGGCATACAGCTGTGGGGCTGTGCCAAAAAATCGAATGTAAACATAATTCAACGTTTCCAAAGTAAAACTCTGAGAATGCTATGCAATGCTCCCTGGTACGTCAATAATAAATGTCTCCACAGGGACCTAAACATTCCCTGGGTCAGGGACGTTATAGCATCATATGCTACGAGACATTCCACACGCTTACAAATCCACCCAAACCACCTAGTGCCAGATCTGCTAAACCCACATCAGCCAAGAAGACTTCACAGAAGGAAGCCAACAGACTTACCAGCTGACTCATGACATGTTAAAGTGTAGTGTAGTGTAGTGTAGTGAACCGAAAAAAAAAAAAAAATAAATAAAAACTAGCCAGGAGAATCACCACTGGGTGACTACTCCGCTCCAGACAATTATAGTCAACAAATTTACTTGTTGGCCCAAACATGGCCAGTTGTAAAATAATTTTGTAATAAAAAAAAAAAAAAAAAAAATCTTTGTCCTATCTTGGATGACAGCCAAAAACACTACAATTTTTTCTACTTTTATAGTTTTTCACAACTTCTATTGACATTCTAACAATTCAACATTGATAACTGACACGCTCGGATACGCAATCTGGTGGTCAAATATTGTACTAGACGCTCTGGTACTGTTTGAACTTATTGCATATGTTCTATTGTTGAATTTTTGTTAGAATGTCGATAGAAGTTGTGAAAAACTATAAAAGTAGAACAAATTGTAGTGTTTTTGGCTGTCATCCAAGATAGGACAAAGATAGGCAGATTGGGAAAAGATTTGGTTATGGACAGAAGGAAGGCATGGTAATATATTTTGAGTTAAAAAGTAACTGATACTATGCGAGTTTGTTCATTACATTTGTCGCAGAAAAAAAAAACTGCACTAATATGTTTGCACTTGCAAGTTGCATATTTAAATTTTAGCTGCTTCTCTCCAACTAAAACTAATTTTATTTCATGAGGCAATGAACATAATGCACTTGTTTATAAACAAAATCCATATATTGTAAATTCAGGTGACCGACACTCAGATGTACCACATAAAATTACTTGTCCGGCATTTAACACCTGCTCAACTACAAATTACACTTCAATAAATATACTGAAATTAAACTTTAAATACTGTAATTTGATGCCCACCTTCTGTTATACACCTCGAACGTGTGTATCACTTAAAAATTAAAAAAATTCGCAAACATTTACTCGCATTTTCATAAAATAAAAATGTACTGTGCTTAAATTAACCTGTTTGCTGTTAGCTTATTGACAACTGAGTACTAGACACGACAGCCATATTGCCTTGGAGTACAGCGCCGCCATCGGTAATGTCACTTCTCAATAAATATATATGAATCCATTTTATGATAAAATGTGCTGTTTGTAAATGAAAATTTTCAGAGATTATAAGGTTGGTGCGGGTTATACTAACAGAGAAAATAAAATGTTATACTTTGAAGTTTAAACATTTATTTGAATACTTAATATCTACACATTTCTCAAGAAAATTTATAGCAGGAGAACTTGTAATTTATTCTACACAAGAAAACTGTTAAATATTTGCTACACAGTTACGGAACACCCACATGAAATAAAAAGAGGTTTTAATTATATTAACAATAATTTACACAACATTAAACGATTTTCTTGCACGTGTGAAACAGGGAAAATAAAAAATTCAACGTTAAAAGCTTGTTTAAAATCATCTGAACAGTAGAAATTCCCTTCAATAGGAACAAAATTTTAGAATCACTAATAATCTTTCTTCTTCACTAGTAGCAAAACATAAGTATAAATGGTGCATTTATTCACTTTTAACGCATTTTTCTCATTGGTATTAAAATTAAATTGCAGAACTAATAAAGACACTTTGTCATACACTACAATTTTTCTCATAAAATTCATCTAATATTCAAAGATATTCTTCCTGTGATTGACAACCATATATACAACAAGGAGTATTTAATCTTTTTTTCTTAAATTTATCACTTTATTCGTTGTTAAAACGGATTTTTAATTAATTGTCTGAATTTATACGAATATTGCTAAGCACAGATTGATTTTTTTCTACTTGTTGAATGGCTATACTTAAATCCCCATTTTCCGATTGCAAATAATTACATTATTGGTAAATATTTTTTCTATTGATAATAACGAGATCAGGAAATTTGGTTTCTGTATTCCGGACATTAATGGTTGGTTTATATACGGAACAAGAATAAGGAATAGGAAATAAGAATAGTACACAAGATGTTAAAACATGACTGCGCCGTATATCGGTTTATGTAGGAATGAAATTTAACTTAAACATAAGAAAAGTTGGTAACATTTAACATTTTATTCTTATTCCAAGAATAAGAGACGATAAGCATGCGCACAATGGTCAAAATGTCGGCCGTAATAACATTTGTCCAACAGATGTTTTCCTGCTGTGATCAGAAGGTTGGAAAAAACAATATAATGTGTGAAACACAAGCAAATAAATTTACAAAATCTTCTAAATCCATATTACTGAAAACGATTTTTTTTAAAGGTTATATTAAACACAACAACCTGTCAAACGACAACCGTTCAACACAGACCAACGCAAGTACGTAGGCGTAGCGACGAAATGTTATGTCCGATATAAACGGTTTCATATTTTTTATTCTTGTGTACTATTCTTATTTCCCATTCCATATTCTTGTTCCGTATATAAACCAACCATAAAATATCTGCTAAAGAAGATGTCGTATTTTCTCTCCAGGTGGCAATTTCTTCCAGGTCATGAAAGACTGATTCTAATACAGTGGAACCTCTATATTCGTAATATTCGATATTCGTCACATTTTGATGACAATTTTTGTCCCCCATATTCGTTAGTATTTTCCGTATTCGTCGTCACTCTCACTGGAATTGGTTGAGGAGCATGGATGGGAACTCACCATAGAAGAATTGTTAGAGCTACATAAAGACCAAGAAACGGAAATGATGGAGGTGAATTCGTCTGAAGAGGAAGAATCGAGTAAATCATCCGTACCTAACGCTGACATCAATGAAATGCTATCTAACTGGGCCAAAGTGCAGAATATGGTCGAAATTTGGCACCCAAATTTTGCTAAAGTCAACCAAAACATAAATGCATTTAACGATAATGTGATTGACTACTTCAGGAAGGTTTTACAGAGCAGACAAAAACAGAACAACATTGGACAAATTCCTTGTTAAAACGAGTGCTGCTAAATCATCGACAAAACAGACCCCATGATCAGAATTGGAATTACTATTGGCTGTTTTGTTTTAATATATCGCAACTCTTGTTTTCAACATTAACCTTCCTCCTTTTCCACTTCTACCACTATGTTTATCTATTTAGTACAATAAAGTTAAAGTTTAAACAACATTTTTTAAAATTTTTGTACCACTTTTAGGTGTTGGAAACAGATTAATTGAATTTCAGTTATTTCTTATGAGAAAAATTATTTCTATATTCGTCATATTTTATATTCGTTACACCCCTAGGAACAGATTAATGACGAAGTTCCACTGTAGTTGTACCATAACGATGATCAAATAATATCTTTCCACCCATCGTGTTGGGCACCAAAGTTTCTGGCGTTTCGTTTCAGGAGCGAATTCATTAATTTTTTCAGACAATACTGCATTTCGTTTTGGCGTTTCAAAAAACGCAACAAGTGCGGCAAAATATCTTATTATATTAAAACACAAAAAAACGAGTAGCGAAGCGACGAGTTTTATAATCAATAAGAGCGGCAAAATGCCTTATTATATTAAAACACAAGAAAACGAGTCGCGATGCGACGAGTTGTATAATCAGCAAGTGCGACCAATTATTTCAATAGATAGTTCGATTGGTTTGGAATTGGAGAGAAGTCAAGTAAGAATTATTTTAAGAATAAAAATTCGCATCGCAGTAAAGTGGTTTTTTGTTCTCCTCTGTAAAAATGTTATGTACCTATTGTCATTTGTGCACCATCACAAGCCAAGGGGCCAAAGCCAAGGGCCTTTATGAGGCAGAGAAGCCCGGCGTTGCAGGGCTGAGGCCCTTAGTTTTAAAGATTTCATGCCGTAGCGTTGTCGTTATTACGTTGTATATAAATAAAGCTACGACATAACCTATTAATAAAAATAATAGTAACTGAAATAAATTGCGACATAAGATATTTCTGTCACATACTCACTTTTACATGATTTTTTGTTTAATCTAATAACTTTGACCTTATATGTAATATGTATTAATTTATAATAATAATAATTTATTTAATAGAGTCCATGGCTCAATAGAAAATACATTAATTTACAAAATATCGCAAAAACAAAACTTAATAACTAAACTATCATATAACACCATTACATATCCAAATTTTAAACAAACCAATAAACCTAAGAAAGTATGCTCAATCATACACTTAAAAAATAACAATACATAATATCGACTTCGTTACATACGCCCACCGTCATTTTTTAGATAGTTCCTAAGCGTACTTTTAAACATATTAAAAGGTCTGCTTTTAATTTCGTTAGGCAAACCATTATAGAGTACCAAGCCTCTGTCAAACACATTGCTCATTGTAGCTACTTTAGCTTTTTTAGTAATGCGCAGGTTAGGTCTCGCTCTCGTATTATATTCATGCACATCACTTCCGCGAACAATGCCATCTGTCAGGTAGTCCGGCAATAACCGTTTGTCCAATCTATATATAAAATTTAATACATTGTATTCAATATTTCGTCTAATACTAAGCCACTCAAGACACTCCAACATAAAATTTATGGCACTGTATCTACTACACAGGGCCGGCTCGGAGGTCGGGACTTCGGGGATTTTTTCCGAGGCCCCGCGCTTTCATATTTCTAACAATTATTAGTAGCTAGGGCAAGTTTTTGACACCAAATGCAACGTTTTTTACAAGTTTTCCCGAGGCCCCGCAAAACCCACAGCCGGCACTGCTACTACAACCCAGTATGATATGCATGGCACGATTTTCGAGTATCTGAAGCTTACTAATGCTTTTATCGTTACAAAGAAATAGTACAGTACTACAATAGCTGAAATTAGGCAGTACAATAGTATTGCATACAAGAATTTTGGAGATCAAGCTTAAATTTTTTGAAATTCTACGTAGGACTCCTATTTTCTTAGAATTTTTTTAAACTATATAATCTATGTAATTAAATTTCAGCTTATTATCCAAAATTACACCCAAGTACTTCATTTCACTTACTATTTCTATAGGTCCGTTTTCTAGTTTTAATGAGAGTCCTGAAAGATGCACTTCGTGTAATTGGGAACCAAGGATCATAGCTTTGTTTTTCTCTACATTTATTTTTAATTTGTTTCTTATCATATAAGAATTAATTGTAGCCAGTTCCATATTCATTACCCTAAAGATGTTCGAAGGGTCTTCACCTGCTACATAAATTAGTGTATCATCAGCAAAAAGTTTAATTTTTGCAGTTTTTAAACAATCAACAATGTCATTTATGTAACAAAGGAATATTAATGGCCCTAATACACTCCCTTGTGGCACCATGATTATTTAGTAACAGTTCAGAACTAACCCCATTCCAAACTACGGCTTGTTTACGTCCCTGTAAGTAATTGGTTATCCATTGCAAAGCTCCACCTTGTATACCATATAATTTTAATTTATTTAATAGCAATTGTCTATTAATCGTTTCAAAAGCCCTTTTTAAATCCATGAAAACAGCTGCTATATTAAGGTTTTTATCAAGAGATAATTTCCAGTCGTTAATGACAAACTGAAGAGCTGTCTCACAAGAATAGCTCTCACGGAAACCAGACTGGTAGCAGTTTAAAATACCATATTCTTCAAAATAGCGACTTAGTTGCTTATAAATTACTTTCTCAAGAATTTTGTCGCACACTGATAATATATTTATTGGTCTAAAATCTTCAGCTAACTTAGCACCAACTATTTTAGGAATAGGTCTAATAGACGCAGTTTTGAAATTGTCAGGAACTTTATGTTTACTAATGGAGGTATTAATAATATTTAGTAAAGGGTAGCCAACCACATCAAACAGTTCTTTTATCAATTTTGTACAAATTTCATCTGGGCTACTCTTATTTTTTAACTTAAATACAATAGTCCTTAGCTCTGGTAAAGTTATTGGTTGAAATTCATCTAAAGCATTAATATCACAAACTTTGGAATCTTCTACACTAGTGTTCTGCGTTGAGTCCGGTATACTATCCAAAATTTCACTGATGCTACTAATATAAAACTCGTTCAAGTTTTTTGCTATGGCCTCATCACCTTCTAAGACCGAAGAATCTGGGAACACAACACTTTTAATTTCACTACACGCTTTGTTTTTCAATAATAAAAATAAACTTGTGTGAAATGTTTTTCATTTTAGATAACATGGAGTTCAAAACTTCTTTAATAATTAGTTTTTGATTACTAAATATATCATCTTATTACCTTTAATAAACCATCCCATACATAAAGTTACGCTATTCATTTTAAATTATACTATTACCATATAAAAATTAGGCAGACAACAAGTATCACTACAATGTATAACAAATTGTATAACATGTTTTTGCATCAACTTGGCAACGTCGGTATTTAGTTTGCTATTTAACGCTTTCTGAGTAAAATAGTACCCAAATTTAATGATTGTCTTATGAAAGGAAGTTTTAAATTTTAAAACATAAAGATCAAATGAAAATACTCCTCTTTATTAAATTGTGTGTATTTGATAATTAGATCTTTGTTCTGTTACCTAATTCGTATTTATTCATGGCGCAAATAGCAATTTACAAGATCAAGGAAAAATAGGGTTATAATAAGGTGAAGTTAATTTATCAGTTCTTTAAATCTTTATTTGCAGTTTATATTAGTTTAAATTTGTGTTGAATATTACAGATGTGGCATGAGGAATTAACTTACATCAGAAGCTAGAGGATAATAATCAATAAATTGTCATAATGAAAATAAACGACAGAGAAATAGCAATTAAAGCCAATGGTAAGGCAAATATAGAGGGTGTGTTACACTATCAGCGACCACAGAACAATGATTGGTCCACATGGTATTCAGCACCCTCATTTAAGGAACGTCGTTTTAAATTAGTACATAATCTGTTATTCTACTTCCGATCAGATGTAATTAGTGTCACGGAGCCACTGGGACTCTTGGTGTTGGAAAATGCAATGGTGCGCCATGAAAAGTCCTTTAATGGTGTCGTATTTCCTTTCTCAATTGAGTTTGAAGATGAACCTAAACAGAAGTACATATTTTCTTGTCGGAATCAAGCTGAAGCAAATAATTGGGTAGCACAATTGCGTACTGCATCTTATGAATACTGGCGTACCCAACTTGTCATTCTGCAGAAAAAGATTAGCATGAGAACTGGTTATGAACCTGTTGTTGGAAAACAAGTAATGGCAGAATGTTTGAGTTGGTCTCGAGACATTAACAAGATCGGCACTGGAAAAAGTACGTTTCAATGCCATCTGGACAGCATGCCAAGTGTCAGCAATTTAACCCCTACAAATGCCCTGTGTGATTTACGTATTTGTGAGGAGCATCTAGAACCAAGTAGGATAGCTCCTAATCCACCATATCCACTTGACATTGACCTTATTCAATTCTGATACAAGCTTAATGTAGATATTAATAACTTAACTGTTAAGTATAATTGTATGGACAATAATATTTATGAATAACTGCATTTAACACTTGTTCTGTAGATTATTTCAAAAGTAGCTAAAAATTTATTTTTGTTCACTAGAAGGTGTACAAAAATATTATCAGAGTATAAAAACTTACAGCTGGTGCGATTTAAGTTTTCCTAATGTTGTGTAAAGTGGGAGGTATCACTGCACAATGTTGACTAGTGTATTTGTGTTACACAACAGTATAGGCCTAATTTTCTGGTTAACTTAAATAGATTCGTCCATTGCGTAAACCATACTTGAGCAATCTTAGAACGAGCCTACTGTAGCTGTCGTAGTGTATTGTAATGATTGTAGAATAATGGGGAAAATAATATTTGTGGGCAATTATAAGTTTTCACATTTTTCTTTTTACGGTTTTGTAGGTATAACCAAGAAACTCTTATACCATCAGTAATGTGTCTATTTGACTTGTGTCTTCTATAATACAAAATATGACTTAAACTTCTGAACCTAGGGAATTGAAATTTGATATGCATATACACTTCTTTTACATGCATATAGGAAAAATATTGTAAAGTATATCGCAGCGTTGGGCAAATCGCGGCCGTATGCTGCCCTTGATATTTTTATATGCGGCCTTCAATGGAGTATTATTAGTAAAAACTTATCTCAGCAACAAGCTCAAGTGACTTTATTATACTATCGTTGATTTCGGCGAAACAGTTGATCTGTTCATGAGTACCCTAATTTTTTGTCGGTCCCAACTTACACATATAATAAGTTATTATAAATGTTATTTATTTATTTTTTTTTACAGCGGCCATTTTAGTCACTATTTGCGCAAATGGTATATCTATACATATAAAATCCTAACTGACTCACTTGAACCCTAACCCTCTAGAAACATGAAATTCGGGGAGCATATTCCTTCCATGACGTACACACCCACTGGAAGCATTCCACCTAAAGGGCTTTTCGAAATTCAACTCCTGAGGGGGTGGGCGATTTCTTTTTAACTTACAGGCGTCTTTAAAATCATTAGAATGTTTTTTCACCGTTTTTTTAATTGTCGCCCCTAAAGTGTTAAATTGATATTTTATTAGGCAAATGAAATTCGGGGAGTATATTTCTTTTATGATGTAGGTATCCACTACGAACGGATTTTTCGAAATTCTACCCTACAGGGGGTGAAAATGGGTAAAACGTTTTTTTATGGATTTCTCAATATATCTTGAGCTCGATGAAATAACGATCTGGGTTTTACTTACAAAGGTTTCCTGTACGCATATATAAATATATAAGTAAAGATTTTGCTCTAATCAACCCCTAAAGGAGTAAATTTTAAAACCCTTCGTATTTCCTATGTTTAAGTTATAACATTCCTTTTTGGCATATAGTTTTTTTCTTAATTTTTAGAAAGGTTTGACCCTTTTTTTAAATTTCACCCCCAAAGGGAATTATTGGGATATTATTTATTAGAAACATAATATTCGGGGAATATATTCCCTCCTTAATGTTACCGTCCATTATGAAGGAATTTTTCTAAATTCCACCTCTAACCAGATGAAAAGAGGTAAAATGTTTTTTCACGGATTCTTCAATATCTTTTAGGTACGATGAGATATCGCCTTGATCTTGTAGGGAAGTTCATAATGGTCATAACACGAGATCATTAGTTGAGCTTTTGGGTCTGATGATCTTGTGTACCCTGAATCACGTATGCTCTTGCAGGGGAAGTTCATAATGGTAATAATACCTGAACATTAGTTGAGCTTTCGAGCCTGATGATACCGCTTACCCTGAATCATGCAAGGGAAGTTGTTATAAATTTATTTCGTAGTAGGCGTTTTATTCTTTTGATATCGTATACAGATATAGCAGGCTAAGAAACAAAATTATGGTTGTCATTAGTTGAAAATAATAAACAGACAAAAAAAATAATACGATACAGGAATCTTCAATGTGGTATTGCAACGTTATTATTAGTATATTATAATTTGTTGGATAACAATTATAATCTATAAAATTGTTGACTCCAATTGTGGAGGATTTTCCCTACATTGAAGAAGGGTTTATAACCAAGAATATTATTCTGTTTTATACTGATCGTATTAATATTTGAAGCCGCACAACACCTTAGGTATGTTCACAACATAAACTAAACAACCAGTAATTGTTGTCTCTTATCTGTATGCGATACTAACTTCTACTACGATTTTCAGGCTTCCATTTTTATATCATATTTCTTCACTCCCACCGTCGACGTATAGCAGAGACAGAGTGTATATATGTGGATATAGCGATAGAAAGGAGAGAGCTGTAGATACACCATCTAAATTGTAGTAACTATATTTTAGTATAAAATTATCATAGGAGTTAACTAGGAAATGACTACTTTTTTTTAAATGTTAAGTTTATTTTATAGTCACTTTGGTCGACCATCGCAAAAATTTGTGATCCAAATTAACTCCTAATTTATCACTATTTTCGTTGTTTCAAATTCATTTGTCATTTTTTTATTTACAATATATTTATTTTATTAAATTTCAATAAATGTATTATTTCTCTCTCTCTTTCAATATTAGACTTGTTGGTCGGTCTAATAGATAAGGATATTTAGACCAGCTGGCGCCCAGATAATTTTCAATTAATTAAAATAAGAACCGGACGACCGTCTCCACTGTTAAAAGCTGCCGATGGCCTAAAATTTTGGTAAAAGTATCGTTACAAAGTTCATAATGTCGCAACAATTGACCATGTCGAGCTTTCGGGCCTGATGATCCCGTGTATCCTGAATTATTTGGGAGGAGGCAGTTCGGAGAAGCGGATTGCAGGAATAGGCTTATCTGTTATCTCTTTTATCTCCCACTTTAATTCCTACCCACGAGAAGAGGATCCTGGTGGGTTGAGGAAGGCTGCTGCCCGCGGACTGTATGAGCACAACACGGCTTCTTTGGCCTCAGATTCGGCAAAAACGGGAGGCTGAGCCTGATCAGTTCAGTCAATCGGTTGGTACCGTAAAATGGACAAAACTACTGTATCGTGGATGCCGGGGTAATGTTGTGCTACTGGACAAGTATTCGGGGGTCTGTGGGCGCGGAAGGTTTTGCAAAGTTCCAGAGTTTCAAACCTTTGGTTCTCGAGCAAGTGGACCAGCCCGTGTCTTTGCGATTATTATAATTATTATGATATTAATTCCGCCATAGTTGAGAGCAGCCGAGCACACAGAAAATTGGTCTTGGAGTGTTCAAAAATGTGATTTCAAAAAAATATCCGTAAAATAATAAAAATATACTATTGAGTTTTTAGGGAGAGGGATGGGCGTATATATTAATTTAATTTTGATTATAATTTAATTTTTGTAATAAAAAAATTGATTTTTATTTTAAATTGCTTATTTTTTATTACATAAGTACATGAGTTTTTTTTTCTGGCTCGGAACCCAGGCCCCCCTCCCCCTTGCGTGCGCGCCTTGTTGACAGTTAACTCCGTAAAAAATCAAAGAAGAGACTTCGTCGTAATGCTCAGTCATCTAACGAGAGATGTGTTAAGCCTTCCGCCAAGAAGGTAGACAAAATTGTGGATTTTTGTGCGCTGTCGGATGCTACAATGATGATTGAAGCAGAAACTGAGGCTTCGTCCACGCTGTAGAAATGCGAAGAATTCAGTTATTATCGTATTTCAGTACAGCCACATAAGGCACTAAATAATATAAATAAGGCACAAATAATCTTGCTTACGTTACTGAGGATGAGTTCGTGCAAGAAAGGGCATCACAAGGTGTTGCGGAAGGGGCCCTCGGAAGAGGTCCTTAGGTCCCAACCTCACACAGACCACGGACTAGCTCAGGAGCGGGGTCGTGCTGCCTAATCTCGGCTTGAAGAGCCGCGACGTAACTAAACAGTCTCTGAAATATAAAGTGGTGATGGGAGATGATAATGATGATTTTATAAAATAAAAGATCGATGGAAGTTAATTATTTATTACAAACATAAAATTTATAAGACATTTATGATCACAGTTAAACAAACGGAAATAAAACA
This sequence comes from Liopterus haemorrhoidalis, assembly GCA_963971575.1. Lineage (NCBI taxonomy): Eukaryota > Metazoa > Arthropoda > Insecta > Coleoptera > Dytiscidae > Liopterus > Liopterus haemorrhoidalis. The sequence goes on along the minus strand of OZ020614.1, from coordinate 41,705,519 downwards.
GATACAAGAATTGAACATACATGATGAGAAACACAACAATAGAGAATATAAGACAAGACAACAATGCAGAAATATATATATACAGTTTATGCTGGAGCTTTCAGAAGTCCAGATGTCTCCTCGTGAAGCGAGGAGGAATCTCGGGGTGTGGATTCTGAAGCGGACAGGAAGAAGAGGAATGTGATAGGAGAGGTTTGTGAACTGGGGGAGATGGCCACGCTGTCGTCGGTGTGGCGATAATGCGCGCTGGAGACGAGAGCGGAGTATCCGTTATAGTCTCTCCCAGTAATTGAGTGATTTGGCGGCGTAAGTCCTGTAGGGTCTTCTCAGTCGGCGAGTTCGCGTTCGTTCTAATATAATAAAACGCCAATGGAGAATAGGGCGGTGTAGCATGCGAGTTGTTATGTTGTTCCCGTCCTTCTGTTGATTTTCCGGGGGTTGGAGGCGGTGAAAATATAGAGAGGCGGCGTGATGTTGAGGGGCTTGACGGTGGCGTATCGGGACCGAAAAGCTCGGTGAAACGAGCCCGAATACGGCTTTTGCGAGTGGGGGCGGCAGCAGTCGACGGTCCTGGGGGCGGTCGGCTGATGTCGGCGGCGGTCTTACGAACAGCGCGTCGTGAGACTGCGTCACGCGTGTGACTTTTGCTGCTGGGGGCGGCGGACTTCAGGAAGTGCCGTCAGCGGCTCTGGTGATGGTGATGGTGGCTTCGGTGTCGGCGGCGGCGCGAAGAGACGTGCCCTGGGGTCGTTGGTGCGGTATAAATGGAGTTGAACGGACCGGGAGACGGCGACGTACGGTGTTGAGGTCTCCACCAGTCGGAGGCGGTGTCCGTAGATGGCCCTCGCAACGTATCGCGCGTATGCTTTCTTACCCCGTTTACGTGCCAGCGTTCAGCCGTGATGTTACTAGGCGGCGGCGGCGATGTCCGGGGGCGGCGGAATTAAGCGCGCGATTAGTTGAGGTACGTGGCGAACGATACGCACCGGTTGAACGCACAGCAACGAGCGTGGGTTCCGCGACGGTTGAAACGCACTTGTTGGTTTCACGAAGGTTGAAACGCACTGGTTGGTTTCGCGATGATAGGATGGTTGCGAACCACCGGCGAAACGCACAGCAGAAAGCGTGGGTTTCGCGATGGTGGGATGGTTGAAAACCACCGGCGAAACGCGCAACAGAAAGCGTGGGTTTCGTGGTGACGGCGCGGTTGAAAACCACCGACGAAACGCACAACAAAAAGCGTGGGTTTCGTGGTGACGGCGCGGTTGAAAACCACCGACGAAACGCACAACAAAAAGCGTGGGTTTCGTGGTGACGCGAAGGTTGAGAACCACCGACGAAACGCACAACAGAAAGCGTGGGTTTCGCAGTGGAACTGACGGCTGAAAACCACCGCAGCAAGCGTGATTTCAGTGTGATGCGATGATTGAAAAACACACAACAGAAAGCGTGAGTTTTTCAATAGAGCGAACTTTAATATTTGGAGATTTGTTTTTTAACGTAGAGATATTTTTGTTTTGAAGAGTGAATTTTGACGGTCGAAGGCTGAATTTGAACTGTCCATAATTGTAAAAATGACCCTTTTTTTATATGATTTTTGGTGACGGAATGTGGTTTATGACTCTAGGGTTGTTTGTGATTGGTTGGAATTGATTAAAAACTAAGAATATTGATAAATATAATTGTATCGCGAATTATTTAGATTCGCGGTTATCACAAAATTGCTGAAGTCTCACGGAACCTGGCGATGTATGATATAAAAGGTAAAACTCGTGAGTGACGCGTGAAGTGACTTATAACGGCGAGGCTTGCTAGGGCAACAAAGGTGTCATTGAATGCAGGAAACTTACACCGGAATGGTAAGCCTTCAATTTCAGTGGTTCTATCCCTCGCTGGCATTAGGTATTCAGCATCGGTAAAGGTGGGGTACAACGTGTGTAATAGCGAACGTACTATCTCAACCCAACGCGATACTACAAGAGTCAATGTTAAGGGTACACTTGAGGTCGTGGTAAACAATCCATCTGTGCCACATGCAGACAGGACCAACCTGAAGTTGAAACCTGTTTAAATGCGTTCTGTGGTTATTACTGACTCAGCGGAGTTCATAATGGTCGCAACACCTGACCATATCGAGCTTTTGGGCCTGATGATCCCACGTACCTTGGAATCACGCATGGGAAGTTCACGATGATCTTAACATGCAAGCTTTCGCGCGGCCTGATGATCCCGCGTACCCTGATCATTTGGGAGAAGACAGTTCAGAGAGGCCGATTGTGGGAATAGGATTATCCATTGTCTCTTTTATCTCCCACTTTAATTCCTACCCACGTGTTTGCCGTGCGTGGAGACCCGCAACGTCGGAGAAGAGGATCCTGGTCGGTTGAGGGAGGCTCCTGCCCGAGGACAGTACGATCCCAACACACCATCATTGGCCTTAGATTCGGCAAAAACGGTAGGCTGAGCTTAGTCAGCTCAGTCAATCGGCTGGTATCACAGCATGGATAGAGTGGCTATACTACTGTGTTCTGGATGCCGGGGTAATGCTGTGCTACTGGACAAGTATGCGGGGCGTCTATGAGTGCGGATGGAGCTCGCAAGGTTCTACAGTTAGCTACTTCTGGTGCTCGAGTGAGTGGACCAGCCTGTGTCTGCTTCTCCCGATGCTATAACGTCCACTAGGGAGCCGACCTCCCTGGTGGGTATGATTATACAGGGTAATGCAACTTTTTATATGGGTATGGCGACTACTCGCAGTATCGAAAAAACTTTGTATTCCGCCACAGTGTAGAGAACACTCCCAAAAAAATCAAAAAAGCGACTTCTTCGAGACGCTGTTGTCGGATGAAGGATGTTAGACTTACTGCCAAGAAGGTAGAAGGAATGTTGAGTATTGTGCGCCAGTACCACGATTTTTCGTCGTGAATGTACAAGAGGGTAGGTCTTTTAAGGAGATGTGCTCTTTCTTTGTTGCCCGAACGTTGAGAAAAACGTGCTCTACTGGTATTAAGTCGGTGCGTGAGTAACACTGCTTATCGAAGGAGAAAATGAGGCGTCGTCAACGCTGCAGAAATCTTTCTAGGGTTTTCCTTCATTAATGGTATATGTAAATATGTACATCGTATATTTTCTGAATCTGGTAAAAAATATAATAGTGGCCAGGCAGTAATGGCATCCTAGATTTTCAGGAAGCGGTTCTATAAAGTCATATGATATCTAGGAACCTATTCTGTATTTTTAAGAGTGAAAACAAATCACTTACTTCCATTTATTAAATATAAGGAAAAAAATTTAAGAGCGTATTGTTAATAACCTATAAAATAAATATTACATTTGCAACACTGCAGGGCACGGCGCACGATTCAAAACTGAAGTCAGAGTAATTCATTTATTTTTAATAATTCTAACAATCGGTTCCCTAAGGTTTCAATAATTTTAAGAAACGGTTCGCGCGAACCGGTAGGATGCCATCAAGAGAAAAATTAATAGCACATTCCTGACGATAGTCAAGTGTTTCGTTTAACCTGTGAACTCTTCCTAGGGCCTTCCTTTATTAATGGTATTAATCTGTGCATCGTACATTTTCTGAATCTGGTACAATATAATTATAATTATGCCCATGTATGACTGTAGGTCAAGAAGAAAATTAACAGCACACCCCTGATGATTTTGATGATGATGAAGTTTTTCGTTCGACAGGTAAACTCTTCCTAGTGCGTTCCTTGATAAATGATATAAATCTGTATTTCGTACATTTTCTGGATCTGGTATAAGATAATAATTATTATGCCTGGGTATGACTGTATTTTTAAAAAAGATTACTAGCACGCCTCTAACGACAGCTAAGTTTGTCGTTCAACTGACTAACTCTTCCTAGGATCTTCCTTCATTAATTGTATAAAACTGTAATTCGTATAATTTATGAGTAACTTTGGTATGGATTTTTTTGACGCCTCTGATTTAAAGTGAGGGGTTGATTACTGTACATCTGGAGCCTTTTTGCATTTTTTTTTTTTTTAAATTGGGTTTAATTTGCATTTTCTTAGGTTTTTGTTTTTGTTCTGTAACCTTAAATTGTTTTGGCCCGCTGTAATGGGCACAGTCGTTTAGAATGTTTGCTGGCCAAAGTGTTCACACGCATGTACTAGGCAGCCCACCTTCTGCAAGGGAAAAACGGTCGGGCGGTGGGTTTGGAAAAAAAAAAAAAACGCCCATTTTTATACTATTTGGCTCATTTGACAGCATTTAGAGTTAACCTCTACTGCGTGAATTATTTTAATTTTCTACGGTATCGAATTCGAATTTCACACTTCACAACAAATTTTTTATGATAATGAGTACTTTAATTTGTGAAATAAGATATTAACAATTAAATTAAAATATATTACTGATGTAACATAGCTTTAGTATAATTTTAACAAATATTGTATTGAGCTTGCTAAATTACGCTATTTAGTAGATCTATGGCAAATTACTTTGCTGAATGTATGTTGAAGAGTTTAACAATCCAAGTCTTTGCTTTACTTTCCTCTGTTCAGCCATCTGCAAAAATTATTTTGTTAGAATTTTTAACAATTATTTTGGGTGTGCGCGCGTTTGTGTGCGCGTGCGTGTCTGTGCGCGCGCGCATTTGCTTGTGTGTGTGTTATGAGTACATAATCATTATTTTAATTCCAGCACTGTTTAATATGCAATATTGATCTATGTGCTTACCTGATCTTTAAGTTCCATGAGTTGCTGTGAGAGATTTGTAACTAGAATCTGATTAGTTTCTAATTGTTGCTGTAGAGTTCTCAATTCTATTTGCTCGCCATCTCCTTCTACAGCTGCTAAAGACATAGCTCTGAGTCTTGGAAACCAGTCCAAATTGCTAGCCTAAAAATATAGTATACATAAGTACATGAACAGTTTACTATGAACTATTTTTTCAACATTACCTTCACCATGGCGTAAACATAACTTTCTGGTCCAGTAAATTCTGTTGGATCTTTTACTTTCACTAAGACAATGAAATATAAATAGTGCCACATATTATGTTCACATTTAATATGTTCCTCGAATGAAACAGTTTTATTATCAAAAGCAGAACGATTCAGTCCTAGAAATAATAAAACAGTATACCAGGATATATTAAATTTAAAAATTCTTACCACAGACAAAACAAGTGTTCTTCAGTATCAATTCTTTCTGTTGTTTTTCTGATCTTAAATCAGCAAAAGTGTCAATAATAACACCAAAAATAAGATTAAGTACTATAATAATCACAATGAAGAAAAACAATAAATCGTAAATAACTCTTGCTACAAATAATGATTCTTTACTACTAGGTGCTCTTAAAATGTCTCCTATACCACCACCATTTCTTAAACCTTGATTCATTGTTGTAACAATGCACATAATTAATGAATCACAAGCTCTTTCCTTTGATTCATCATGGAATGATACTGACGGTTGCTGATCAGAATACATATCTTCACGATTCAAGTTAACAAAAGAGTTTGTGGACGTTTCTTCACAAACCGGTTCAGCTGGCTCATCTGCAATATATACCATTAATAAAGATTCAATAAATCGAAAACAATATAATACCTGACATATTTTTGTCCACAGTAACCAGGAAATCGTCCTTGAAAAACATATAACCGATAATGGAGAACATATACACAAGTATAAGAGCTAACACGGCTGTTAAAATAATAGATCGACCATTTCTTGTAACAGATCTTATAACGTTCAATAAAGTTTCTTCTCTATATACAACATCAAGTAACTATAAATAATTTTATAAATTAATTTATATGTTTACAGCATGTACATATACATATACTAACCAATACTGAATAGAAAAACGGATGAAATAAGATTCCTAAGAAACAAAACAACATGTACGTGATATGATACCACAATTCAAAATCTATTAATATCTGATTATAGGTTTTCGTTAGAGTGCCTTGATTGCCCATTATACTGACTAAATGAATTCCTTTTAAAATCACCTAAAATAACAGTTATTCTTATCAATTAAATGCACATCGAAAACAGCACAAATTAACATACCGTTAAGGATCCAAGAAGCCAAAGTGTAGGTTCTGGACCTAACGAAAATATTAATCTAAGTATTGTTGACGCAACTAACGTTCTAATACCAGTTTCACGGGGTAAGGTTATTACAAGAGCAGCAGACGACAACATTGCAGCCCATATAAGAGCAGATAAATGCGATCCAATCACTGAAACAATTGTATATATGTATGTAGGTAAAAATTTGATAGTATTTAGAATTATATTCTATGTTAAAATTAGAACTTACTTGGCACAGAATCATTAAAAGGATAGAAAAAGGCTACAATTAAATTAATAAGTACTGCACAATTGAATAAAATATTACTCCACAACGACATGTAGCTACTAACACGAAAGAGTAAAGGTTGACCTAAAATTATTATACATTAATATAAATTCTCTATTATAATATATTATTTTAATGAAATGGAAAATAATCTGACTTAATTACCTCTTAATTTTTTTTGCCATTTCATTTCGTTAAACATATAATCGGCTCTTTCAAAGAAATCTGGAACTTTTGAACCCTGATCATCTCTTTCAGCTGTATTCAAAATTTTGCTTTTTGTATCAGATGTAAGATAAACACAGATTTCAGGAATGGGAAATACTATTTGTTCTAACGTTCTATCATGACGAACAATCTAATAGGGAAACATAATTAGTCGTAACGTAAACGTAATTTATTAACTTCTGAACTAAACTCACTTCAATTTGTGCAGTATGTCCCGCGTAATATGTTAGAGCCTGATTTATACTAGGATCAGTATTTGCATCAGAAGGTTTCAACAGAGCAGCCAGTTCTTTATTATGTTGAGCTAACTGATGACACAAAATATATATATTATGTCCGACTTCTTTAGGAGAAACGCCGTCTTCGCCAACAACTGTATCATTATCTACATCGTCATCTTCCATACTTTCCTGATGGAAAGCTCTGCAAGCTACATCCACCAGTTGCTTCGGATTCATGTTATACAATATTCTCTCGGCATTTTCTCCATCTCCTCTGCTTTCCATAATTGCTAACAAGAGCTTGGAAGCATTGTTTTTCAGTTCTAACACTAAATCCATTCTGCTTTTACCCAATGGATTAATATCATTTAAAATTAGAGCCGTTATTATATCCAAACCATTTGATTCATGTGTTGCTATACAATTTTGATTCTCATGACAAGGGCCTTGGCAATATTCTGTTAAAGTTTCTAAGGTTTGATTAATTAAGGCTACGTTATTTTCATTGATATATAATCCTAGGAGACCTAAACCGCCTGTTGTTGATCCACATATACAATCCAAGAACACTAATGTTTCGGAAACTAAATTGTAGTTTGTTTTGTTGTTCTGGTTTCTTAAGAGATTCTAGAAAAAAAATATAATAATTATAAATAAATAAATAAAAGTAATAATAAATTATAAGCAGTAATTCATGTAACTATTTGAAATATTTTAAATTCAAATCTCGCATTTACTATTTATTTATTTACAAATAACCTAAAGTTCCAAATGATCTAAACTGCTAAAATGATATGTGGAGGTAACATTCAAAATGTGATTTGTTGCACCAAATTCAAAATTGGGATATTGGTATCTGTGTCTTCCTCTTTGTTGAATGTATAAAATAAAATCATTAAATTCTCTGGGGTTGAGTATCGTTGTTTGTGGGCGTAGTTCTGTGTTTTTAAATGTCTTTCAAAAATTTTAATTTTCATGCGATAAATGAAAAATATAAATTGAAAAAATTTCAATACAAATCAACTTAACTACGAACTTCATGTATGTGAGAAAGAAAATTGAATTTAAATAATTTCATTAAATTGTAATAACAATTTTAATAATTCTTAAAATTGAAATCAGCTGACCTAACAAGTATGTATGGAACAAGTGGTCGTACATCACGATAAGTTTGCACGCTACAATACCTTCAGTGATATATGCCAGCGAACTTAAAAATGTCATAATTATTATTATTTATTTAATTTTAACATATTAACTATTTTAACAGTAAAAATTAACTTGAATTCTAATTTAAATAATTACTCTTATTACTTATATAACTGGCTATTTCTTAGAGAGATTTGATTTCTGAACCATAGTAGGGGAGCAACCAGCAGTCCTGTAGGCGACGCAAGTTATATGGGCGATAGGGATTTTAGCAATATAAATCTTACACTTAAATAATAGAGTAACAGAACTACACGCATAAACCGTGGTTCGGATTGAAAACCCACCAGATATGATGGGTAGGTCTGAATAAAATATTAAAAATAAAGACCCGTTAAACAACACCGAGGACCAATACCTCGTTAATATATTTAATGAAGCTGACCACAGGCTCCGAAGACGGACGAGAGCTTTAAGCTCCAACGACAGTAGAGGCATGTGACTTACCTTCATTCGAGCCACAGCAATGTGTGTTCTCAATACTATTCTCCTCGTTGCTACATACGATCTAGAAACTACTGATATAACAGTAACATCGGTGAACTGCCCAAAGAGCTATGGAACGTGCCATGCTAAGTATAAGCTTGAGAGAAAAACGCAGGAACGAAGATTTGCGAAATATCACTTGTGTATATGATATAACTGAGCGTGTGGCAAACCTCAAGTGGAGCTGGGCAGGGCATGTGGCCAGGCAAGACCCCAGCTAATGGGCTCATAGAGTAGTAATCTGGAGACCAAGGCTGTTCCAGCGCACCGTGCGTAGACCTCAGAAGAAATGGTTGGACGATATTAAGAAAGTGGCAGGAAGAAAATGTCACCAGTTAGCCAAAGATAGGAAGAAATGGACAGAATTAAGAGAGACTTACGTCCAGGAGTGGACATCTACAGGCTGAAGAAGAAAACGAAAATAATCTAAAACGAGCTTTGTCCCATACAAACGCAAAAACAAAAAAAAAAACAAAAATGAAAAATTCAAGTGCGTTTTTTTTTTTTATTTTTTAAATTTTGATAAACTTATAAAATGGCACAAAGAATTAATCTACGATGTTCCTCTATAGAAGTTGCTCAGTAAGAAGTTTCATGTGATTATTTGGAAAATTAAAGTTGTGATTTGCATATCTAAAAAATTGATGTGAAGTGTGAATTTTCACACATTTCAGGGTTTTGCAGGTATTTAGTAAGTGAATGATGATTATTTGGGATGCCAAAACAAATTTTATATTCATTTTTTTTTTTTTTTTGTTAATTTTAATTCGAACGCCTAATACCATTATTTAGGTTTCTAAATATGTGCAGTATTTTTTTTTTTTTTTATATAGCAATGTTCTTTAAGATTTTGAAAATTGCGCTTATGGCTGTCATTGGTTGTTATAAGCTCCGCCCCTCTGATTTCGTGTACATTGAAACAGAATTTAATTATAATTTCAACAATTTCCACTGGTTATTAAATTTACGCTTTTAAAAATTAAATGCAATATTTGCCAAAATATAACTAGAATTTTGAAAAAATAATTTAAACATAAAAATGCAAAAAAAAAGCAAAAAAATATTGTCTCTTCTCGTGGGGATCGAACTGACATACTTGGGTGAAAAAACCAGCGCAAGTACCATTACACCAAGATAAGCCTTCCATTCGAACGTGTTACAAAGCTATAACTTGTGTACATTATTAGCAAAAAACACAAAAAATGCGTTTTTTTCCAAAAACATAATCTGATCAAAAATTCCTGTTGTACTATTCCGGTTCACACCAATGTACATTACTTAGAATTTTTTCAGATTTTTAGTTTAAACCATATGGGCTACACGGTGTGGGACAAAATTTTTTTTGCACAATTTTGGCAAAAATCGCTTCAAAATAATTTATTTTGCAAAAATAAAAATTTGATCGTTAATCCACGTACCAAGGGCTTTCATTTGATACCCTACTCAGAATTATAAAAAAATATTTTTATTTTCGATAAGCACATATTTGTTTATATTTTTAGGGGGATATGTTTTTTAGATGTTTTAGTATTTTTCCTATGTGCGGGTCAAAGAGTTGTATAAGCATGCAAAATTTGAACTCTCTAGGTTTAGCCGTTTGGCTACAATTTTTACCGAACAGACAGACAGACAGACGACAAAATGACGGTATAAGGGTTTTTTGGTCATACCTACAAAATCCTAAAAACGATATTAAAAAAAAATAATAATAATAAATAAAATAATTTTAAACTATTTTTGTTAATAAACATTAATTTAAATATGTTTTTCTTGTTTTGTCCATTTAAACCATCATTTGTCCACTTAGTTCATGCGAAACGTGTTTGTCCAATTTTAAATAATTGATTTTTAGTATTAATTCAAATAATTAATTGAAATAGTATTCATTCAAATTTTAATGATATGTTTGTTTTAATTAAATGTTTGGGAACTGAAAAATCAGGTTCCCAACTTGTTGAAAACATGATTATAATGTTTTTTGCAATTATCTCAAAACTGCATTACTGTGACAAATCATGTTATGAATGTTACCTCTTCATATATGCATACCTGTAGCTCGGGATTATGATTTTCACACAGCAATTGTAAGAAGCGTAAAATGGGCTGAGTTATTAACACTTTTGTAGACAGCCTGTTTTGTTCATCTTTTTCACGATGCTTTTCGAGTTTTTCTGCTAACATATCTTCAAAGGCTGAAGCCGCACCGGTACTGATTGAGCAATTATCATCCCCTGCTGCCATATTGCGTACAAGTATATAAGCTTGTGATGTAGTATCAGCAGCTTTATGGAGTTCATCACGCAAATCATCAGAAATCATAATTCCATTGGATTTAATACTCTGTTTTCTTGACACTTTACTTATCTCTTTACAATCTTGTTTGTCTTCGTGTGCTTTAGCTGCAATATCAGAAGTATTCACACTTACCGTTGATTTAATTTCTTGTTCTGAATCGCGCATTTTATCATAAAATACCTGTAGGACAAAGATATTATTTGTATTGTAATGTTTTAAATTATTAATATCTTACTTTGAAAAAAGTTTGACTCAAATCTCCTGCGAGCAATTTGTTATACATACTCTTTTGGATAACCGGGTTCCCACCTTCCAATAATGCTATACCTAGCTCTACAACTTCACCAAATATTGAAGGCGACTGTATGGATTTAATTATTAATTCAACAACTAAATCAGAGGCACCTTCTCGATCCAAGTGTGTTTGAACTTCATGTAAGGTTCTACCCGCTCGACTTAAAACTTTGGCTAAAAATAGAAAAATAACAATAATAAAAATCTATGATAATACTTAGTTTATTAAATGTCTTGTTTTGATTAAGCACATAATGGCACTGCTAGGAAGAAAATACTATAACTTAAGATATACTGACCACCAGGCCCATGAATCACAGATGATAAGTGATATGCTCCTAAATCCATTGTATCATGCTTTTGGACAAAGGACTTCCCAAAATAACGCGTTAGCAGACTATTTCGTAATAAATCACCCTGTAGAATAATAGAAATATATAATATAATTACGTAAATTAAAATCAAAGAATCAATGAATTTTGTGATATATATTTGGAGTAACCATTGGTGTGTTGGAAATATTTAACCAGCTCGCTAAAAAAAAAAGGTTCAAATACTATGTTGAACTTAACATTATTCCTGCCTGCAAATTAGTTTCCAGCTCTTTGGTCTGCAGAGTGCAAAAGGCATGTTTGCTTGGTTCCTTACGTACTTTGAAGACGCACGGTGTAGTACAATAGCCACTGCCGCACATCTCCAGGGTCTGGGATGCGGTAGTGGGTATTCACCCTGTCAGGTATTCGCGTATGATGTGCTACCTTGTGTGTAACACAGATTTGTCTGTGTTACACATTTTAACTCAGTGTGTACAGTTCAAAGATCCTCTTGGTTGTCGGGTCTGAACAGTGGTCTCTTGGACCAATACCGCCATCTTTTCCGTTTCAGATTTTTTTGGCGAAGCCATCATTGACGCTTTAACTGTCGGACGAGACTAATTCCATCTCAGTCTGGACGCTTGCAGTTTTCTTCGCTGCCGCTTGTGCGAAAGATTTCGCAAAAGTGACCGGCGCACTCTCTTTGTACTACTTTTTGGTGTCGAAATACGGTATCCTATCGTGCATCTTGATGACCTGAATAGCCTTCTCTTCTAAGTACGTTGGGCAGTAGCGTGAAATCGATGCATGCGTAGGTTTACAGTTCACACAGTGTGCGCGTTTGGACAGGTTTCAACTTCATGTTGGTCTTGTTGGCAGTTGGCACAGATAGACTGTTTGCTACGACAACTCGGGTTGGGATAGTAGGGGCGAACGTTACACACGATATACTCCACTATTACCGATGCTGGACACTTAGTACCAGCGAAGGATACCACCATAGACAGTGGTGTAGAGGGGCGGGAGTTTTTTTTTTTTTTTTGTTAGACGGAGCGCGCCCCCTGCCTTTTTACTCCAGGTACTTAAAAAATCGAACGGCTGAAATCGCTTGAAATCGATATCACTTGTCTAAAACCACATTTCTTTTAATTACTTCTTAAATTGAAATGCGCAATTCGCGCACATGACAGTATGCTTCGCGTGAAACCGGCGAAGCCCCGAATTATATATTGCTAATTTACATAATTACATACGGTCAGTGCGCTACGAACAGTTGTACGCCGAACGCGGATTTGTTATAATTGTTTTTGCTTCCCCTTGTGGTTTGTGCTTGTGATGTATCAAGCTTTTATAAGTAAAAATTAATAAGACAACAAAAAAAGGTTTTTATATATTTATTGTTATGCATTTTCACATTTGCAGTGGGTTTAATAATAAAGTACCCGGCAATATCTAATTTTACATTAAAACATTCCTACGGCCAGTACTGCCTACGGCTTATTTTGAAATTCCTTATGTGAATGGGGGGAGCTCCCGCAATTTTTCATTTAGCACTACACCACTGACCATAGAAATAAAGGCTTGCCGTTTCGGGGATCGAGTTTTCTGCATTCAGTGACACCATGCGACGCCATGTGCACGAACTTCCCCTTCGTAATGTACGCAAGGTCATTGTCCGTTACGACGCATTTAGAACTAGTCAGCGCCTTTTATGGCTGTACTGAAATACGAAACTCGTCAAATTCTTCGCATTTCTGAAGCGTGAAAAAGCCTCAGTTTCCATCCGTACCGTTTCTGCACCGACCTAATATCAGTTGGACACGTTGTTCTTAGAGTTCAGGCAATAAAGAAGGGTGACACCTCTTTAAAAGACTTTTCTTACATCTTCACAACAAGAAAACGAGGCACTGGCGCACAAAACTCCACAATTCTGTCTACCTTCTTGGCAGAAGGCCTTCTGTAGTTTACTGTCAACTATGGCGGATTTTTTTTTTTTTTCGATAATCCGGGTAGCCACCGTATCCGTTTAAGTTTCATCACCCTTTCAAACCCTACCAACCAATGAGCCCACACCGGGAACGTTGGTCGCAAACCGGATCATTGCGCCTGGCAGGAAAGGGTGATATAGCATCGGAAGAAGCAGACACAGGATGGTCCACCCGCTCGAGAACCAGAAGTAGCCAACCCTGGAACTTTGCGAGCTCCATCCGCGACCACAGACCCCCAAATACTTGTCCAATGGCACAGCATTACCTCGGGGTAGTAAAAATTCATGATAAAGTAGCGGAGCCCTTTTATCCATGCTGTGGCACCAGCCGATTGACTGACCTAACCAAACTCAGCCTCCCGTTTATGCCGAATGTTAGACCAAAGAAGCTGGGATCATATCGTCCGCGGGACTCTCTCAACCGACTAGGATCCTCTTTTCCGACGTTACGGGTCGGAAAACATGTGGATAGGAAATTAAGTGGGAGAGCATATTTGCACAGTCGAATTCTCTAAACTGTCTCCTACAAATAATTCAGGGTACACGGGATCATCAAGCCCGAAAGCTCGGCATGATCAAGTGTTAAGATCAACATGAACATCCCATGCGTGATTCAGGATACGCGGGATCATCAGGCCCAAAAGCTCGATATGGTCAGGTGTTGCGACCATTATGAACTCCGCTGAGCCGACAGAACGACTATTATTATAAAATGACTGCTTTAGGTCCATACTAGATAACAAGATAGTGAATTCAAGTATTTACGCCATCGTGGTTGAACTGGTATTAACTTAAATATTCCTGTCCAAATTTGTTCGCGCCACATCTCAGTTGTTACGGTTTTAAATTTATTAATTAACATTAAGAGTGGATATTCAGTAGCTAGTCACATATTTTAATTTCTACAAGTCTCTTTGTTACTCTCGCTCGATAAAGAACATTCGCGCGCTTTCTTGTCGGTATCCTGCATATGTTAATTGCAGTCCACGGCGTGTGATATGCCATTGTATATAGTCTTATATATTTAATATTTTTGGTTACGCGAATAGGCGTTTTGTTTTGGACCACGCTGTGACTGTGTGAGTTTGTGTTCCTGAACATTCCACACAGGCCTTTGGTGCAGCAGCAATCTTCAAGGGGCCTCTTTCTACGCAACGCATCAGCTCACAAAAGTAAGTCCAGTTTTGCCATTTCTACGCCTATTTATGCCCATTTCCCCGGACCAGCGCAATCAGCATATCGGTCCACATTATTAACTGTTTTCCTGACGTTATTCTCAGGATCGACGCTTGTTATTAACATAGCTTGTTTGTTGTAATCTCTAAGTAAGACTAGTAATGCTAGCCAATATGGCCAAATACATGACTACCAAATCAGTTTACTATTATGAACTACAATGTTTTCTAAAATATGATTCATAAAACGACATTAATCTTTTAATTATTTTGTATTACTACCGCAGTATTTTTCGTTTGAAGATTTGAAGGTTCCTCATTCTTTGTAAGCGTGTAAAAAATAAGAGGTACAATTTAATTAAAATAAGCTATATAATAAAGTAATGAAAAAAAAAATACCTTTTCTCCATAGTCAGGGTCAATGGCCATCATTTCCCTTAAAGTTCGTAAGACTTTGATACACAGTTTCTCTTCTTTCTCCTCTAATAATTTTTCTGTATGCTTGATAAGTCTGAAATATTAATTTTAGCATATACCAAACATTCCTTGAGAATATATGTTAAATTATAATACTTTCTAATAAATCCACCACTTTCACATTTCTTCCTAGACTCCGTTCCTGGGGGAAATAGTAATTCCGGTCTATACAGCACATCGACTAACAGAGATAACTCAGATTGAACCAAAGGTTTTAGTTGGTCCTCGAGAAGTGATACAATATCTTGCAATCCCTCTATGATACTCCTGTCTAATCTTACTAACTAAAAGCAAATAGTTTTTTTTA
The DNA here is from genome assembly GCA_963971575.1 of Liopterus haemorrhoidalis. Lineage (NCBI taxonomy): Eukaryota > Metazoa > Arthropoda > Insecta > Coleoptera > Dytiscidae > Liopterus > Liopterus haemorrhoidalis. The sequence goes on along the minus strand of OZ020614.1, from coordinate 41,690,177 downwards.
GTATTTATTCAGAAGTTTTATAAAATCAGTTTACATGACTCTGTGATCTTTCCATTTTAGGTGTCTTCACAGCTTGTAACCATTTACTGGTTTGTCTGGAGAGTATAGTTGTTTTATTGAACATTGTTGTTACTTGGCTTTCAAGATCTAGCGGTATTGCAATACCTCTACCCTTAGCTGAAAAAAAAAAGAAAAAAAAATTAAAAATGTACATATACATATATATATATATATACATGGACCCGTCATACGAATATCGTCGTAACTCAATATTTGTATTTTTTAAATTATGCAATGTAAATCTCACAAAACTATAATTTTGGTATTCGTAACGTACATTTTTGTGGGATACATATTTTTTTGTACATAAAGAATATCGTGTTTTCTAATATTTAACTTACATAAGTTAAAAAACTAAAATATTGAGTTACGACGATCTTCGTAGGATGGGTCGATATATACATACATACATACATACATATATACATACATACATACATACATACATATATACATATATATATATATATATATATATATATATATATATATATATATATATATATATATATATATATATATATATTAATAATAATAACATAATCCACTATATATGGTGGGACTTTATACTATTTTTATTCCAAGATTTGAAAATTAGGATTTAACACATTTTACGCACATCTAGATTACGGTGATAATCAATGTTTCCAAATTTCCAAACTAATGTTTCCAAATTTTGCAAAATTATAATAATAATTGGAAACAGTTATATAGTATCGTTTATCTATGAAAAATTTAATGGAACGCCACACAATATTTTTACATATTTTCAAAAGGCATATAAATTACACAATCATGACCCATCAGTGTAATTTTAATGTAAAATAAAGGCTCAAATATTAAATAAATAAATGCATTAAGTAGATTACGAATTATAAAAAATAGGCAATAAAACAATGAAACAGTTTTAAACTTCTTAATGTTATTTAACTGATCATTAATGCACAGAATTATTACAAATTAAAATTCCCTGAAATAAATAACAGATCACGATTGGTCCGGATTACGGATATTTTGCATATATAATACCTGTAAATATACAAAGGTTAATTCTGTGGTATCTTTTAACTTGGCCAGTGTTTGCTTAATGTGTTATAAGCAAAATGTGGAGACCGTATGAAAATAGTAACAATAATATCGTGGACTGTGATGTTGAAAACTTGGACTTGTATTATGAGGATTATTATACAAAAAACAATTTCTAAAAGTTTTAAGTACCAAACAGTTTAATAAACAATACTGGTGTATATTATTGCACCTGAATTAAAACATACTGTTTTACGTTTACCTCGCTATTATTATTATCTTCAATCAGACTGAATTAATATGAGCAGAAGTTAAGCAGGGGATGCGGCGTAGAAATACTGTACAGAAATTTGGTGAATGCACAATAAATGTGATAAAAAACAATTGTTATTAATGCGGATGGTTCCCCGAGAACGAGATATATATTTTTATGTACTTATGTTTATTATTTGACAACGGTGATGTCTACCAACTTCTAAACATGCTAATATTTATAAAATTGTTAATATAATATTTAATATTCACAATATTTAAAATATATTATGAGCCTTAAGCCCGGATAAAATGTAAAGGGAAGAACATTGTTATCTAGTATGGACCTGAAGCAATCCTTTTATAAAAATAGTCGTTCTGTGGTTATTCCCTGCTCGTAAAATAGTTAAAAGATATTTCTTATATCTTGAAACACATTATATATACATCAGTATAAAATTGATCAATCATTTATTTATTATTTGTATCTTTATTTTACATCAAATCACACTTACTTGTCTTAGTTTGAAATGTGGGAACGGGAGATCAACTTTTTAAATAAAATACGGTAGAATCTCGCTGATCCGGCGCCTCCGATTCCTAGGTACCGCCGGATTACGGAAAACACCGAATTATTGAAAAATTACGCTACTTACCATACTTTTTCACATTATGACAAGTTATCTGTTTTTGTTTTCAACGCAGGATTTCTAAAAACATTTTCACGAAGTTTTCGCAACGTCAATATAACTTCCCGGCAACACTCTTCCCTGCTCTTTGTACACATGTATTAAAACTGGCAAAAATTTCGTCAAGATTTACTGATGCTGTAACAAAGCAACTAAAACAATAACAAGACGACAATTACTCAAACTCAATTCCATATTGTACAATACTTCGCAATAAATCTGCAGTAGCAGATAAAAACATCGCCCATCGAACGGCTAGTATCCTAAAACCATCCAAAACACTGGATGGAGAGCAAACGCCAGATTATAGTGTTCATTTCAAAATCATGAAAACTTGCATCCAACGATTTAACGCTGGATTACTGGCAAGGCCGGACTATTGACGGCCAGATATGCAAGATTTTATAGTTCAAATTAAAAAAAAAATTATAATTGAAATATAATTGTAAAAATACCAATTATATATCATAAATAATCATTTCTTAAAACAGATGATCATAATTTATATTTATATAAGTAACATTCTTCTTTTCTTAATTGAATTCAAAAATATTTAATTAAAATGGCTAAGTCGAAAACCATTTTTCTTAACTATTGATTTTTTTAACAAGTCTTTTTTTGCTTTGATGCATTTAATAAAAGTCTTGTCTCGTCGCTTTAAGTTATTTTGATGATACGAACAATTTTACGAGTTGAAATATAGTTACAGTAAAGGCAGTACGTATTGAAAATAATGTTAGCAAATATTTTAATTTTCAATTTAATTATTTTTCTGACAGGGATTTTTTCGGGACATATCGGAACAAATACTGTTTGCGAAAAAATTTGGGGCAAAGGGTGAAAATTCGTTCCTTATTATTTGGTATAGTCGTATACCTATCTTATGTGCCTTTTAAAATATATAGTGTTCCATTTAAATTTTTCATTGTTTTCTATTTGAGTCATTTTTAAAAATTTTTTAATATAGAATTTTATAGAACTTTCAGATTTAATGTTATATCCTATCTTCAATAATAAAAAAGTTGTATACTTACCACCCTGCATGTATGTTAAAACCAAAAATCAGTTAAAACTAGAATTTACAAGTCAGAACTAGTTTTAACTCACGTTTTCTTTCAAAACTAGTTCTGATTAGTTAAGACTAGGTTTAAATGAAAATAATTAATTGCTTTAATTAAATCTAGTATTGACTAGTTGAAACTTGTTTTTACTGAAACTAATCGATTGTTTTTAGTTAAAACTAGAATTTGCGGAATGTAGATTACAGTATTTAGTTTAAAAAAAATGTATTTCATTCAGTTACCGTTAATTGAAACAGAACTTGTAGAGAAACGAATAATTTGAAATAACAATTGGAATTAAAACATAAATAAAAACTGCACGAATTAATTCTTATTAAAACTTAAGATTCGCGATCTGATCGGAAGGTATGGATCGAAATGAGGCCTACTTATAGTAGGACTGTCTATTATGTAAATGCATTAGTGACGAGTGAAAAATTATAATGAGTAGCCACTGACTACGGTATAAGCTGGGGCCATCTCTATGTTGAATGCCATGGTGGGGAGAGGTATTTAACAGCTGATGAAGCTTTTGCAACTAGCACTGCCCATCTTTATGAATAGATATAACTTACTTAGCATAAATAAAATAACAAATAAATAAATATGCTTCCATATAAGTAGAAATAAAAGAAACATTGCACGAACAAACACAAATAAATTAAGATAAAATTCTGTTCGAAAATATGAACAGACGGTGGGTGATAGCAACAGGCTATAAAGGGGCCAGTTACCATCCGATATCACAGACAGTCATAAGTAACATATTAAAACTAAGTCATAGCACAGGCCTAACCTCTCCCCGACATCCTCGAACTGAATACACTCAGTTAAAATGTGTAACACAGATAAATCTGTGGCGGCTTTCTCCCTGCGATTAATCCTGCAGGAAGAACCCCATGGTTAACGTCTTCCTTAATCTGTATGCTGCGTCTCCCTCAACTTAACATCCTGTACGCTGCTCCACTCATGTTGCCACCTGGCTAAAATCAGATATTTCAGAAGACTCTGCGTCATCTGGCATCTGGAAATATGAAACTCACATCAATCATAGGTCTGTGGGAGGATGCTTTTACAGCTACATCAGCCGCTTCGTTGCCATTAATACCAACATGTCCCGGTATTCAAAACAGCTCTACTCTCACATTCTGAGCATTCAGATTGTGGAATAGCAACCGGATCTTTAGTACAAGAGGATGCATTGGATCTGGATCTTGGATACTGTTCAGAACGCTCAGCGAGTCCGTCAAGATAACATTTGACCGACTTTGCTCTGACGACACAAAACACAGAAAATAGCATACAGCTCAGCAGTGTATACACTCGTTATGGAGTGCAGACGGTGTACTGAAACTGTTCTCGTTGATTCAAGACAACGAATGCACACCCAATCTTGGTACCGAATTTTGATACGTCAGTAAAAATGACAGTATCCTCGAACCTCGGAACCAGTGTTCTTTGTAACTCATGTTGGTATTCATTAGGCAATGTAGTATCTTTATCAAACTTAGTTAATGTGAGATTCACAAGCGGACGCGATAGCGTCCACGGTGGAACAGCACACAAAACGTAACCTGCCATTTCGGGCATATTAAAATCAACATCGCTCAAAATGTCGCAACTCCTCATACCAAAAGGCCTATTGGCTCTTGGTTTTCTGTCATAAGTGTCTATATGCCTATTTTTTAGAATAGGGTCATACGCAGGATGATCTGGCTTGGCACTGAGTGCAGCCATATATTGCAGGGATAGAATTTTACGACGAATGTACAGTGCCGATTCGCATGCTTCACACAGCAGGCTTGGTATTGTGCCGGTGCGAAATGCACCTGTGGCCAATCTAACCCCAGTGTGATGTACAGTGTCAACAATTCGTATATCTTGGTGTTTAGCTGACCCATAAGTTAGACATTCATAGTTCATCTTAGAGTATGGTCTGCACCCCATGTCTTGTGACTGAGGACCCGCAACAAATTGAGCGACTTTAGTCATTTTTTCTTGATGGACAAAAAATGTTGCTAACAAGTAAGACGAGTGTCAAACAAGAGACCCAGAAATCTGACAAAATCGGTAATGAGTAACTGTGCTCCATTTAGTGTGAGTGTAGGATTGGGATGGACACTTCTTTTCGTACTAAAATGGACACATACTGTTTTGCTGGTCGAGAATTTAAAGACATTTTCAGTTGCCCATGTATCGAGACGATTGATGGTCAGCTGAAGCCGACGTTCGATTGTACTAGTCTTTTGTCCGGCGACAAAGATAACAATGGCGTCGACAAATATCGAACTCTGTACAGGTAATCGAATACATGAAGCTGCACCGTTAATGGCAATCAAAAATAGCGTAACGTTCAGTATGGCGCCCTGTGGGTCCCCATTTTCCAGTACGAACACTTGAGACAGGTTGTTTCCGATTCGCACCCTGAAGCGCTGGTTTGACATGAATTCTTTTAAAAAGAACATCAAGCGTCCCCGGATACCCCAAGAATGCAGAATACGGAGAATACCATATATCCATGCAGTGGCATAGGCTTTCTCAATATCGAAAAATACAGCTAGCAGGTATTTGTTTTCAACGAAAGCATTCTTGATAGCTGTTTCTAGTCTGACCAGATGATCTGCTGTGGCGGCGAAAGCTGCACCGTGTGTTGGCCAGCAAGTAGTTTGATTCTAAAAACTAAATCAGACGCTTGCTGATCATTCTCTCCAAGAGTTTGCAGAGACAACTGGTCAGCGATATAGGTCTATAGCTAGAGGGCAAGTGCTTATCTTTCCCGACTTTAGGGATAGGAATTTTATGAAATTCTTTCCACTTGGTCGGGCACTTGCCCTCAGTCCATATCCTATTATAGACATTCAAAAGCCTAGACTTAGATAATTCCGGAAGATTGCGGATCATACGATAATGTATCGCATCTGGATCAGGAGAGTTATCATTGCACTTTGACATCGTGATATCTACCTCTTCACGAGAGAAAAGCAGGTTGTATACCTCGTCATTCCTAGAAAAGAAATTTAGAGGTATAGATTCTAGACCTGATTTACGAGTTAGAAACTAGAGTGGATAATGTTCAGAGCTAGAATTAAAGGCGAAATGAGATGCTATAGTGTTAGCAGTTTCAACCGCTGAGGTAACTACGTTACCGTTTACTGATAGACCAGTAATGGCTGTAGATCTGTTATGACCGGAGATTTTCTGGACCTTCTTCCAAACTTTGGCCACTGGAGTGGTAACTGTAACGGTGGACATATATTTGCGCCATGATTCGCGCTTGCTTTCTATCACAATACTCTTAACACGAGTTTTCACTCGCTGAAAGACTATCATGTTTTGTCGGACCACGATGAAAAGTATTGAAGAGGTGTTTCCTTTCACGTTGCGCCAAGTCGCATTCCTCGTTCCACCACAGAACAGAACTTCGACGGGGCTGTGTGGACGACTGCGGTATTGGTTGCTTTTAACTGCGCTCATGATGGAGTCCGTGAAATGATTCACCTTCTCGTCTACGATAAAGCTAGGAATATCCTCGTGAGAGAATGATTCTGCGAACTTGGTCCAATCTGCTTTCTGACCCACCGTGGCCAGTGGGATTCAGTAACAGTATTAAACAAAGGCCTTAAGAGGATTGGAAAGTGATCACTACCGCACAGGTCGTGGCGTACATCTCATTTGAACAACGGCACGATGACTCCTGAAACGACGCTAAGATCTATAGCACTGAATGTACCCGTCGCTGCCCAGAAGTGCATGGGCCTGCCGTCGTTCAAAAACTTCAAACTAAGATCGTTCAACACATTCTCCAGGTGACGTCCCCGTCAATCGTTCCGCACCGATCCCCCAACAGACATTGTAGGCGTTAAAATCGTCTAGTAGTACGAAGAGTGGTAGCAGTTGATCGATGACATTCACGACATCTCGGATGTCAGTTCGAACATCAGGGGGAAGGTAGATGGAACAAGTACGATCTGCAACTCAGTGTCAATGTCTACGAGATCGTGGTATAAGGTGTCACTAACGAGAATTGCCACGCCGTTACATGTTCTTACCCCAGTAAGGAGTATCCTCGAGGAGAGAATGTGTCGGTTTCCTGTAGACACACACGAAGGTGCAAAATCTGACAAGAAGTCGCAGTTCTTCGTAGCGCTGGAAAACACCCCTTAGTTCCCTTATCAGTCTCCCTTTCGGGAGTGGCTGATGGGGGATTGATAGAAGCGACCATAATCTGATTGCTTCTTATTTGCGGAGAAGACTGTGGGGTCTTCTCCTTAAGTGGTGGGGACAAGGCATTGACTCCCTCTGAGTCTGGACGCTTGCTGTTTTCTTTGTTGTCACTTATGCAAAGGATTTCGCAAAAGTGACCGGCGCAGTCTCTTTGTACTTCTTTTTGGCGTCGAAATACGGTATCCTATCGTGTGTCTTGATGATCTGAATAGCCTTCTCTTCTAAGTACGTTGGGCAGTGGCTTGAAGTCGATGCATGCGCACCTTTACAATTCACGCAGTGTGCCGCGTTTGGACAGGTTTCAACTTCATGTTGATCCTGTCCGCAGTTGGCCCAGATAGACTGCTTACCACAACGACTGCGCTGGTCACTTTTGCGAAATCCTTCGCACAAGTGGCAGCAAAGAAGACAGCTAAGAATTCCGGAACGGAAAAGGTGGCGGAATTGGTCAAAGAGACCAGTGTTCGGACCCCACTAATGAGAAATGAACCCCAGAAATGAACGGCCCACTACTCCAGTGGAACTGTAACGGTGTATATCAGCGCTACGAAGAACTACGACTTTTATTATCAGATTTTGTACCGTCGTGTGTTTGTCTACAGGAAATAAATTTCAAGGAAACCGACACATTCTCTCCTCGAGGGTACTCTGTCTTTCGTACGGATTTCCTTACGGGGGCAAGAGCATGTGACGGCGTGGCATATCTCGTTAGAGACACACTGTACCACGAACCTGTAGACATTGACACTGAGTTGCAGGTCGTAGCAGTTCATGTTGCACTTCCCCTTCAGGTGACGATTTGTTCTATCTACCTTCCCCGTGGTGTTCGAACTGACATCCGAGATGTCGTGAGCATCATAGATCAACTCCCACCCTTCATACTACTAGGCGATTTTAACGCCTAACATGTGTGTTGGGGATTGGTGCGAAACGATCCACGGGGACGTCACCTGGAGAATATGTTGAACGATTTGAATTTGAGCTTTTTGAACGACGGCAGACCCACGCACTTCTGTGCAGCTACGGGTACTTTCAGTGCCATAGATCTTAGCGTCGTTTCAGGAGCCATCGCTCCGTTCTTCAAATGGGATGTGCATCACGACCTTTGCGGTAGTGATCACTTTCCAATCCTCTTAAGGCCTCTGTTTAATACTGTTACCGAATCCCGCTGGCCACAGTGGGTTCTTCGGAAAGCAGATTGGACCAAGTTCGCGGAATCATTATGTCATGAGGATAATTCGAACCTGTCCGTAGACGAGGAGGTGAATCATTTCACGGATTCCATTACGAGCGTGGGTAAAAGCAGCATACCGCTGTCATCCACTCAGCCCCGTCGAGTTCCCGTTCCCTGGTGGAACGTGAAACGAGGTGCGACTTGGCGCTACGTGGAAGGAGACACCTCTTCAATACATTCCGTCATTGTCCAAGGGAGGAAAACATTTTTCAGCGAGCGAAAGCTCGTGTTAAGAGGATTGTGAAAGAAAGCAAGCAATCATGGCGCAAATATGTATCCACCGTTACAGTCGCCACTCCAGTGGCCAAAGTTTGGGAGAAGGTCCCGAAATTTTCCGGCCGAAATACAACTACAGCCATTTCTGGTTTGTCGGTTAACGGTAACGTAGTTACCTCAGCGGTCGAAATAGCTAACACTTTGGCGTCTCATTTCGCATTTAATTCTAGCTCTTAACACTACCCACCCGAGTTTCTAACTCGTAAAGCAGGCCTAGAATCTATATCTCTAAATTTCTTCACTAGGAATGACGAGGTACATAACCTGCTTTTCTCTCGTGAAGAGCTATATAGTTAGTTAGTTAAAATTTTTGGCGCACAGCAACAAAGGGTATTTGCGCCTAATGCAGCCCATCTAAATGACTAGACCAGCGGTTCTCAAAGTGTGCTCCGCGGAGCCCTGGGGTTCCGCGAGCTACCTCGAAGGGCTCCGTGAATTATAATTTTAAATCCGCTAAAAATTAATATATATTAGCAAAAAAATTATAATTATTATTAACTTACATAAAGTTAATTTGTTGGTCTGAAAAGTTTAGATTTATTTAATTAATGAACTAAAAAAATCTGTTTCGGTTAACTCAATATAGTGCACTCGCCTATTCGATAAAAACAGTAAGTAAGTTCTTCAATTGTTCAATTAGTTTTTACGATTTGAGTTTTTGTTGCAACGTAAAATGCTCCGGTCCAGAAAGACTAGTTGAATTTGACTGTTGAGATCGATATTTTTATTTATAAATAAATATGTATATATATATATATATATATATATATATATATATATATATATAGAAGAAATATGGTTCTTGACGAAAAATGATATGAGGAGAAATAATAGTTCTTATTTACTCGTCAAATTATATTAAAAAATATTATTACAAAATAATAATTTTATGAGACGTTTCGACTGGGACATCCAGTCATCTTCAGTCTATAAATAAAAAATATACAATTTTACAAAATTTTATAAATCAGTCTTCAAAAAAATATAATATAAATAAAATGTGAAAAACACTTAAAAATCACGTTAAAAAACATTAAAGAATTATAGATGATTAAAACAAAGTATTAAAATAATAAATAATAATAAATAAATGAATAAAAGTTAAAAAAGTTAAAAAATTTAAAAAAATTTAAAAAATTTTAAAATGGCGCCTAGCACCATTTTGTGAGAGAAATAAAAAAATTTTTCATATAAATTACCATTAGAAAAGATTACAAACAAGTACAAAAGTCACAGAAAAATTATATGACATACAAAACTGTGTGACAAAAAGGAAGGAAGTGTTCTTAACTGGACAGACTTACCTAAAGTTAAAAAAACCAAAACTAATTAAAAACTTCTAAACATATTTTAGCAGCTAGACCACTATGTGTACGTAGAAGTGCGACATGTTGTGTCAGAGCAGGCAAGCCCGTTACTGACATAACACCTAGACGGTCAGACGTCACAATGCTGATAAGCTAAAGACCAAATGTAACAAGAAAAAAGACAAACAGCTGATGTCTAAGAAATTAGTTTAAAATATGATTTATTTAACCCGACCGTGTCTGTTTTCTTGTTAACACATTTGTCTTTAGAGGAATGGATGTGTAGCATCTCTGAGATCATCCTTTTTTGAATGTGGCTTTCTTTATCAAGAATTTTGACATTCTCATAATTAAAAATGTGGCCTGTCGTATTAGTGTGTACCGCTAAAGCTGTGCAATTGGGTTTCAATCTAACGTCACTTTTGTGCTGGTAAATGCGTTTCTTTAAAATTTGTTGTGTCGTTCCTATGTAGTTTTTATTACACCCATTACACGGTATTTCATAAACGACGTTTGAAGTTTCAAGTTTTGGGATATCGGCTTTAAGTTTGGAAAAATTACGGTTGTTATTGTTATCAGAGCTGAAGGCTAACTTAATATCATGTGTTTTAAAGATGTTTTTATAATGCAGGAATTGAGAATTGTGATATGGGAAGCTGAGGTAGTTGTTAGAATTGGCAATATTATTGGTTGGGTTTGTGTTATAGGCGGCCCATATTCTTTTTTTGATGCAATTATTAATTAGATTTGAAGGGTAATTGTTGATTTTAAATTCTTTTTTGATAATTTGAAAATTTTTAGTCCTGTATTTAGGATGGGACAGCTTGATAGCTCTATCCAACACATTGTTGAGGGTGTTAATTTTTAAAGACATAGGATGGTTAGATAAATAATTTAGGTATCGCCAACTGTGGGTACTTTTTTGGAACCAATTAGTGATGATAGAATTGTCCTGTGAACGTATCAAAGCCACATCCATAAAAGCAAGCCTACCATTTTCTTCTTCCTCATGTGTAAAATTTAAACGGGGATGGAAGGAATTGAAACTATCTAGCAAGGTGTTAATTAAATGTTTAGGGTATATTAAAATTATATCGTCCACATATTTGTAGTATATAAGGGGAGAAGTTGATAAGTTTTTCAAACATTGGGATTCAAGTTCCTCCATGACAAGATTTGCTACAACACTGGAAATAGGACTGCCCATGGCACAACCATGTGTTTGAGCATACAATTTATCAAATGCTTTGAAATATGTATTATTCAGGCAAAATCTAGTACCTGTCAAGAACTCGGTTTTAGAAAGAGAAGTGAAATCTTGAATTTGGTCCCATTTTTCATCAATAATTTTAAGTACCAGGTCAATAGGAATATTCGTATATAGTGATTCTACATCGAGCGAAAGCATAATATGATTATCTGGAATTCTGATGTTTCTGATGTTTTTGACAAATTCGAAACTATTTTTCACATTACTGTTGGTATGGCCTACAATATTGGATAAAATTTGAGATAGGAATTTTGACATTTTATATGTGGGAGAGTCTATACTGGAAACTATGGGACGTAGTGGAACATTAACTTTGTGTATTTTAGGCAAAAAATAAATGCGTGGTGGGTTCGCATTGGTGATCAGAAGAGATTGTTTGGTTTTGTCACTAATGGATTTGTTGTTGAACCAAGTTTTAATAATAGAGTTATTTTCATTTTGTAATTTGGTGGTAGGATTACTTTTTATTAGCTTATACGTGTCAACATCGTCCAACAATGTGTTAGCTTTGGTGAGATATTCTTGTTTGTCTTGAACAACCGTGATGTTACCCTTATCCGCCTTGCTAACAAGAATTTCTGGATGGTCTTTTAAAATAATATTTCTTTATATATTCTAAACAATATTTTACACACATTGACACTAAATTTAACAACCAATTTTTAATAATAAAAAACAGACACATGGATAAGTTTTCTTGTATACAACAGCAGAACCAACCACCCATACAAATGCAGGACAATTGGATAAAAAACATTAGTAACACCGCCCTTCCAACAAACGTGAAATTATGTCTAAGCCTGGGTCCAAAATTTAATTTTGAACCACCCAAACTTACACAATCAACAGTACACAACATAATTAAATGCACAGAAACAGCCATCCATCAATATAAGATTGAAGACGGGCAAGAATTGATTGATAAAGTCACTAACTACACTAAAACATTAATTAACCTAAATAATAATAAAAAAATCAAAAATAATAATAATATTAACTTTTTTCATAAAATTAACAAGGAAACCAACATTTTTTTAAAAGACCATCCAGAAATTCTTGTTAGCAAGGCGGATAAGGGTAACATCACGGTTGTTCAAGACAAACAAGAATATCTCACCAAAGCTAACACATTGTTGGACGATGTTGACACGTATAAGCTAATAAAAAGTAATCCTACCACCAAATTACAAAATGAAAATAACTCTATTATTAAAACTTGGTTCAACAACAAATCCATTAGTGACAAAACCAAACAATCTCTTCTGATCACCAATGCGAACCCACCACGCATTTATTTTTTGCCTAAAATACACAAAGTTAATGTTCCACTACGTCCCATAGTTTCCAGTATAGACTCTCCCACATATAAAATGTCAAAATTCCTATCTCAAATTTTATCCAATATTGTAGGCCATACCAACAGTAATGTGAAAAATAGTTTCGAATTTGTCAAAAACATCAGAAACATCAGAATTCCAGATAATCATATTATGCTTTCGCTCGATGTAGAATCACTATATACGAATATTCCTATTGACCTGGCACTTAAAATTATTGATGAAAAATGGGACCAAATTCAAGATTTCACTTCTCTTTCTAAAACCGAGTTCTTGACAAGTACTAGATTTTGCCTGAATAATACATATTTCAAAGCATTTGATAAATTGTATGCTCAAACACATGGTTGTGCCATGGGCAGTCCTATTTCCAGTGTTGTAGCAAATCTTGTCATGGAGGAACTTGAATCCCAATGTTTGAAAAACTTATCAACTTCTCCCCTTATATACTACAGATATGTGGACGATATAATTTTAATATACCCTAAACATTTAATTAACACCTTGCTAGATAGTTTCAATTCCTTCCATCCCCGTTTAAATTTTACACATGAGGAAGAAGAAAATGGTAGGCTTGCTTTTATGGATGTGGCTTTGATACGTTCACAGGACAATTCTATCATCACTAATTGGTTCCAAAAAAGTACCCACAGTTGGCGATACCTAAATTATTTATCTAACCATCCTATGTCTTTAAAAATTAACACCCTCAACAATGTGTTGGATAGAGCTATCAAGCTGTCCCATCCTAAATACAGGACTAAAAATTTTCAAATTATCAAAAAAGAATTTAAAATCAACAATTACCCTTCAAATCTAATTAATAATTGCATCAAAAAAAGAATATGGGCCGCCTATAACACAAACCCAACCAATAATATTGCCAATTCTAACAACTACCTCAGCTTCCCATATCACAATTCTCAATTCCTGCATTATAAAAACATCTTTAAAACACATGCTATTAAGTTAGCCTTCAGCTCTGATAACAATAACAACCGTAATTTTTCCAAACTTAAAGCCGATATCCCAAAACTTGAAACTTCAAACGTCGTTTATGAAATACCGTGTAATGGGTGTAATAAAAACTACATAGGAACGACACAACAAATTTTAAAGAAACGCATTTACCAGCACAAAAGTGACGTTAGATTGAAACCCAATTGCACAGCTTTAGCGGTACACACTAATACGACAGGCCACATTTTTAATTATGAGAATGTCAAAATTCTTGATAAAGAAAGCCACATTCAAAAAAGGATGATCTCAGAGATGCTACACATCCATTCCTCTAAAGACAAATGTGTTAACAAGAAAACAGACACGGTCGGGTTAAATAAATCATATTTTAAACTAATTTCTTAGACATCAGCTGTTTGTCTTTTTTCTTGTTACATTTGGTCTTTAGCTTATCAGCATTGTGACGTCTGACCGTCTAGGTGTTGTCAGTAACGGGCTTGCCTGCTCTGACACAACATGTCGCACTTCTACGTACACATAGTGGTCTAGCTGCTAAAATATGTTTAGAAGTTTTTAATTAGTTTTGGTTTTTTTAACTTTAGGTAAGTCTGTCCAGTTAAGAACACTTCCTTCCTTTTTGTTACACAGTTTTGTATGTCATATAATTTTTCTGTGACTTTTGTACTTGTTTGTAATCTTTTCTAATGGTAATTTATATGAAAATTTTTTTTATTTCTCTCACAAAATGGTGCTAGGCGCCATTTTAAAAATTTTTAAATTTTTTTAAATTTTTTAACTTTTTTAACTTTTATTCATTTATTTATTATTTTAATACTTTGTTTTAATCATCTATAATTCTTTAATGTTTTTTAACGTGATTTTTAAGTGTTTTTCACATTTTATTTATATTATATTTTTTTGAAGACTGATTTATAAAATTTTGTAAAATTGTATATTTTTTATTTATAGACTGAAGATGACTGGATGTCCCAGTCGAAACGTCTCATAAAATTATTATTTTGTAATAATATTTTTTAATATAATTTGACGAGTAAATAAGAACTATTATTTCTCCTTATATATATATATATATATATATACACACACACACACACACACACATATATATATATATATATATATATATATATATATATATATATATATATATATACAGTACCTAGACAAAATATTATAACCAGTTACAAAAACAACTGTTTATTAAAAATGCCGACATATAATCATGTGCTACCTTATTTATTTCTTTAACATATCGTGTATTTATTAAAAGATAAGCTATTTTAAACATCATCAACTCTGTATTTTTATTCTGAGACTGGTTTGCAAGAACAAAAAGTACCGATTTTGTTCTGGCCAGGTAATTCCCCGGATATCAGTCCTATCGAAAATGTTTGGAACCTCCTGAAAATACTTGTTTATGATTTAAATAATACTAATAAACAAGTTTTAATAGAAAATATTAAAAAAGTATGGCATGGCTCTCCAGAAATTGAAAATTGTATTAGGGCATGTATTGAGAGTATGCCTCGAAGAATTGCGGCAGTAATAAAAGTAAAGGGGGGCAACACAAAATATTAAAAAACATTATATAAATGTACTACAATAATTTGAAATAATAAAATACAAAACAAAAATAAAATTGGTGTATTAACATTTTGTTGATTTTGTGTAAAACAATGAATTTTAAAAAAATCATAAGTGGTTATAATATTTTGTCTAAGTACTGTATATATAAATATATCTACTCTTCGATGTTAGGTATCGTCGAGTGGCACATACACATAATTAGTGAACCAGTGGGGTTCCGTGGAAATTTGTATGACTTTGGAGGGCTCCGCAGCTCAAAAAGTTTGAGAACCGCTGGACTAGACTATATATTAAAAACAATAAATAAATAAAATCATTAAAAATACGCATACTCAATAAAAGAAATATTGCACTGACAAACACAAATAAATAATATAAAAGGTCTGTTCGAAAATTTGAACAGACTCAGGGTGATGGTAAGAGGCTGTGAAGGGGCCTATTACCATCGAATATCACAGTCAATAACTAGAAACACATTAAAATAAGGTGCAAGACTTCACACATAAAACAATAAGTTCGATTCTCTCAGGAAGAGTATCAGCCTGTCCACGAGTACCCTATCGTCACCTAAAGCAACTGACAGGCACAGGCCTAACCTCTCCCTGACATCCTCGAACTGTACATATTCAGTTAAAATGTGTAACACAGACAAATCTGTGTTACACGTCTCACACATAGGGGACTCTTCACCTCGAAGGAGGTGTCCATGGGTCCACCAACGTGATGTACAGTGTCACCTATACGGAGGCATGTGATGGCGGTTTCCTTCCTGCGGTTAATCCTGCAGGAAGAACCCCATGGTTTAACGTCTCCCTTAATCTGTCGCAACTTAATGTTCTGTGTGCGGCTCCACTCATGTTGCCACATGTCTAAAACCAGGTGTTTCAGATTACTCTTTGGGTCATTTGTCAACTCACATCAATCATAGGTCTGTGAGAGGCGGCTTTTGCAGCTGCATCTGCCGCTTCGTTTCCTTTAATACAAACATGTCCCGGTATCCAAAACAGCTCTACTGTCGCATTCTGAGCATTCAGATTGTGGAGTAGCAACCGGATCTTTAGTACAAGAGGATGCACTGGATCTGGATCTTGGATACTGTTCAGAGCGCTCAGCGAGTCAGTCAAAATAACACTTGACCGACTTTGCTCTGACGAAACAAAACACAGGGCCTGAAAATAGCGTCCAGCTCAGCAGTGTACACACTCGTTATGGAGTGCAGACGGTACTGAAACTGTTGGCGTGGATTCAAAACAACGAACGCACACCCAACCCTGGTTCCGGATTTCGATCCGTCAGTAAAAATTACGGTATCCTCGAACCTAGGGACTAGTGTTCTTTGTAACTCATGTTGGTATTCGATAGGCAACGAAGTATATTTATCAAACCTAGTTAATGTGAGATTCACAAGCGGACGCGGCAGCGTCCATGGTAGAACAGCACACAAAACTAAACTTGCTATTTCGGGCATATTAAAGTCAATATCACCCAAAATGTCGTCTGACCAAAAGGCCTATTGGTTCTTGGTTTTCTGTCATAGGTCTCTGTATGCCTATTTTGTAAAATACGATCATACGCAGGATGATTTGGCTTGGCACTGAGTGCAGCTATATATCGCAAGGATAGAATTTTACGACGAATGTACAGTGACGGTTCGCCTGCTTCACACAGCAGGCTTGATATTGGGCTGGTGCGAAATGCACCAGTGTGATGCACCAGCCAATCTAACCCCAGTGTGATGTACAGTGTCAAGAATTCGTATATCTTGGTGTTTAGCTGAACCATAAGCTAGACATCCATAGTCCAGCTTAGAGCGCACTAAAGGACGATATAAACGCAACATGACAGTGCGGTCTGCACCCCATGTCTTGTGACTAAAGACCCGCAACAAACTGTGCTCAATTTAGCGTGAGTGTAGGGTTGGGATGGACACCACTTTTCCTACAAAAATGGAATCGCACAGTTTTGCTGGTCGAGAATTTCAAGCCATGTTCGGTTGCCCATGTATCGAGACGATTGATGGTCAGCTGGAGCTGACGTTCGATTGTACTAGTCTTTTGTCCGGCGACAAAGATACCAATGTCGTCGACAAATATCGAACTCTGTACAGGTATACGAATACATGAAGCTGCATCGTTAATGGCAATCAAAAAGAGCGTAACGCTCAGTATGGAGCCCTGTGGGACCCCATTGTCCAGTGCGAACATTTGTGACAGGGTATTTCCGATCCGCACCCTGAAGCGCCGGTTCGACATGAAGTCTTTTATAAAAAACATCAAGCGTCCCCGGAGACCCCAAGAATGCAGAGTACGGAGAATACCATAAATCCATGCAGTGTCATAGGTTTTCTCAATATCGAAAAACACAGCTAGCAGGTATTTGTTTTCAACGAAAGCATTCCTGATAGCTGTCTCTAGTCTGACCAGATGATCTGCTGTTGAGCGTTGACGGCGAAAAACGCACTGTGTATTGGCCAGCAAGTCGTTTGATTCTAAAAACCAAATCAGACGCTTGCTGATCATTCGCTCCATGAGCTTGCAGAGACAACTGGTCAGCGATATAGGTCTATAGCTAGAAGGCAAGTGTTTATCTTTCCCGACTGTGGCAATAGGAATTATATGCGATTGCTTCCACTTCGTCGGGCACTTACCCTCAGTCCATATCCTGTTATAAACATTCAAAAGCCTAGACTTAGATGATTCCGGAAAATTTCGGATCATACGATAATGTATCGCATATGGACCAGGAGAGCTATCCTTACACTTTGACATTGCTAGACTATCTAGCTCTTCACGAGAGAAAAGCAGCTTGTATACCTCATTATTTCTGGAGAAGAAAATAAGAGGTATAGATTCTAGACCTGCTTTACGAGTTAGAAACTCATATGGATAATGTTCAGAGCTAGAATTAAACGCAAAATTAGATGCCAAAGTGTTGGCAATTTCGACCGCTGATGTGACTACGTTACCATTTACCTATAGGCCAGCAATGGCTGTAGTTGTATTTCGACCGGAGATTTTCCGGACCTTCTCCCAAAATTTGGCCACTGGAGTGGCAACTGTAACGGTGCACACGTATTTGCGCCATGATTCGCGCTTGCTTTCTTTCACAATCCTCTTAGCACGAGCTTTCGCTCGCGGAAAGGCTATCATGTTTTCTCTGTTGGACAACGACGGAAAGTATTGAGAGGTGTCTCCTTTCGCGTAGCGCAATATCGCATTCGTCGTTCCACCAGGGAACGGGAACTCGACGGGACTGAGTGGATGACAGCGGTATGCTGCTTTTAGCCGCGCTCGTGATGGAATCCGTGTAATGATTCACCTCCTCGTCTATGCTCAAGTTAGGAATATCCTCATGAGAGAATGATTCCGCAAACTTGGTCCAATCTGCTTTCCGAAGAACCCACTATGGCCAGCGGGATTCGGTAACAGTATTAAACAGAGGCCTTAAGAGGATTGGAAAGTGATCACTACCGCACAGGTCGTGATGCACATCCCAATTGAACAATGGAGCGATGGCTCCTGAAACGACGCTAATATCTATAGCACTAAATGTACCCGTTGCTGCACAGAAGTGCGTGGGTCTGCCGTCGTTCAAAAAACTCAGATTCAAGTCGTTCAACATATTCTCCAGCTGACGTCCCCGTCGATCGTTTCGCACCGATCCCCAACACACATTGTAGGTGTTAAAATCGCCTAGCAGTATGAAAGGTGGTGGGAGTTGATCGATGATGTTCACGACAACTCGGATGTCAGTTCAAACACCAGGGGGAAGGTAGATAGAACAAATCGTCACCTGAAGGGGAAGTGCTACACGAACTGCTACGACCTGCAACTCAGTGTCAATGTCTACAGGGTCGTAGTACAATGTGTCTCTAACGAGAATTGCCACGCCGTCACATGCTCTTGCCCCCGTAAGGAAATCCGTGCGTAACACGGAATATCCTCTAGGAGAGAATGTGTCGGTTTCCGTGAAATTTGTTTCCTGCAGGCAAACACACGAAGGCGCAAAATTGGAAAGTAAAAGTCGCAGTTCTTCGTAGCGCTGATATACACCGTTACAGTTCCACTGAATTAGTGGACCAGTCATTTTTGTTTAGGAGAATTTCCGCGCAACCTAATGATTTTTGGTTTATCCTTAGGTTGCGGGAGCCAACGGAGTGGCCGAGCGCATTAAGTCGTGCGGTTTTAGACTGCTGGAAACAGTCTGACTGTCCGGTCGGTGGTCCGAGCCTCGTTCGTTGGTGATATTATTCGGGCGAGAATAATATGTTTACCTTACTCCCATTTTCACAATCATTCACCACTCATCCAGGTGTAGGAGCTCGCCCCCCTGGCATCGGCGATTAGCCTCGTTGCAGAAATAGGCCGATGTAAAATAAATAAATAAAATAAATAAATAAAATAAATAAATAATTAGGTTGCGGGTCAACAGCCATTTTCTCGGCCACGGTTTCACCTATTTGTCCAGGTGCTTTGGTGGACACACTGGACTCTCTTTTTGTTGATTTGGCTCTCATTGGTATCCATTGAGAGCCAACAGTTCCCTTATCAGTCTTCGATACTGGAGTGGCTGATGAGGGTTTGGTAGAAGCGACCACACTCTGGGCGCTTCTCGTCTTTGGAGAAGTTTGTGGAGACTTCTCCTTAGGTGGTGGGGAGAACTGAGACGGAATGCGTTCTCCTTTTGATTGGGGGATTTATGCAGACCCGACCCCCCGGGTTGTGGGGTCTGAATTTTGGTCTCTGGGACCGATTCCAACGCCTTTTCAGTACCCGATATATTGGGCGTTACTGTCTTCAATGCTGTAAATGTCGGACAGGGCACTGTCTCCGTCTGGGTCTGGACACTTGCTGTCGTTTTCGCTGTCACTTGCGCGATGGATTTCGCGAAGGTAACTGGTGCACTTTCCTTGTATTTCCTTTTGGCGCCATAATAGGGTATCCTGTCCTGCGTCTTGATGGTCTGATTGGCCTTCTCCTCCAAGTACGTTGGGCAGTGACTGTTGGTGGACCCATGGACACCTCCTTCGAGGTGAAGACTCACCTCTTTGTGAGACGTGTAACACAGGTGTGTCTGTTTTATACATATTAACTGAATGTGTACAGTTCGAGGAGGTCAGGGAGAGATTAGGCCTGTGCTATGACCTGTCAGTTGCTTTAGATGACGACAGGGTATTCATGGACAGGCTGATACTCTTCCTGAGAGAATCGAACTTACTGTTTTATGTGTGAAGTCTTGCACTCTATTTTAATGTGTTCTTCT
This sequence comes from Liopterus haemorrhoidalis, assembly GCA_963971575.1. NCBI lineage: Eukaryota > Metazoa > Arthropoda > Insecta > Coleoptera > Dytiscidae > Liopterus > Liopterus haemorrhoidalis. Next base: position 41,669,611 of record OZ020614.1, on the reverse strand, counting down.
ATTTCTTAAATGTGATATTCGATGGTAATTGGCCCCTTTACAGCCTCTTACCATCACCCTGAGTCTGTTAAAATTTTCGAACAGACTTTTTATCCTACCTATTTGTATTTGTCTGTGCAAGATTTCTTTTATTGAGTATTCGTAATTTTATTGATTTTATCTTTTTATTGATTTTTTAATTGATTGTTTTTAATAGTGTAGTCATTTAAATGGGCTGCATTAGGCGCAAATAGCCTTCGTTGCTGTGCGCCAAAAATTTTAACTAACTAACTAACTAACTTTAGTTGATTTTTTCAATAAAAGTGTTCAAGATTTTTTATTTTGTTTTTAATTTTTATTTGAGCGATTATTTTATGCATAGATATATTCTTCCATAATTTTATGAAATAGTTTAACTTATTTATAAGGTTATTTCAATTTTAAGGTTTTTAGGATTTTGTAGGTATGACCAACAAGAAAACCCTTATAACGTCACTCATGTGTCTGTCTGTCTGTCTGTACGGTAAAAATTGTAGCCTAACGGCTTAACATAGAAAGTTGAAATTTGGTATGCTTATACAACTCTTTGATCCACATATAGGAAAAATACTGAGAGTTCAAAAAATCACATCCCGAGGTAAATATACCCAATTATGTATTTAATAAAAAAAAAATTAGTATTTTTATAAAATTTTGAGTGGCATATCAAATTTTTATTTTTTCCAAAAATATTTCAAAAAACTTTTGTCCCCCACCCTATCTTTCAGAGGGGTTGATCTAAAAATCTGAAAAAAATCTCCATAATGAACATTGATAGGAACCGGAATAGTGCAACAGGAATTTTATATGAGATTAGTCGAAAAATGTCGATTTTTCGACGTCGATAAAAAAAAAATGTTTTTTAAAAATTTATTGTGTGGTATCAAAAGAAGCTCTTATGACGGAGATTAGGAACGACAAGCAATTTTTATTATTATTATTTTTTTTTAACTCGATTTTAACCAAAAGTGTGCTAAAAAAAAAGGTCTTGTCCCGCCCCCTTTTACCTAAAGGGATTAAACTAAAAATCTGAAAAAATAATAGGTAATGTAGGTACATTGATCTGAGCCGGAAACGTACGAGAGGAATTTTTGATCCGATTGCGTTTTTGAAAAATATTCAGGTTTTGTATTTTTGATAAAATAAATTATTTTTTTAATTCATGGATAAATTATTGCTAATAATGTTATGGATTTTCGTATTTATAAAAAGATAGTCTGTGCGTTTTAATGAAATTAAAAATATAATAAAAAAAATTTAACAGCTGAGGACCGAGTTTTAAACACCACACCAACACATTGTTAATAGAACAAATATTCGTAGACATCCAGAGTATTATGTTGGCTTCTTACACTTATTAAATACCTACAAAATCCTGAAATGTGTGAAAATTCTCACTTCACATCAATTTTTTATTTTGATTTTTTCCCTTTTTCTTTTAAATTTAATTATGTCGTATTTTAAAAGTTTTTTACCTTCACTGTTTGACATTAAATTATTGATTACAACAATTTTTGTATTTGTTTTTGTCAAATTTTAGAGTCAAATGTTGAGATTGTTTTGTAATATAAAGTGATGTATTTTTTAATTTATTACGTTCTTTAGAGAGAATCATAAAATCATTCACAAACTATATAATATATTAATTAGTATTAGTGTATTTTATGTGTGATCCAAAACAACTCGTCTTCTTATAATGTGGCCCAGGGAAACTAAAAGGCTGGACACCCCTATTCTACAACTATGTACTGTATCCTTCGTTGACTGATGATGGCCCCGTTTAGAGGGTCGAAATGTTTCTTTTTATTACAATATTTTCTATCGTCATTGCCATAGTTCAGAATCCTGGTGTAATACCGTGATAATATAAAGCTTAAAATCTTTTCAGAAACATTTCCAAATCGCTGGCAATAACCACATCTAAATCGGTTCAGTCTTTCTCGAGTTTTAAAGTAGCATACTGATCGACAAACGTGCTCTTTTATATATCTAAGAGATGTTTTACAGGATTTTCCCAGCCACCCTTGTATTAATATTTGAAATATTAAATGTAAATTGGATTAATAAATGCAGAAATTTCAAGATATTGTTTAACGTCCGATGTATTTTAAAAAATAAATACGTCACAGAAAATCAGAGAACATACTCTATTTTATGGTGATAAAAACAAATGGTGTTTCCATTTAAAAATATATAAGTTAGTGTTATATTTCCAAAACTATGACATTTATGTAAGTTAAGCTATTTTTTTAAATACATTACATTATCTATAAATTTTATTATTTTGGAATAAGTGTTTTACAAGATTTTTATTCACCATCGGAAATTACTTTTATTTGAGCCGTTCTTTGAAGTCTTTTGAGATAATTTAAAACAGTTTAATTTTAAGCAAAAATTTAAACCAAATATATAATGAAGCCAAAGGAAACATACCTACTTCTGATAGAGTACGAATACAATTTTCTACATTAAACCTTTGAGAACTTGAAAGCCAAGTGCATTGAGAAACTCTAAAAGCCGCTTGTAAAAGTTGAACAAAGATGGGTTGACGAGTCTAAAATTTCAAATACAAAATTAATATAGTAATAGTAAAATATCGAATATAAATAAGAAGTGTTATTTAATATAAGTTATACATTATTGGATTAAATATGTTACATTTCATAAAAGTGCACAGAAAGTAAATTATGTTAAATACCTTATATAAAATTACTCACATTAGAAGGAAACGGAGAACATTTCAAAGGTGTGTTTATTGAAAACAAATCATATTCTTCGTTTGTAGAGTCACTCCAAAATATCTTTGCTTCATGCAGGTATTTCTATACCACACCGATTTATACCATACACCAAAACTAGCAATTATTTACTAAAGCTAAACTAAAGCTAACCTGCTTAAAATAATAATAACTACGAAATATATGAAAAAGGAAAAGGTCGCATGCTATTCAGTTTACTCCAAATGTTTTTAAAATTACATATTAAAACATATGTATAGTATAGATACCCAAAACATGCAAATAAGACAATGAATCTCTATAATAATCTTGACTACATAACTAGTACACTGAGAAAGCCCTAATCAGAAATATTGAAAATTACAAAACATGCTATTTGTATTGTAGTATCGTTACATATATTTAATAATTAAATGAATGCAGGATGTTCCAGTGAAATTACCTGAAATAACTTCTAGTAGATAAAAAACTATAAGGAATTTTGAACCTAGATCCACTGTATAGTATTTCCAAAATGAAATGGCTACCCTCACTTATTGATTCCAATAATGACTGATAGTATAACCATTCTACCTGCTGAGTTTATAGTTCTGTTAATAACAGCTGCCAGGACCGTAATAATTACTTAAAATAAACGTGTTTTCTAATATGATATTTAGAATAAACTGTATATACTCACATGACATTCCTTCACATTTTTATCAGGCTTAGGACTGGCTATATTTGAATTATAAATATAGGCATGTTTAAAAATCGTTTTGTTTTAAGTCTTTATAGTCTATATTAAATACTTCAAATTTGCACAAAGAAAAATCGTTCTTTTTTTGCAACAAAAATAAATCCTAGCAACTTCAAATAATTATACATATGGCTAACTTTGTATGGAAATTCTATTACGTCTTCTTCCAACTTTTTCATTAAAAGTTGCACAGTATATTTTATTTATTATTGTTTTAGACATAAAACTATCTATTTTCTTGAAAACTTGTAAATCGGGTCGTTTTCGCTGCTGATTTTTGCCACGAACAATGATACGTTGAATTGTTCTGTTTGGAACACTAGTTAATTCCGCAGTTCTAAGTATAGGTTTGTCATTACCTTCCGAAACTAACTTTTTATCAACATTCAGTATCAGAACTTTGCAATCTTCTGACAAATGACATTTTTCTTTAGTAGCCACGTCCACATTTTCGCATTCCACGTCAACGTCCACATTTTCGCACTCCAAATCACCTTGCACAGATTCACTATTTTCACTACAGATATTAGGAATTTCTTCAAAATCAAATGGCCGCCAAAGAGCCATGTTGTTAATGTATGCACGCTATGAACGTTGAAAATTAACTAACAAAAAAGTATAACAACCCCAAAATATAGAAACAATAGAATTATAAATTTGGAAAATATCCTCAATGGTTTTTAAGAAACTTCAATTGCACTAGTGTTACATCTATTCGATTTAAATTTTAAATTCCCTTAATACCTCTTATATTCTTTTTACTGCAATAAGTCATGGGATTACTGCCATAAACCCATTCCGCATTGTTAAGCTTCTTAACAAGAGTGGCCATTTTATTTTGGAAATACTATACCCAAATTATTTTCATAAACACTTTAACTTAATTAGATACATTTTGGATAACAATGGAGGATAACAGAAGTCTACACACAATTTGATGCCGAATAAGTTTTACCTATTTTTGAGTAAATTAGTAATGCTGATTCTAAAAATGGTAACAATTTTGTTGTATCAGCTAAGACTTTGGAGATACAGCATGATGGTAAAAATACGAGAAGAACATATTTTAATTAAAAAGTGTGATCCCGTTCGTCTTCAATCATAACGGTTTCGTCCTCTGGAAACACTGGCAAGGAACAAGAAGAAACAGGTACGTCTTCAGAGTGAAGCAGAGGTCTTGTAACAGAAGTCATGTTTGAGCAGGGGCGGATCGAGGAATTGAATCGGCCCGAGCGATTTAGATGATTCGGCCCGGGCGATTTGGATGATTCGGCCCGGCTCACGAGACTTGTTGGCCATTTATAGGGAACGTTTTAAGAGGCCCGGGTCCCTGGTATAAACCAAAGTATATTTAAGTAAACTTACTTAATTTATATTTTCAATATTAATATCGAAAATAAAAATACAGCCCAAACAGCTATCGGCCCATCGGGCGATGCCCGATCGCCCTATAGGTCGATCCGCCCCTGTGTTTAAGTATGTCCATTTGCTCCTGTTATTTTGATTAATACAGATGACATTCGCCGTACAAAAATAATAGTTATCGTAATTGTTCTTTTGTTCTTTCCAACGCATTGGCTATCTGATTGCCAGTCAACTTCTTTTGTTCAAATGTTCAGTACATGTTTGACAAATCGTATGAAGAACCCATAACTTATGTTGATCTTGTATTTGTATACCGAAATAACCAAAGTGTTTGCTGATGACATTGTAATCATAGCCAAAGGAAGTAACGAACTGCAAGGAAATCTAAACAAATGGAACAAAGTATGTAAAGAATATGGCATGAAAATAAATAAGAACAAAACCAAAGTGATGATTATAGGAGAACAAGAAAACTTGAATATAAACATAGATAACGTCAATATAGAACAAGTAGATAGTTTCAAATATTTGGGAATTAATATTGAACCAAATGGAAAGCAAGAAATGGAAATTAATACGAGAATTGAGAAAACGATGAAACTTTATTACGACATACAAAACACGATTATCGATAACAAGGAAATAACAAAAATAACTAAAATGAACGTTTACAAATCGATATATAGACCGATCCTGACTTTCGGATGTGAATCTTGGAACTTATCGACAAGAGAGAAGAGTAAAATCCAAGCGATAGAAATGAAATATCTAAGAAGAGTAAAAGGTATAACTAAAAGAGACAAAATACGCAACATTGACATAAGAAATGAGCTACAAACCGAACCAGTACACAAGTTTATCGAAAAGAGACAACTGAGTTGGTGGGGACATATACAGAGGATGCAGAACACAAGACAGGTAAAAGCAGTATGGGAGACCAAAACTCAAGGAAAGAAAAAAAAAAGGAAGACCACGTCGTACATGGGATGAAACTATAAAGAAGATACTAAAAGCAAGAGGGAAAACGATTAACGAAGCGAAAAGGCTAGCAATGAACAGAAAGGAATGGGCCAAATTTGTACATAAAGAAACGCCAGTACAAGAAAACTAATATGGAACATGAAAGTGTAGAATAACCTACACCACTCCGTGGTAGATGGTTTTTTTCAGATATATATATATATATATATATATATAATAACCAAAGTACGCTCTTTGCACGAAATTTATCAAAGATTTTCTGTTCTTTTTGTAAATATACTCGCCATAAATGTAACAAAATACAATAGAATGATTTGCACAAAGTCTTCTTAAGGTAGGTTTAATTATAAATTAATTAAAAATAGTTAAATAAATAAAGTAAATACCAAAACTGACGCGATTATGGTTCCAATACCATTAATTAAAAAATAAGGGGGTATCTCGAAAACCATAGCTGATATGAAAAAAATTAAATTGTCATTAAAATTGGCGGAAGTTACTTAATTAATAACAGGTCTTATTTGAAAGGCACCAAACATATTATTTATTTTATTTAATTTTTTTAATGGTATTTCTAATCATTACAATATAGTTTTCAATAATCTGTACACATTTTTACAATTATATTAAACAAGCTGGCATGCCCATCGCTTGTCCCAGGCGTTCACCAAGGGGGCTGGGGACTCAGACTTTAGCCCCCACCCCCCAAAAACATTAAAAAACGTTTTTAAGGGACACATTTTCCTTGTAATTGAACGCAACCCCCCATAAGAAAAAGTTTGGTTTCTGAGTCCCCCCAAGAAAAGATTTTGGCTTCTGAGTTGCCCATAAGAAAAAATCTGGGTGCATGCCTGGTTTGTCCCGCCTTATCACTGTTACAAATATTAATTGCAATGCTATATTTATAAGGGCAATGATATACCTTGTTACTTGGCAACATTTTTAATTGATTTTAATGTATGATGATAGTTTATGTAAATATATGTGGTGTAAATATATGCTTGATTAAATATCATTGTATTTCTTTTTATAATATCACGATAATCACTACGTCTGCCGCTCTAATTCCCGTATCAACGTGCAGCGTATATAGAGCGCTTACGATTACTTTTTAGTTTGTAAAAATGATGAAGGTTTAAAGCATGAAAAGAGATTTCTACCTGCGGAAAGATTACGTACAGATTTCTTAGCATTTATGTTTTTAGGTTTCAATACAATTTACGGTTTTAGTTTGATTTTAATTATTTAAAAAAATTCAGGGAACCTGAGTCACAAAACATGCCTATTTTACCATAACCGATGCCATGAACACGCTTATTTTATCGGTACAGCCATTCCTTAGTTTTGAGATAACGTACATACATACAAACATACTCACACACGAACTAATTTGTATATTAGTAAACAAATATTGTAATTCACTGGAACACCTGTATCATATGAAAATAGAATAATTGACGTCTTATACAGAATACCACTAAAGCTGCGTACAGCGCAAATAATAGTTAATTAATTTTAAAAGTACAATAAAAAAAAAGTGCTGACATACCTGAACGGTAGTGCTTTGATCTGAGAAAGGGCTATTGAAAAATGTTGATATAATATTCATTAAAGCATTAGTAACATAGTTTTCCAATGCTTTATCAGCATGTTTCCGGTCAGATGGAGCAGTTGCTATAACAGCCATATCGACTAAAAAAGATTTTTCAAAAAGGCTCCACATGTGATTAGATGTATATATTTCTTTCATTTCTACTTCAGTGTCTATGTAACAATGATTTAGAAATCCAACATAAGCCTCTTTTACCTGAAAATAGACAAATAAATCATTAGTAAGTGTGGCAATACCCATATTTCATCCGAATTTCTATTATTTCTGGCAATACTCACTTCAGGAATACAATCCTGGTGAGTGACCATAGCAACAATATCATCTAACGGTAACAAACTATGGCACTTTATTTCAGTATACACATTTTTGCCCATTGTGCAACATGCCAATAATTTTACTAATTCTACATGATACCTGTAACAAATTTATGGTAAAAGAATTCCAAAAATAATTTAGCAGTACACTACAGTACCTTAATGGACTACCTTCATCCATACAGTGTCTTTCTGATCTCATCATTTCTATAAAATGATTAAATGATGCTTTATCATTGTAAAATACCAGAACATCTTCACCAGAATTTATAAGCTAGAAAGTAACACTCTTAAATAGAAAATTAATAAAAATAATAAAAATAACTAACTTCTTGCATGACCATGTCTTGACATTTTCGAATGAATTGATTTTCTGCTTTAACTATTGTTTGTAGAAATTTCAAATACTGTACATGACGTCCATGTGTCTCAATACAGTGTACAAAATGTTGAATTACTTTTTCATTAACTTCGTTACACAAAGTTGAATTATCTTGGAAAATAGCACAGACTGTTTGGGCATCTCTTATCTAAAATGAATTATATTGAGGTACATACATTTATAATGCAACTAGAAATTTACCTCGGGATTCAAAAACAAATCTAAATGTTTATAAAGCAAAACTTGATTTTGTTGGTTACCCAAACAGAAATTCTGTAGAAATTCATGAGCTAATTTCATTAACTCATTCATTCTAATATCTTCTTTTTCGTCGTAAGGAACTTGCAACAAATCTAATACAACTGTATGCACTCCTACGTTACGTAATAATCTTTGCTCATGCTTCCGTGGTTTTACATAATGTGAAGAGTCCGTCATTGAACCACAAAGTTTATTCATACGAATTAATATTAGCTGTATTTTCTTGTACTCATTAGCTTGTTCAGGATGTAACGGTGGGCCGACATCTAAATTTATTGCTGAACCTTTCTTATCAGATAATTCCACTGACTGAATATCTTTCCTTGGAGCCACTGTCTCCTCATCATCTTCGTTATTTTTTTCTATGGATACAAATATAAAAATAAAAAATATGCATACATCTATTTATGTAGAGCAGGGCTCGGGGAACAGGGGTAAATTAAATTAAAAATGAAATTCTTGGGGGTGATGAGATATTAATAGACATAAATGATATAAATAAAAAAATTTGAAATACGACAGAAATTTGTGCGATTTGATGTCCCAAACGCTGCACGCACGTACTCCCAATACCTATTTTATAAACGAACATGATTGCTCTGTGGTCGAATTGATAGAGGCAAGACGTAAAAATCCTAAAATGAAAGTTAATCATTGTATGATTCATCGCCAAATACTGATTGTGAAACATCTGGAACCAACGTTGGAAGCCTTTATGAATGATATTATTAAAATTGGCAATATTATCAAAGGACATGCACTGAATACACGTCTATTTCGTGAGTTATGCACTGAATACACGTCTATTTCGTGAGTTATTTAACCCTGGCATCACCTAAAGCAACTGACAGCTTATTATAGCACAGGCCTAATCTCTCCCTGACATCCTCAATCTGTACACACTGAGTTAAAATTTCCAATGAAATTTCAACTGTGCGCCGAAAAGAAAGGGAAAACACTATGCGTACAAAGAAGTTCTTTAAACATGCCAATAATTGTTAAAATACATGATTATTTATTTTATAATCAACTGAACTTAATGAACTTATCCCATGCGAAGAACGGGTTCTCTTGTTGCGAGCACTGCTGTGCTCAGCTGCTTTTTCTCATGACTCGTTCCACCGTTGTTCTATCTCTAGGAGTTCAACCTGCACCCAGGAGGACCTCCACAGAGCGGTTTGCACCGTTGGCATGGTGTTAAACCGCTAAAATCGCGAATCCGCGGAATTGAGATCGCGAGCTCTCCCATTGGTCAATGGGCTGGCCAATCAAGAAGCCGGAGAGCTACGCCAACAACTAGTGGAAACATATAAAGGAAGGGTTTTTAGCAAAAGGAAGAACACTCATTCCCGCGACACCGGAGAAGAAACACCTTGAAGAAGGGTCTTCAAGATCCATCATCAACACCACCAGGTATCCGCTGTCCCATATGGTGGAACAGACTCAGGATGATGTTCCCGCTTGCGCTTCCAGACGGGGAGACCTGGAACTACCACCGCCACCAACAGAGGTACGCCGACCCCAAGGCGTATCAATACATCCCGAAGGCCACCCAGTGAGCCCTCTTCAAGGCAGGAGAACCGAGATCTCGACTCTTCCCTCCACTCAAGGCGACCCGCGACGTCACCAAACTAGCTGCCTCCAGCGCCGCCTCCGCCGAGACAGATCCCTTCGCCATTCAACGTCGCGACGCCCATCCGAACATGGACGTCATAACCGAGAACGCCATCCACTCCTCGGACATCAGGCGTTCCCCGACTGCTGAGCCCGATTCCTCCAACTCCATCACCAGCACAACGTGTGCTCACATTCTAAGCCCTGCCTCCTAACGCCTCAGAATACAATATAATCATTTATTTATGTACCTGAATCAATTCAATAAAGATCATTCTACTAAGTTCTTTTCTGTACATAACCTGGGGGAGAGTCTTACTTTCAGACGCCTGGTTACAATAAATTGAACCACACCGTAGGCATACCCGCCGACTGAACTAGACGGACGCAAGCGTTGCATCCCTCTGCGGAGCAAGGGATATCTACCCGCAACACTCTATTACTATAGTAATAATAACAAAAATACTTACTTATAGGTACTGAAGTATGTTCATCAACACTTTTCGATTTGTAAACCCATAATTCAGATTTTTCCACGCTCTGTCTTAAAACATCCAGATCTGCTTTTATTTGCTTGTAAGATTCTACATCACTGTCTGATACTAGCAGCTGAACCTGTCTAAACGCTTGCAACACTTCTTGCCTCTGACTGAAATGACGGAATAGTAAATGCAAGGCACCGGATACCAATGATGGATAATCATGCATGGTAAGATGTAAAAGAACACGTAGAAAAGTACGTCCACCATGTCCATCTAGATCCAATACTGCACACTCCTCACTAAAAAGTACAATTAGGATCAAATTTTAAAAACTATATGATACATCTTCTAGATTAGTGATGAACAATACGCGGACCGTGTGCGGCCGTCTCAGGTTCTTTATGCGACCCGCTGTGGTCCATATTAATCGGCAAAAAATAAACAGTGTTAAAATAACAGCAGAGTTATTTTAAATATATATAATAATTCTGCTGGTGCCGGTCGGGGCAACAACAACTACGCAGTACGCGGATTGTTTATCGTACAATTATTTATATATCTTTCGAACACATTAATTACACACAATGCCAGATTCTTATTTAAACACAAAAACTACGTATATTTTTATTATTTTTAAAAGCGTATCGCGTAGTCATGTAGCGTGCGTAACTAGGTAAAGTACTGGTAACCATAGAAAACGCCCGCTACTTTCCTATTCTTTTAAAAGATTTTGAATGGAACCAAATTAATACCTTCCATAATGTCGACAGTCCTGTGCCCTTTTTATATTCTACCCTTTATTATTTTTTTGCACAATGTTACTGAAATTAACTTGGAAAACACATGTGAACCATGTTATGGAAGACTACGCAAAACTATATATTTGTTTAAAACCCTGAGATATTGTATGAACCTGTCCACCCTTAAAATGATATATTTTGGTGTAGTCCAATCAATTTTAACTTATGGTATTTTATTTTGGGGAGGTGCTAGTAAAACAGTAATTTATAATATTAAAACTACACAAAAATTAATACTAAAATGCTAAACAAACCACGTAGATTTCCAAGTGAAAAACTGTTTGAAATTACGGGTGTTTTAAGTGTACCGAAACTCTTCTTGTTTAACATCGCTCAATATATTTTTAAGGAAAAACATACGTTCTTAAGAACGCCACAGTTACCCAAGCATTTATACTTTACGAGGGATAATAAAATAGGACGTTGTAAGGGCTCAAACAATTTCAAAAAGAAGACGAACCAGTTCTTCCTTAATATTTTGCCAAAATTATTTAATGTTCTCCCTGAGAAAATTAAAAATAATCTTTTTACGTTCTCCAGTTATTCATTTAAAAAAACTGTATGCCCCTTGAAGTTATAAATTCTATAATTTCGAACCTATAAACTGTGATAATATATTTCTCTTTGACATAACTTTCATGTTTTTTTTTTTTTTTTTTGCTAAAACATGTGAGTTTCACGACGAACAAGTCATTACGAGATAGAATAGTAATGGTAATAAAGAAGATTGAAGTCCGAAAACGTTTATTAAGAATAGCTGAACTGACATTTGAAAAAGCTATTAAAATATGTAAGCTGCTGAAGCAAGTATGCTTCAAGTGGAAGCAATGGGACGACATGATTACAACAAATGCAATAGAAATAAGAAGATATAAGAAAGAGAGACAAGATAAAGAAAAGAAGAAAACTTTCAGTGGTAACAATAATAATGAAGTATACTTGTGCAAAAAGTGTAAGAGAAGGCATAAGAAATTTGAGTGCCCCGCATTTGGAAAAAAATGTAACGTATGCAATAAACCAAATCATTTTGCGGTTGGATGTAAAATTAAAAAAATAAAAGAAATTATAACCAACTCGCAGAGTGATTTGGAAGATTGTTTCAATATCAATAATGTTGAATGTGTTGTTAATTAAAAAAAAAAAAAAAAAAAATTAGATTATTCCTACTAGAGAAAGCATATTACTCGGTAGATGAATACATTAAAGATTCTGCTGCATAATTAAATAGTGTCCTGTAATTATACGTATTTAGGATATATCTAACTAATGTAACGTATTGTAACTGTAACTGTGTATCATATTATGTACTTTCTTTGACATATCCTATGTCTGTGTGTACAGATCGACTGGAATAAAATTATTATTATTATTATTATTAGGGGTTTGTCAGGTCTTGACAAGTGTCCACTAATCTCAAACTTCAGCAACCTTTTGAGCCGCGTCATACTAGAGACTAGTGGAGCTAAATACACACGACTGCATCCCAAACCCTGGCGATATGCAGCCACGGAAATTACGCTAGATCCAGTGCTCAGTGATCTAGTGATTATTATTATTATTATTATAAGCTGAGTCCAATGTTAAAAGTATCAATGAGCTTAATTGGTTTGCAAAATTAAAAATTAATGATTTGTATATAAATTTCAAATTGGACACAGATTCAGATGTTAATATAATAAGTAAAGGCATCGTTAATAAACTAAAGTTAAAGAATAAAATGAAAAAAATATAAAACTGTACTGAGATCATACGGTTGGTTTGATTAATCCTATTGGCCATATTGTCTTAAATTGTGAATTTAGAAACAAAATTATAAATATATATTTCATACTCATTAATCATAAGGAAGCAAAACCTATTTTAGGATTAAATGGTTGCCTGCAATTTAACTTAATTAAAAGAATAGATATTGTGGAATCACTTAGTCATAGAACACTATTTATTAATAATAATATAAATGTTTTTACTGGAACTGGTAAATTTCCGGATCAGTATTCGCGACTCCAAATAACAGTGAGACATCGGGTGGCGACTAGATAAATTAAACAGAAGCGTATATTTGTATAATATTTTTAGTGTGTTGTGCTGCAGTTTATCTGAATTAAGACGTATTTTTAAATATAGTGACTTAAATACAGTGCTTTTTTACCGAAATATTGTTTGAACAGATAAATATTAAGAAAAAACTTCTTACATATACGCTTCTCATCGACCATTAACTGTTGTACGCAGCTCCGCCAACGTTAGTTTGAGTCGCGAATACTATTTAGGTAGGAAAATGCAACAGCTATTATAAAACCATCAAGACGGGTGCAACATTCAATTAAACCGGAACTTAAAAGGACTTAGATAGTTTAGTTAATAAAGGTATAATTAAAGTTTAGATTGTCCAAAGATATGGGTTAGCAATTTAATAATAGTTGAAAAACCTAATAAAAAATTAAGACTTTGTTTAGATCCGCTAGAACTAAATAATTTTTTAATGCCAATCCCTCTTCAGATTTTGCAAATGAACTTCTGCTCTTCTGTCAGGAGTATGATTATGCACTGGCTGATCTGGACCAACTGCCTGCTGACAGCTATACCTACATCAGTGATGCTTTCAGCACAACATCTTGGCTTGACCACTGCATTGTATCAAAGTCATTTGCGAGGAACGTGAAAAACGTGAGGATTGACTACATGTCTACCATCTCGGACCATCTTCCACTTTTCTTCGTGATCGAGACATCTGTAACACGTTCATCGCCCCCTCCTTAGGATAAAAACACCTCCGACGCTGTGCCTTGGTGTGAAAATGTGCGGGATTGTTATAGCAGAGTGTATGTGTGCACGAATTAAAGAGAATCGGGATACCGCGTGATTTGGTAACGTGTGAAAGAACTGACTGTGTTGATCCCCGACATATGCAACTAATTGATAACTTTTACGGTCGAATAGTCAAAGCTTTAAGTAGTGCGACTATTTCTTCAGCAAAAGGAATCAAAAAGAGGCGGACCGGCGGACGGCGAATACACGGTTGGAGTGAGAATGAGCTATTATCAACAAAAAAGGAGGCCAAACTGGCATTACGTAACTGGATTAAATCTGGCAGACCCCGCTTCGGCCACGTCAACCAACACCGTATTGTTACTAGAGCCCGCTTTAAAATGGCGCTGAAAAAACATTTGAGGACTTTAGATCAACGGAAAGCTGACCAACTCGTAAATATGTACCAGTCTCGCGATTTCACTACATTCTGGAAGCACACTGGTACAAAAATACGAGCTGCAAGACCCAGTCACATCGACAACCTGTAAGACGACCTCGACATCGCAGAACATTGGCGTGAAATATTTGACACCTGCCGGCCAAATTCTTGGAAACGGACATAGTACCGGTACCGAAGGGCAAGAGCGGCTCAGTGGCATGCAGTAAAAACTATCGCCCTATTGCAATATCTACCATTATGTCTAAAGTTTTTGAAAAAAATCTTCTGGCAAAATGCATAGATAAACTTAGCTGTGCTGACAACCAATTTGGGTTTAAAAAAGCACATGGCACAGATATGGCGATCTATCTCTTGAAATCCACCGTCATGCAATATCTAGATAAGGATACACCCGTCTTTGCATGCGTATTAGACCTTAGCCGCGCCTTTGAGCGGGTGGACAGGGGAAAACTGTTACAGAACACCCTTAAACGGAGAAACGTTTGTCCCAGAATTATTAGTATACTGCACGAATGATACAGCAAAGAGAAAAAGAACGTACGATGGGGCCCAGTGAAATCCAGTTCGTTTATGCAAGACATCGGAGTGAGACAAGGAGGACTTCTTTCACCACTTCTTTTCAACGTTTACATGGACGACCTGAGTAACCGGTTGAATAAGGAGAAAATTGGCTGTGTGGTTGGCACCCGTCATATTAACCACATTTCTTATGCGGATGATATGGTAGTCCTTGCACCATCCCCAGTCGGTCTGAGAAAACTCTTGGCTATATGCGAGAATTCCGCGATGGAGCACGGCTTAATATACAACGTCAACAAAACCGAGTTTATCGTGTTCCAACCGAAAGGTAAAAAATATACTGTGCCGAGTGTGTGCCTCAATGGTGAAAGTGTGAACTTGGTCACTTTATCAGTGATGATCTCAGTGACGCAGCTGACATCGACATGCAATGCCGCTCTGTTTGTGTGAAAACTAACATGCTAAATCATAGATTCTCGAAATGCAGTCCTGATGTACGTAAATATTTATTTAATACTTTTTGCGGTAGTATGTATACTTCGGCACTCTGGATATGTCACACGAAAAGTCATCTTCGTAAACTTATTATTTGCTACAACAATGCATTTCGAGTAATCTTTGGTTTGAAAAAGTATTGTAGCGCAAGTGAAATGTTTGTGACGAATACAGTAAATTCATGTATGGCTGTACTAAGGAAATATGTTCATAGTTTGCGGGAAAGACTGTGGGCGACGTGCAACGAGCTTGTACAGTGCTGTTTAGCTAGCGATAAGAATTTTCTTACGCACTGGGCACTACAACTCATTCATTAACTTGAATGAGCGGTCTCTCCTACAAGTTGTAACCATATTTCCGATATATTTAATACGAACTCAAACCATGTTTGTACTTTCTTGTTAACTGTTCTCTGTTACCTGTATATTCTGTTTTCTGTTTCCGTTATGTATTTTGTGAATTTTTTTTGTAAATATGTTTCTTTTGGCTCTTGAGCCGTTCAATAAATATATTATTTTTATTATTATTATAAATAAGAATTTATACAGAGGGAATTCTTAATACCAGGTTTGACGAAATTCGAACGAGATTAATTAATAAAAGATTATTTGCGGTCATAGATCTTAAAGATGAGTTCTGGCAAGTTCCGTTAGATTACAAATCAGCTAGTATTTGTATCTTTAGTACACCTTTGGATATTAAAAGTTTTTAAGTTGTTAGTTAAACAAAATTTTTGGCGAACAACAACAAAGGCTATTTGCGTCTAACGCAGCCCATCTAAATGACTACACTACATTTTTAAAAACAATAAATTAAACAATAAATACATTAATAAAATCAATAAAAATACGCACACTCAATCAAATAAATCTTGCACAAACAAACACAAATAAATAAGATAAAAAGTCAGTTCGAAAATTTTAATAGACTCAGGGTGATGGTATGAGGTTGTAAATAATAAAACACATTAAATAAGCAAGAATTCACAAATAAAACAGTAACTTCGATTCTCTCAGGAAGAGAATCAGCCTCTCCATGAGTACTCTATTGTCACCTAAAGCAACTGACAGGTCACAGCACAGGCCTAACCTCTTCCTGACATCCTCGAACTGTACACACTCAAAAAAAGTGTACACAAAAAAAGTGTAACACAGTCAAATCTGTGTGACACGTCTCACATAGAGGGGAGTCTTCAACTCGAAGAAGGTGTCCATGGGTCCACCAACAGTGGCCTATACGGAGGCGTGTGATCGCGGTTTCCTCCCTGCGGTTAATCCTGCAGGAAGAACCCCATGGTTTAACGTCTCCCTTAATCTGTCTCAACTTAAAGTTCTGTATGCTGCTCCACTCATGTTGTACACACTCGTTATGGAGTGCAGACGGTACTGAAACTGTTGGCGCGGATTCAAGACTACGAATGCACACCCAACCCTGGTTCCAGATTTTGATCCGTCAGTAAAAATGACAGTATCCTCGAACCTAGGGACCAGTGTTCTTTGCAACTCATGTTGGTATTCGATAGGCAAAGTAGTATCTTTATCAAATCTAGTTAATGTGAGATTCACAAGCGGACGCGGCAGCGTCCATGGTGGAACAGCACACCAAACGAAACTTTACATTTCGGGCATATTAAAATCAGCTCAAAATGTCGAAAGTCCTCAGACCAAAAGACCGATTGGTTCTTGGTTTTCTGTCATAAGTCTCTGTATGCCTATTTTGTAGAAAATGCGCGTGTAACCCTACACGCGCGATGATCTGGCTTGACACTGAGTGCAGCCATATATAGCAGGGATAGAATTTTACGACGATTGTACAGTGACGGTTCGCCTGCTTCACACAGCGGGCTTGGTATTCGGTTGGTGCGAAATGCACCTGTGGCCAATCTAACCCCAGTGTGATGTAAAGTGTCAAGAATTCGTATCTCTTGGTGTTTAGCTAACCCATAAGCTAGACATCCATAGTCCAGCTTAGAGCGTATTAGAGAACGATATAAACGCAACATGACAGTGCGGTCTGCACCCCTTGTCTTGTGAGTGAGGACCCGCAACAAATTGAGCGACATTTGGCATTTTTTCTTGACGGACAAAAAATTTGCCTGCCAAGTAAGACGAGTGTCAAACAAGAGACCCAGAAATCTGACAGTATCGGTAAAGGGTAACTGTGCTCCATTTAGTGTGAGTATAGGATTGGGATAGACACCCCTTCTCCTACAAAAATGGACACATACAGTTTTGGTGGTCAAGAATTAAAAGCCATTTTCGGTTGCCCATGTATCGAGACGGTTGATAGTCAGCTGAATCTGACGTTCGATTGTACTAGTCTTTTGTCCGGCGACAAAGGTAGTTAGTTAGTTAGTAAAATTTTTGGCGCACAGCAACAAAGGCTATTTGCGCCTAACGCAGCCCATTTAAATGACTAGACTATGTATTAAAAACAATATATTAGACAATAAATAAATAGATAAAATCATTAAAAATACGCATACTCAATAAAAGAAATCTTGCACTGACAAACACAAATAAATAATATAAAAAGTCTGTTCGAAAATTTGAACAGACTCAGGGTGATGGTAAGAGGCTGTAAAGGGGCCAATTACCATCGAATATCACAGTCAATAACTAGAAACACATTAAAATAAGGTGCAAGACTTCACACGTAAAACAATAAGTTCGATTCTCTCAGGAAGAGTATCAGCCTGTCCACGAGTACCCTATCGTCACCTAAAGCAACTGACAGGCACAGGCCTAACCTCTCCCTGACATCCTCGAACTGTATACACTCAGTTAAAAAGTGTAACACAGACAAATCTGTGTTACACGTCTCACAGATAGGGGACTCTTCTCCTCGAAGGAGGTATCCATGGGTCCACCAACAGTGACCTATACGGAGGCGTGTGATGGCGGTTTCCTCCCTGCGGTTAATCCTGCAGAAGAACCCCATGGTTTAACGTCTCCCTTAATCTGTCGTAACTTAACGTTCTGCTCCACTCATGTTGCCACATGTCTAAAACCAGATGTTTCAGATGACTCTGCGTCATCTGGAAAAACGAAACTCACATCAATCATAGGTCTGTGAGAGGCGGCTTTTGCAGCTGCATCTGCCGCTTCGTTGCCTTTAATACCAACATGTCCCGGTATCCAAAACAGCTCTACCCTCACATTCTGAGCATTCAGATTGTGGAGTAGCAACCGGATCTTTAGTACAAGAGGATGCACTGGATCTGGATCTTGGATACTGTTCAGAGCGCTCAGCGAGTCCGTCAAGATAACACTTGACCGACTTTGCTCTGACGAAACAAAACACAGGGCCTTGAAAATAGCATACAGCTCAGCAGTGTACACACTCGTTATAGAGTGCAGACGGTACTGAAACTGTTGGCGTGGATTCAAAACAACGAACGCACACCCAACCCTGGTTCCGGATTTTGATCCGTCAGTAAAAATGAAAGTATCCTCGAATCTAGGGACCAGTGTTCTTTGTAACTTATGTTGGTATTCGATAGGCAACGTAGTATCTTTATCAAACCTAGTTAATGTGAGGTTCACAAGTGGACAAGGTAGCGTCCATGGTGGAACAGTGTCATGTACAGTGTCAAGAATTCTTATCTCTTGGTGTTTAGCTGACCCATAAGCTAGACATCTATAGTCCAGCTTAGAGCGCACTACAGAACGATATAAACGCAACATGACAGTGCGGTCTGCACCCCATGTCTTATGACTGAGGACCCGCAACAAATTGAGCGACTTCTGGCATTTTTTCTTGACGGACAAAAAATGTGCCCGCCAAGTAAGACGACTATCAAACACGAGACCCAGAAAGCTGGCAGTATCGGTAAAGGGTAACTGTGCTCCATTTAGTGTGAGTGTAGGATTGGGATGTACACCCCTTTTCCTACTAAAATGAACACATACAGTTTTGCTGGTCGAGAATTTAAAGCCATTTTCGCTTGCTCATGTATCCAGACGATTGATAGTCAGCTGAAGCTGACGTTCGATTGTATGAGTCTTTTGTCTGGCGACAAAGGTACCAATGTCGTCGACAAATATCGAACTCTGTACAGATAATCGTATACATGAAGCTGCACCGTTAATGGCAATCAAAAATAGCGTAACGCTCAGTATGGAGCCCTGTGGGACCCCATTGTTCAGTGCGAACATTTGTGACAGATTATTTTCGATCCGCACCCTGAAGCGCCAGTTCGACATGAAGTCTTTTAAAAAGAACATCAAGCGTCCCCGGAGACCCCAAGAATGCAGAGTACGGAGAATACCATAAATCCATGCAGTGTTATAGGCTTTCTCAATATCGAAAACCACAGCTACCAGGTATTTGTTTTCAACGAAAGCATTCCTGATAGTTGTCTCTAGTCTGACCAGATGATCTGCTGTTGAGCGGTGACGGCGAAAGCCGCACTGTGTGTTGGCCAGCAAGTCGTTTGATTCTAAAAACCAAATCAGACGCTTGTTGATCATTCGCTCCATGAGCTTGCAGAAACAACTGGTCAGTGATATAGGTCTATAGCTAGAGGGCAAGTATTTATCTTTCCCGACTTTGGGGATAGGGATTATATGAGATTCCTTTCACTTGGTCGGGCACTTGCCCTCAGTCCATATCTTATTATAGACATTTAAAAGCCTAGACTTAGATGATTCCGGAATATTTCGGATCATACAATAATGTATTGCATCTAGACCAGGAGAGCTATCCTTGCACTTTTGCATCGCGCTATCTAGCTCTTCACGGGATAAATTTTTCAATTTATTGATCAATAATTTAAACCGTGTAAAACCCACTTCAGAAACATATTTCTCACTACTAGCAATTTATTATTTGATTTATAAATAAATATTTCACTACTATAAATGTTTTATTCATGTTCGATACCTTATAATCTAAAATAATTCGTGCAAGAGAGGTTAACTGTCATACATGAGATCATACACTACCATACATGAGATCATGAGATTCGAAACTTGATTTTGGTATTAATGTTTTTTTTTTTTTTTAATCATTTGTTCAAGCCAGTTGTACTATTCCGGTTCACATTAATGTCCATTACTTAGAATTTTTCATATTTTTAGATTAACCCCTCTGGATACAGAGTGATAGAAAAAGAAGCACATTTGTAGTGAAAATCGCGTAGATATATATATTTTTTTTCGAAAATTTTGATTGTAATCCAAAAAATACATATTTGTTGATATTTTTCGGGCTTATATATATATATATATATATATATATATATATATATATATATATATATATATATATATATATATTAGAAGTCTCAGTACTTTTCCTATATATACATACATACGTCAAAGAATTGTATAGCAATGCTAAATTTCAACTCACTAGGTCTAGCCACAATTTCTACTAAAAAGACTAGATATACACATGAGTGACGATATATGGTTCTTCGTCTTACCTACGAATTCCTAAAATTTGGTCGTTATTTTTTAAATAATATAAAATATTGAATACAGTACCTCCCACCAAATATTCCTTCAGCTTGGCTGCCAATATGTTCCAAATCAATGCTCTTCTCTCCAAAAAATAAACGATCACCAATTACTTTTTCGGTTTCATCGAATTCTTGTTTAAATATACTAAGTAAACAACTAATTCGGTAGTCTAATCTAACATCCAGGATAAACTAGAAGACAAAGTATATTAATTTTACCCTATTAAATATATGAATAGGAGAAATGCATAGTTATGTTGTATTGAAAGAGTAAGAAACTTGTGCTGATTTAATGATACTACAGTAGAACCACGATTATCCGAGGTAATGTGGATCGAAGCTACCTCATGAATTAAAATCTCGGATAATACGGACAATTACATACAAGTACGACACAAGATTTATGGTTAGTATAGGACGCGGTGTTATAGTCATTCGCATATAGACCTAATAGGTACAATAGATACAAAATGGCGTTTATAGTATGTTACAGAAAACTCAAAGGAAAGTGCATACTAGCAAATATATAATTTGTATGTAAATTATTATATTATTTTAATATTTATGATTCGGCTGGGATAATACGGGGACTCAGATAGTCGGAGCTCTACTGTATTTAATATATAGTAAACAAAAAGTAACTACTGAAGAAAAGAGAGTAAAGATAATGTAAAATGTAAAAACCTGTAAAATTTCAATAATTTTCAACTTTGTGTCCATAACGAGTGGGTATTCTTTGAGGTATTGTGATGATTTTACATGTTGTACTACTGAAGGAGACACTACCGCCCTCCCAATAGGGCCTAGAGTTAGAGAAGTCATAACTGCGCCCATGTCGCCAATGGAACGTAAGACACCTCCTTCAGCTGGCAAAGAAATGTAAAAATGTAACATGATCACAGTTTCTAGTGTTATGTATTGGTGCTTAAATTTGTTTTATGATATGTTTTATTCAACGGAAATTTCAACGCATTAACAAATATATGACTTAAATACGGTATTATTGTTAGTTAATATAATATCAATATCAATAACCTCTGATTAACTGTTATAACTAGAAACCGGACAAAAAAGTTTTTAATTGTCTATTAGTTCCTAATTAGATTTACCACTGTTGTATTATTTTCGTCTGAACTATTGTTGTTAGTCTCTTTAAAATCTAAGTCATCTTCGGTACTATCCAACGCATTAGTTATACCGCAAGACTTTATAATCGTCTCTTCTATTACAGCTTCTCGTGAAATTTTTACCCAGATACATTTTTCTCAACATATCGGAAGTTTTATACGTCTTGATGCTGTAAAATCATGATTTGGCTTTGTCATCCATTTGTTCTGCTCTTCCCGCATAAAATTTGTAAAAGGTTTATTAATCGAAACATCCAAAGGTTGTAACTGATTTGTAAGACCTCCAGGAATGACAGCTAAATATGTATTAATTTCTTTTAAAATCTACTTGGTTGATTTTGTTTTTATGCGCTTTGAATTAAAGTACCTTCGGAACATAAGACGCACCCCAATTTTAAGCCAATTTTTCTACGTAAAAAGGTGCGCTTTATGGTCCGAAAAATACGGTACTGCGAAAAAAATGATGTCATTTTCTAACATTGACAAAATTCAGATACATTTTTCTCAAAAACTAAAATAGAGGTATTATGTAAGCTTAGCTTTTTAAAGATTTTTCTAACTAAAAAACCGAAAGTGATCATGCTAATTTTAGAGTTACCTATACTGAATAAAACTGATATTTTTTTCGCTCTCACCCCCCAAAACCATCTACATTATTAATATATATATATATATATATATATATATATATATATATATATATATTTTACGAAATGGAGCATATAACCTGCTCCGTATTCACCTTAAGGTGTTTTGAAAATCTCGTGAAAATCGGTCTAGCCATATTCTTGCCCGTACAGACAAACTTTCACATTCATATATGTATTCAGGAGACGTTCTATTGAATAACAAATACCAATTTACCTATTAGAGGGTGAAATAATAAAAAAAAGCGGTTAAACGCATTCCAAATATTTTAAAAACACAGCTACGTCAGAAAGGAATGCTGTACCACAAACACAGCAGATACGGAGGGTTCAATAATTCACCCCAAAATCTAGATCCGTCCCTTTAGGGGTTTCCTATCTAATCTTTGTAAGCAAAAACCAAGTCGATATCTCGTCTGACCTAAATAATATCGCGGAATCCGTGAAAAAATATTTTACTCCTTTTCACCCCCTTAGCGGACGAATTTCGAAAAATGCCTTCGTTGTGGATATTAACTCCTTGGAAGAAATATACTCTCTGAATTTAATGTTTCTACGTTTAGGGAACGTTCTATTGGACGAATACCAATTTACTCATTTAGGGGTGAAATTTAAAAAATCAGTCTAAACACTTTTTAAAGATTAAAACAAAAACACCCACATGCCAAAAATGATTGTTATAATTCAACAGATAAGATGCAAAAGATACTATAATTTACCCCAAATCTGGATTCATCCCTTTAGAGCTTGATGAGAGCAAAATCACGATATAAGTATATATATATATATATATATATATATATATATATACTATATATACTATATATACTATATATACTATATATATATATATATAATAAGTATATTAGATTATTCCGTTCCAAAACTATATAATGTAGAAGTTATTGGGATAAACGGTGGAGGTAAGTAAACTCAACGATTACTGAGACCCAATATTGGGCCCAATATATATATATATATATATAGTAGTATATATATATATATATACTTATATCGTGATTTTGCTCTCATCAAGCTCTAAAGGGATGAATCCAGATTTGGGGTAAATTATAGTATCTTTTGCATCTTATCTGTTGAATTATAACAATCATTTTTGGCATGTGGGTGTTTTTGTTTTAATCTTTAAAAAGTGTTTAGACTGATTTTTTAAATTTCACCCCTAAATGAGTAAATTGGTATTCGTCCAATAGAACGTTCCCTAAACGTAGAAACATTATTATATATATATGTTTTTAAACATTTGAATGTGAAACCTTTGTAAGAAAAAAACAGTCGATGTCTCATCTCTTCTAAGAGATATTGGAGGAACCCGTGAAAAAACATTTTACCCCGTATCATCTTCTCAGGGGTCAAATTTCGAAAAATCCCTTCTTATTGGGTGCTCATGTCATGGAAGGACTACAGTCCCTGAATTTAATTTTTCTAGATACAGGGATGTTCTATAGAATAAAAAAAAATTTACTCACTCAGGGGAGAAATTAAAATGAACGGTCAATACGCTTTCTACGCAATTAGAAACGCAAAGTTCTATAACACTCCGAATTTAGAGTCGCCCTTTTAGAAGTTGATTAGGGTAAAATCCTGCATTATGTTTGTGTACATGTATATGGGTAGACTTACCATAATATTTTTTTCTCAAACCGGGATAATTTTGAGATTTTGCTAAAAACAGAAAGTAAAGCCTTCTACGCTAGTACTTATGATTAAAAAGGATAAATAACTGAGTGGTTAATAAAAATCAAAATTTACGTAGTAATAATTTATAATTACTCTTAATTAAACATAACTTATTATTAAAAAATTATTAATATATATCACTAGCGTGAACTTTCTTTAAAAATTGGTTGTTATTTTTAATTATAGGCTATTCCAAACTTTTAGGCTGTACTAAATGGAAATTTCGTTCTTTTAAGTTGTCATGAGAAGGGACCTTGCTTGGGTTAATTCATGTTTCACGTTTGGTATTTGAAAATTTAAAATTCCAACAGTGAAACCATTGAAACGAATGACATATGTCAAAAATTTTAATACATTTTTCCATATTTTCAAGACAAAACAATAAATAAATGGGAAATTCTTATTAAGAATAACAAAAAATTCAAATGCAATATAAAGGGCATTTTATAATGGTCATTAATTTAAGCTAAAATTTGCAATGTGAGTATGATTTATAAAGCTTAAACAAAATGACTAAAAGTCCGAATTAATAGATAAAAATTACAGGATTTCAAAATCTATAGTTCCGCCTAAACGTTTGGTGCAGCCTATAGTTGTCTAATCGCAATTTTCTGAGGCTGCACTTTTTGTACTTCATGTATATTTTGCACTTTTTAATTTTAACGAAATATACGGGACAAAATGACAAACTGGCCGGGACACCGGGACCATACCTTCCAACCCGGTCAAACCAGGACGTATGGTAAGCCTATATATGGATGATCTTTGTAAGCAAAAACCTCTATCTCTCTTCACACACTTGGGAGTTGAATATCTAAAAATCCCTTATTGGGTGCTTACGTCATGAAAGTAACATACTCTCTGAATTTTATGTTTCTAGGTTCAGGGGACGTTCTATTGAATAAAAATTACCAATTTGCCCATTAAGAGGTGATATTTAGAAATACGGTCAACATACTTTTTAAAGATTTTAAAAAGACACCTATGTGCCAAAAAATAATGTTATAACTCAACAAACACAGGAGATATAATGGGTTCTGTAATTCATTCTAAATGTAGATTTACCACTTTAGGGGTTGCTTAGGGCAAAATCGTGAAATCTATTTCTAAACATTTGTAAGGGTAACCTTCGTAAGCAAAAACCAAGTCGATATCTCATCGGGCCTGAAAAATATTGAAGAACCCGTGAAACACATTTTACCCCTTATCATCTTCTTTGGGGTCGAATTTCAAAAATCCCTTCTTATTGGCTCATGTCATCGCACGAATATACTCCCCGAATTTTGTGTTTCTAGGTCCAGAGGACGTTCTTTCGAATAAAAATGTTAATTTTCCCCTTTAGGGCTGAAATTTAAATAAACGGTCAAAACACTTTCTAATTACAACTACAGAAGATACGAAGGGTTCTGTAATTCACCCTGAATGTAGATTCTAGTGATGCAGCGAATATCCGGTTACTATCCGGTATCCGGCCTATCCGGCCACTTTTTAAGTATCCCGCCGGATAGCCGGATATGACCACTACTATCCGGCGGTACCGAATACCTGGTCTGTGGAATGAAAATGAAATAAAAAGAAAAGTAAATTAATATACAACTAAACAAGTTTTATTTTGACGGTCTTTTATTTTTATTAAGTTACACACACTTACTGTATTCATATATTATCTGCAAACATAACAATAAACTTTTCTCTTCAGTAGTATAATCAATAATTAAGTTTTCTTTTTATATAATAAATTAATTAACACCTAAATTTTACTTCAAAAAATTAATAATCAAAATTAATTAATTTCAAATTATGGTGCAAAAACACCAACTTCTCTGCTGTTCAACAACGACTGCTGTTAGACATTACCCGCCTCCGAAAAGAGCCTTTCACTGTAAACGGAACTACTTGGTGCACATAAATATATGGCAGCAAAATTAGACAGAAGCGGGTATTGATCCTTATTTGCAGTCCACCATAGATTGGGCAGGGTGTCGCGTGAAACTCTGGCACTGTTTAAATCAGGCCCGTGCCAGGCCATTGGCCGCATGCGGCCCACGGAGCGAAATTGAATATTGGAAAAAAAAGCAAAGCAAATTGAGATATAAAACGTGTATTTCAAATATATTTCTAATAAAAAAATATATATATCTCTCTAAACAAGCTACATATAAAATATACCTGATTAATGATCATCTTCGCTTATATTAGCGTTAACTAATATCCGCCCGAATATTTCTCAAATTGTGGACAAACATCAATGTCAGTAATCACATTAAAAAAAGTTTTTGATTTATTATTAGATACTATTTTGTATAAGTTTCCTTATAAAATTCCTTTCACAACTATTTCAAGTATAAAATGATATATTTTGTGCAATATTTACGCAATAATTTGTGTGTTTTTCTAATTGATAAATATTTTATTTATTTTTCTGCATAAGCAGTTAATATTGATAATCTTGTGCAATGTATCTTACCAAAGAGGTGTTTTTGTTAACTTTTTATATAATAAAGCTACAAATATCAAAATTATTTGTGTTTAATTATTCAAAATATCTTTGGACCCACCAGACCCAGGGAACACCATAATCCTTGATAGAAAGTAGTGTGGTCCGCGAAGATTTCTCAAAACTTCCAAGTGGCTCTCCCGCTTAAAAGGTTGCACGGGCCTGGTTTAAATAATGATCAATTTCTGCTGCTGTAGCATTTTTTTCTGCTGGTACATGACTGCTTGATGCTTCATTTGCTACTTCCTCGAAACAAGCCCAAAACATATTTATTTTCAGTTTCATCAGTTATTCTCAGGTTTTTTCTTGGTGGACATCCATCGTCGCTGCTGCTATCGTCATCCAAAGAATTTCTATGGGCTTCTATTAATATAGTTTGACGAGTCTTTTCGGATTGGTATAAATCAAAGAAAAAAAATGTATACCTCGGATCCAGGAAAGTCGCAAGGAAGTAATGTTTATTATCATTTAAATTATGAAATCGTTTTTCCAATTCGGTTTTTAATGAATTTTTCATAACTTTCAGTTTGTCAGTTTGCTTAACGACTTCCTCTTTTTGTAAGTATCGCAACAAAGTAGTTACGTGGGGTATTGCTACCGAGATACACGAGAAGTTAGAACTTGTAATTTTTGTGATCTCTTCAAAGGGTTTTAGTAGCCAAAGACACTGTTGCATAATATCCCATTGATCGTTTGTTAAATTGTGAAAATCCAAATTTTTGCAATCAGCAACAGAAATTGCACGTTTCTGTTCGTATAGTCGTTCAAGAAGATAAAACATAGAGTTCCATCATGTAGGGACGTCTTGAAATAATTGGTGTTGTGGTAAGGTTAGTTCTTCATGAATTTTATGAAGTCTGATAAATCCTGAATGATTAAAGTGCGTCACTATTCGTCTTGCAACTGCTAGCATTTCTGTTGCGTTTGCTTGCGATCTCAACGCACTGTTTATCACAAATTGAAGCGTGTGAATGAAACATCTTATGGAATTAAATCCAGAATCCTTTACAGCTTTAACCATATTGGCTGCGTTATCGTGAACAATTGCATGTATTTTTGCCTCTGGAATATCCCAGCGAGATGCTATCCCAACTTGTCCTTGTAATATGTTTTCTGCGGTATGTGTATCCATAAAAGGTCTCATATTTAAGACAGCATGATTTATTGAAAAATCGCTTGAAAACCAATGAGCTGTAAAGCTCAAGAAACTAGAACTGTTACTTGAGCAAGTCCAAATATCAGTGGTTACTGAAAGTGAGACAGCTAAAGATAAATTTGTTTTAATTTTATCACATACCCTTTGATATATATCGGGAATTATAATGTCGCTAAAATAGGTTCGACTCGGTATTTTATGATATCGCTTTGCACGAGCATCATTGATATCCCAAAGCTTCTTCTTGATAAAAACATCCGATAAAGTCGCTTGTTTAAGAAGTTGTTGAGTGCCATGAGGTAAATTATTTTTGCTTGTCGATGAGGCCTCTAACTCTCCTTTGTTAGAAAGTTGGTCGAATTCTACTTTGTGTTTATATTTTAAATCATTCCTCATTGCCGATGTGCCTGCCTTCTTTCCCTCTCCCCCGCGAGAAATTTTCGAATCACATAAATAACATGTTACATACCGTCTCAGCCATCGGACACCATGCCGATTCAGCACCCAACATTATCATATAAAAAGATCATGTTTTGCAATGTAATGGGGTAGAATGAATTTAGAATCTTAGAATACATGTTAGAGATAAGTTTAGTTGTAGTTTTTACATTCAACTTCAATGTAATAAAATAAAGATTGTTTTTTAAAAACTTATCTCCGTGGATCGATCACTTAATTGGCGCAGTCGGTAGGATATTGATCGGAAATCTAATCCATCGCGGAAGTGATTTTTTTCGTTTTTACGATTAACGAACAATAAAGTGAACAAGAGTGATACGGACAGACCTGTGAGCACGTGGAAACCAAATCGTACCAGCGTTCCAGAGTTCAACCAGCAGCCCACGGAAGAATAAGGAAGATAATCTAAGAAGTCCTGGGGAGATCTACACATCAGACGACCCTATAGGCAACGTAGGATAAAATGAAAATTTGGATTCCAATATTGTAAGTTGCTCATCCTTTTATTTTCCCATTTAAAACTAAAAAAGTTAAAATCTATACAATAGAAATTTCAAGTAAAATAAAAGTAAAACGAAATAATTTTAAAAGGAAATTTATACGTTAAGTTAGAAAAACTTCATGTCAGAAGTATATAGTTTAGCACAATTATTAAGTGTAGTTAATTTAGATAGCGAAATGGCAACCGAAAGGCAAAACTACCAGTTAATTCGCCTATATTTAGACAGTATTCCAAATTACGATGGAAACCCACACACGCTTTCGATTTTTATAGAAAACTGTGAAAATTTCGTTAATACTTTTGCCAGCCAAACCGATTTACAATTTAATAAATTTTTGATTAGAGCGCTATCAGGTAAATTAACCGGACGTGCCCTCATATTAATTGGATCACGTTTAGAATTAAGAACATGGGCCGAAATTAAAGAAGCTCTAAATTTAAGCTTTGGAGATCAGCGTAATGTAGACTGTTTGATCCAAGACTTAATTAATTTAAGGCCGAATAAAAACGAAACGCCATATAATTTCGGTATGAGATGTCAAGACTCTCGAAGCTTGATAATTTCAAAATTAAATTCAGACTCAAGAATAACCCCTGAACAAAAAATAATTTATATTAGGAGTTACGACGATTTAGCCCTCAAAACCTTTATACGCGGCTTACCACCACATTTACAATTAAATGTTCGCTTAAGAAACCCCGATAGTTTAGAAAAAGCTATGAGTTTGGTGATTGAAGAAGAGAATTTTCTTTATTCTAACCAAAGAGCGAATAGTTTAAACACGCATACGTCATTTAGACCTGCTCAAAGAATTACTCCAGTTAAATTTAACACGAGTTTCAGACCACAGTATTCTACACCGCATTTCTCGCCAACATATCCAACAAACCCTCAACCAAGACCAAATTTCCAAAATCAAAACCATTTTCCATCCACGTTTCAAACGAGTTTCCAACAGAAACCCACTTTTCAAAATAGTAGTAGTTTTAACACTACTCAGCAAAGACCTAACCCATTTTCAACCCTAATAACAGGCAAAACGTGCGACCAACTCATTTTGCAGTGAGACAACCCCCATTTACGCAACGTCCTGCCCAAAATAATTCATTCTCGAATAATCAAAATTTTAATCAAAGATATGGTCAATCAAGCCAAAATCAAAGTAAACCGTATAAGCCAAAACCAATGGATACTACATCCGCCAGGTCCCATATTAGACCACGCCCAAACTTCGTTTCAGAAGAGCTTTTTGCTCATAATGTTAACGAAACTGAACAGCCTGAAAATGTATACGAATATCAAAATTTTGAGTATTCGAATAATGTAGATTATGGAGAACACGATCAGAATTATTGCACTCAAATTTCTGAACCGTATTATCCTCAAAATCCGAACGAATATGAGTATAATGAACCCTCATGTTACGCAATTCCAGACGAATATTCCAGTGACAATCAAAATTTTCACACGGAACTTCAACAACCCAACCAAAAGTAATACAGATACATGCTTTAAATTCTAATTTGCCCTTCATTTACATCCCGCAAATTAAAGCCAAATTCTTAATCGATACCGGAAGTACCAAAAGTTTGATAGATCCCAATTTAGCCTATAAATTTTATTCAAATTATATTTTCAAGGAAAATTTTAATATTCAATCAGCTCACAATATATCATATCATGACGAAATAGCTGAAATCCCAGCATTTGACGTTTTTAAAGTAAATCAGACACATAAATTCTATCTTTTCAAATTCAGTCAAAACTTTGATGGATTAATCGGAATAGACTTGCTAAAACAGCTAAACGCCACAGTAAATGTAAGTACAAAATTATTAGAAACGCCTCGTACATCAATTCCTATAATTTCTAATCAAGATTCAGATTCAAGTAATACCGGTAGCAATAATGAAAAAGTTTACTCGATCATAGTTCAACCCCGTAGTAGACAAGTAGTTAAATTGCCCGTGAATCAAAATTGTTCTTCAGGTATATTAGATTACAAAAATTTCGGAAATGGACTTGAGATGCCAAAAGCTATAGTAAATGTTGAAAATAATTTTGCAATCACAACCCTTACAAATATTAAAGAAAACCCAGTAAAATTAAATTTTCACGAACCCATTGAAATTGAACCTCTAAATTTAATCGAAGTAAATTTCATAGAAAAGATGGAAACTGAAGAAATTTTAACAAACGAACACGATAATCTTTTAAAACAAAATTTAAAAAACCTCCGTTTAGATCATTGTAATAAAGAGGAATATGAAACACTTAGAAAACTCTGTTTCGACTACCGCGACATTTTTTATTGTGAAGAAATTCCTTTGAGTTTCACAAATCAAATGACACACAAAATTAAGTTAAAAGACGAATTTTCTTCACCGATTTTTACAAAATCGTACAGATTCCCGGAAATTCATAAAACGGAAGTAAGATCTCAAATAGCTAAAATGTTAGATCAAAGAATTATCCAAGACAGCGTATCCCCATGGTCTAGTCCTGTATGGGTAGTACCAAAAAAGATGGACGCGTCGGGTAAGAAAAAATGGCGATTAGTCATAGATTATCGCAAGTTAAACGATAGAACGGTAGATAACAAGTACGCCCTTCCCAACATCAGTGACATTTTAGATAAACTCGGTAAAGCAAACTATTTTTTTGCGACTATAGATCTCGCGAGTGGCTTTCACCAGATTGAAGTAGATCCAGAAGATGTACCTAAAACGGCATTTTCAACAGAAGGTGGCCATTACGAATTCAAGCGCATGCCTTTTGGACTAAAAAACGCCCCATCTAGTTTTCAAAGAATTATGGACAATATTCTTAGAGGATTACATAATGAAATATGTCTCGTCTACCTAGATGATATAATTATCTTTAGTACGTCCCTGCAAGAGCATGTTGACAGATTAAAATTAGTTTTCGACCGATTAAGAGCAAGCAAATTTAAAGTTCAATTAGACAAAACCGAATTCTTACAAAAGACCGTGCAATTTTTAGGACATGTGATCACGCCTGAAGGAGTGAAACCTAATCCAGAAAAAATATCCGCCATCAAAAACTTTCCTATCCCTAAAAATCAAATAGAGATTAAAAGTTTTCTCGGATTACTCGGTTACTACAGACGATTTATCCCGAACTTAGCCGAAATTACAAAACCAATGACAAAATGCTTAAAGAAAAACTGTAAAGTAATACATGATCATGAGTTCGTAGAGAGTTTCAAAATTTGTAAAGACCTCTTCATTAACGACCCTATTTTGCAGTACCCTGACTTTAAAAAACCCTTCATATTAACCACCGATGCCAGTAACTTCGCATTAGGCGCAGTTCTCTCTCAAGGTGATATACCACACGACAAATATTCGACCATCGAAAAAGAATTACTTGCCATTGTCTGGGCCTGTAAGCATTTTAGACCATACCTTTACGGACAAACATTCAAAATTTATACAGATCATCGCCCTCTAACCTGGTTATTCAGTATGAAAGAACCAAACTCCAAGCTCGTACGTTGGAGATTAAAATTAGAAGAATATGATTATCAGATCATATATAAAAAAGGCAAATATAATACGAACGCCGATTGTCTTTCACGAATTTGCGTTAACGCCTTAGAAACCGAATCTATAATTAATAACCCAGGTGACACTGACCAAACTGTTGTAGATTATTTAAGACATCTCGCAGAAAACCTAAACTTACCCTCAACAAGTTCGCAAACCCCTATCCTTGACGAACCAGTCAGTAAAGACAAACCTAAAATTAAAATCATTTCAAATAATCAACTCAGACCTCCTATTCCAAGTACTAGTAAATTACCCACTGACAACCTTTCAAATTCCTATTCTGAAAATAATAGTGAAACTGAAACTGATGGAGATTCTGAGAGTACAATCGAAATTTCAGAAGAAGAAACACTTAGTGCTTCTACTCAACACTCGACAGAAAACGAAACTACCAATGACGGCATTCCCACAATGAATGAAATTATTAATAATAAAATTAACCAAATTTTAGTTTTTGGAAGCCCTTACCCAAAATTAAATGTTAGTACGGAAAAATATGAGACTTCAAAAATTGTTACAGTAAAAATCCCTGAAATAGAAAACGAAAAATTAATTCTAGAATTTTTCAAAACCTATACAGACCCTAAAATCACATACTATATTCATTTTCAAAACGACCGTTTATATCTTACATTTTTGAAAGTATATCTGAAACATTTTTCTGAAAAAGGAGCAAAAATCATTAGATGTTTAAAACGAGTCAACACTGTAACCGATAAAGAAGAACAAATTCTCTTGATGAAACACCATCACGAAGGTAAAACTAACCATCGTGGCATAAACGAAACCCTTGAATATCTAAAAACCAATTATTACTGGAAAGGAATGAAATCCACTATAACAAATTTTATTCATTCTTGTGAGATCTGTCAAAGATCAAAGTACGCTAGAAAAAAACCATATGTGCCGCTAATGACTACTGAAACACCGACTAAACCGTTTCAAGTCGTACATATAGACGTTTTTACTTTCGACGATAGAAACTATCTAACTATCGTAGACGCATTTTCAAAATTCGCCCAAGCCTATTTAATTACCGGAAAAACTGCCATTCATATTAGTAACTCATTAATAAAGTATTTTACATCCTTTGGAGTACCACGAAATTTAATAGTTGATAACGGTAAAGAATTTAACAATATTACAGTCAAAGAAATGTTAAAATTACATAAGATAGATGTGCATTTTACAACCCCCGCACACCACGAATCAAATTCAATAGTCGAAAAATTCCATTCAAGTATAATAGAACACTTGAGAATTTTAAAAGAAATATACCCTGACGAACGTGACGATTTGATGGACTATGCAATAATAGCATATAACAATACCATCCACAGCGCGACAAACTTCACCCCATTCGAACTTACATTCGGACATATGGATTCGCGTAACCCGATAGAGATTTTCACCCCAAATTCATTTTTCACCGAATACGCTGAAAATCATAAAAGCAAGCTTAAACATGTCTATAAAAATGTTCATGAAAAACTAACATCCCAAAAAGAGAAAGTAATTAATAAAGAAAACGCTACAGGTGACACGAATAATGAATTCGTAGTAGGACAGATAGTATATAAGCAGAACCCCTATTCTCGAAGAAATAAAAAACACAAAAAATTCTTAGGTCCCTATAAAATCTTAAAAATATTAAGTAGAAATCGCGTTGAAATAAGTAGCGACCGTTTAAGAAATAATAAAACCGAAATTGTTCATATTAAAGAATTGAAAAAACCGCCTAAATTACCCATTTTTACAGATTCACCATCTGCACCGCCAGAGCAGACCCGAAATTCCACGATTTAAATAAAAACCCTGGGCTACTTCCAATTAAATTAGGAAAAGCTTATAACAACGTAGACTTTTGGAATTTTATACAGATATACGATATTACAGGATTAATCAATGAATTCTTAGAATTACAAAATTCACTCAAACAGATCAAAATTTCAATACAAAGAAATAGTCATAATGACTACGAACGGGAATTTAGATATTCATTTAAGATAATAGGAATATTAGAAAATAAAATTGAATCCCAGATTAACCGTTTAAACCCGAAATATAGACCAAGATCAAAAAGAGCACTATTGAACGGCCTTGGTTCAATAATTAAAACCATTACCGGAAATCTTGACTATCAAGATGCTAAGAAATACAATTTAGCAATTGATACATTGACCAAAAATCAGAATAAAATTAGAACCGTAGTAAAAGATCAAATTACTCTTTTACAAACGTCCATCGAGAATTTCCAATCAAATATAAAAATTTTAGAACATGATCAATTAATACATAAATCAAGGATTATGCAATTAGAACAAATGATCCAAACCACACGTGTGACAAAAATCGATTATTACCACTATTTTCTATTAAATGTAGTAATTTCACAGACTTACCGCTTTCACCCCTTACCTACCCCTACATCAAAATCATTTAAAGTTATAATTCCACATTCAAAATTCCTTATCATTAATTAGCAACGCTACGCCTTTTTGGAAGACGATTGCCTAGAAATTAATCAAGGACTCTTCATATGTAGACTAGTGCGTTTAACTAAAACTAGAGACACCAAGATCCCGTGCGAATTACAACTGCTGAAATATTCATCGAACATCGACAACTGCCAACAAATCACGATGGACATAGAAGAAAATGAAGTAAAATGAAGAAAAATCGAAGATAATAAGTGGATAATCATCATCCCCGATAAAATTGTGGCCGTAAAAAGTTGCAAAGACGACAAAGACAATATTCCTTTAAATGGAACTTTTCTTATCGAAATGAACAATATGTGTGAAGTGTACGTAGGAAACAATTTGTTAAAAACTGCAAAAAACTCTAAATTAATCTTTAAAGAAATTAACTTGCCAGAGATAAAATTTCCTAGTGATTTAGTGAAAAACGAGAAAATATTTGAACCAATTAAATTAAAATCAATTTCTCTAGATGGACTCAAAATTGTGAATAATCATTTAAATGAACAGAACTTAAAATTGAAAGAAGACCACGACAGCACAGTTCACAATAAAATCAGTGTCTATACCATTTTGTTATACACCCTGATTGGAATTGCAATAATCAGTTACACATGTTACAGACTTAAAATGTTCAAGGAAAAATCTACGTCCACTGACCCCGAGATGTCATCATCCAAGGAGGAAGTCTCAACAATCCAGGCTCCAAACTATTGGTGAACCCCAATAGTTCTAGACTGCGGCCGAAGGTGTTACATACCGTCTCAGCCATCGGACACCATGCCGATTCAGCACCCAACATTATCATATAAAAAGATCAGGTTTTGCAATGTAATAGGGTAGAATGAATTTAGAATCTTAGAATACATGTTAGAGATAAGTTTAGTTGTAGTTTTTACATTCAACTTCAATGTAATAAAATAAAGATTGTTTTTTAAAAACTTATCTCCGTGGATCGATCACTTAATTAACACATCGCATATTGTCCCTGACACTATGTACAATGTGTCCATATATTGGATTTTTTATTTATAGTTGCAGGTTCACAGAGTACTTAAGTGAAGCCACAGAACAATACATTTTACTTTGACCTCGAGACGTTCAGTCAAACAAATGAGACCGGATAGTTTGGCCGGATATCCGGCTATCCAGCCTAACTTTAAGCCGAATATCCGGTATCCGGCTAACCAGCCAAAACACTATCCGCTGCATAACTAGTAGATTCCCCCTTTTAGGCCTTGATTATGGTAAAATCCTAAATTACGTTTTGTACATGTTTGAGTAACCTTTATAAGCAAGAGCCAAGTCGACATCTCAATGGTCCTAAGAGATATTGAGGAATTTGTGAAATCACATTTCAGCTCTATTCACCCACTTAGGGGTAGGATTTCGAAAAATCTTATATTAGTGGGTGCTTACGTCATGGAGGGAATAAGTTTCCCGAATTTAATCGGGTGCATTCTGTAAGAAATGCGTTAAAATTCGCGTCAGGTTAATATTTTTATTTTAACTCTATGTCTAACGTCATTATCCAAAAATGATATTCTGTAAGAGCATTTGTTAAGGTAAGCGTTAATACAATATTTCTTAACGCGAGGCGCTAACTCACCTTGTAGACAGGCTAATATTTACTGCACTCGCATGCGCTGTTACGTTGAATTTTAACAGGAGTATTTATTTAGTCAAATGCCAAGAGAATCTTAACCTAATATTTCGATGTTGAATTAAATATTCAATGGCGAAATTTATTTTAAAAATGGAACAGAAATGTTTGGTCCTGTAATACTCATTATAACTGGTTTCCACAGTATATTAAATAAAAATATAACTTTATTATACTTTTATTTAGTCAATTTATATACTACATTGTATTATATCAGTTTATCTAATTTTTGAATAAAATGAGAATTATATGTTCATTCTATTTTTAAAAAGGTGTTCGGTGATATTAATTATTAAATAATTAATTGATTTATTACGCTATTTCTACCCTGGAATAACACTGATGTGATCGTCATTATCAATCTCATCAATTGTTTTTTCAAATAATACACCATTAAAATGTACTGCGATATTTGAAACACGGCGGAGGCATAAGTGAAGTTTTGTAGCTTTCAGATGATTATAATTTTAAGTTCTGTGTCTCAACAAAAACCAAAACTGCTCTTCAATACTCCATTTACTTCCTTTCTATACAATTACTTGAACTTGCGTCTGGGTTACTTGTATAACAAAAATTACGAAGCGTTATTCTTATCTCTACTGTAAAGAATTCACCATTCGTTGTCCAACCACCGTGGTGACAACACGTCCGTTACCTCGTCTAGGCCTGTTAGTGCTACACGTGCGGTAAAACAGTGGTTAAATCGCTCAAGTTTTAGAATATTTATAAATATATTTTTATAAACGAATAATATCACATAGACTATAATAAAACATAGTGCCATAGAGGGTCCCCAAGATGGACCAGGAGGGCCCTGGGCCTCCGCCTCCGCCAAGACCGGCAGGTAAGCCTAGCAATACTTCATTTAAATCACTCCTAAAATACAGTGAAGAAGACTCCGGTCCTTTCACGGTATACCTTCAACCCCTTCCCAATGCTGAAAACACTAATCTATCAAATGTCCACCCCCTTGTCATCGGGAAACTGTTACACTCCCAGAAAATTGAGCATATCAAGTCAGTATCAAAACTAGGCAAAAAGAGATTGATTGGGCATAACCTTTTTTAATTTCAATTCAGCCAACTCCTTTACCGAGAATCCAGTCCTAAATTCACAATATGAAATTTTCATCCCTACACATCTAGTCGCTTGTCAGGGTATCATACGGGGAGTAGATACCGCAGTAACAGACGAAGAACTGTTACAAAATTTAAACTGTGGGAAGAAAATATTGTCAGTCCGTCGTCTGAACCGAAAAACTAGTCCCCCCGGTGTTTCCCCTCCAGAGTATACTCCTACACAGACCGTAGTTGTCACCTTTTCGGGCACAACCCTCCCAACGCACGTAATACTCTATTACGTTTGTATGGAGGTTTCTGTTTATGTGTTACCGGTCTTACGTTGTTTTAACTGCTTAAGATTCGGGCACACCGCTAAACAATGTAAAAGCGCGGAGAGATGCGCTAATTGTGGAGGCTCACACAACCAACGTGAGTGTAACAATGCTGTCAAATGCATTCACTGCGACTCCACCTCGCATAATGCTCTCAATGCTGACTGTCCCGAATTACAACGACAGAAGAAAATAAAAGAGTGTATGGCTAGTAGAAATTACTCCTTCATTGAGGCCGCTTCATTATTTCCTCCGATTAAAAACCCAGCTTCCATAACCTCGGCACCCGCCGCTCCAGTACGCTTATCCCAACACTTCCCCAGCATTGACCTCACCGATCAACCTGTCACTCACCAACGAACTAGCCCTCATACAAACACTCCCTCCTATTCTTACATCACTAGCACTCCCAAAAAACGTAAAACTCAGTCTCCCCCCTCCTCCCCATTTCTAGGTTTTGACCGTGAAGCCCATAAGCAACTGCTTATAGCTCCAAATGGACACCTCCCCAGCACCTCGGGCATCTCACCCTCCTCTCGTAACAACCCAAGCCCTGCCAAAGTTCCTGAAGACGCAGTCATAACTGATAAACTCTCAATTAATCCAAAAGACCTCGCAACCCTTCAAACCCTCTTGCAACCCCTCCCGCAAGGAGAAACTATTCTCGCCCTCCTATATAGTATCCTACTCCAAGCTTTTACCAACTCCTCATCTCCCACCCCATCGACAACATGTATAGATACCTCCAATGGAACATTAGGAGCATAAACAGTAACAAAACTGATCTTTTCTTACTCCTCGATTCCCTGAATATCGACATCGCTGCGATTTCGGAGACGTGGCTGCTGCCAGACGACATCTGTCGTGTCCGCGGGTACTCGCTACTCCGACATGACAGGGCCGATGGCTATGGCGGTGCGGCCATCGTGATTCGTAACGGCATCGACTACTAACATATCCCCATATACTCCAACTTTCACCTCCAAATTATAGCTGCTAAAGTCCATAATGTCACCTTTATCTCATTATACATCCCCCCTGATAGCACTGTATCCTACGCCCAAATGTGTTTTTTAATACGGCAATTCAACCCACCCTACCTTTTGTGTGGCGACTTCAACGCCCATGGCGTGCGATGGGGCGGCCACCTTACCTCCCCTCTCGGCCGAATAGTTGAGGACGTCGTAGACCACTTTGACCTATGCGTCCTCAACGACGGCAAACCCACCAGACTGACCGCCCCTGGGAAACCCCCGAGCATTGTGGATCTCACGATCACCTCCCCTTCCATAGCTCCGTTCATTATATGCGAGACCCTTTCTGACACCCATGGCAGTGACCACTTCCCAGTCTATATCCATGCGGATATAGGGCCGGCTTCCAACCCCCCACCTCTCCAACCCCACACTCCCAAATATAACCTAAAAAAAGCCAATTGGTCCCAGTACTTTAGTTCAGCTTCTGAGGCATCAACATCCATTCCCCATTTCGATAGTACTGAAGCACAAGCCCTTTT
Organism: Liopterus haemorrhoidalis; assembly: GCA_963971575.1. NCBI lineage: Eukaryota > Metazoa > Arthropoda > Insecta > Coleoptera > Dytiscidae > Liopterus > Liopterus haemorrhoidalis. The sequence goes on along the minus strand of OZ020614.1, from coordinate 41,629,905 downwards.
CCTCCAAAATATAATCTCCCAAGCGTCTGAAAAATCCATTCCCACATCTAAGCCTCTCCGCAGACCGAACCTCACCCCTTGGTGGGATGACGAATGCGCAGCTGCTAAAAATAACAGAAACATGGCGTTGAATAATTACAAGCGCCACCCAACCTTCGATAATTTTATAAGAGCAAAAAACTCTATAGCTATAGCTAAAAGATTGTTCAAAGAAAAAAAAAAGCAATCCTTTTCTAACTTTTGCAGCTCCCTTAACCCGGATACTCCTATCTCGAAGGTTTGGGAAACCGTCCGGATTTACAGACGGTCATCCTCTCCCAGATATAACCCCAAGACCATAACATGCATAGATGAAATTCTTCAAAACCTGACACCAGCATTCGTTCCTTCTCCACCACCAATATTATCCCGTGAAATAAACATCCCGTTCCTTTCAGCGCCCTTCACAATCCACGAACTCACCAACGTACTTAACCTAGGTAAGAACTCCTGCCCAGGTCCGGACTCCATAGCCTACCTCCATCTTAGACACCTGCCTAGTAATCTTAAAGAAATCCTACTATCCCTTATAAATAAAACCCTATCTGGTCAAGATATCCCATCAGCTTGGAGAATTTCACATGTAGTCCCTATCCTAAAACCTAATAAAGACCCCTCTCTGGCCTCCTCCTACCGCCCTATAGCCCTCACATCATGCTGTTTAAAAACAGCTGAACGATTAATTAAGAATAGGCTCGATTGGTGGCTAGAACATAAATGCCTGCTCCCCGACACCCAGTATGGTTTCCGCAAAGGTAAATCCACCACAAACTGCTCCGCCAAACTGTCCATAGATATCCACAATTCCTTCTGTAAGCAAGAATTCCTCATAGCCTTATTCCTAGACATCCATGCCGCTTTTGATAATGTTGACCTTAATATCCTACAACACACACTAGAATCCTTCAAAATCCCACCAAACCTAAACCAACTTATCCTGAATCTTATTGGTTGCAAATCTATATACATCCGGCACAAAAACTCACTCCATGGTCCTCGCACCTCCTTTAAAGGCCTGCCGCAAGGCTCGATCCTAAGTCCCCTTCTATTTAATATGTATACTGCCTCCCTACATCAGTCCTTGAACACCCTTAAAATCAAGTGCATCCAGTATGCAGATGACTTTGTCATTTACCTATCCTGCCCCAAACTGCTTCCCGCCATCGATTCAATTAACCAAGCCCTCGCTCTAATTAACTCGTGGCTTCAGGAGCACAACCTCTCCCTTTCTCCCTCTAAAAGCAAGGCCATGATATTTACAAAACGTCGTACGCCAGTTCCCCTTCCCCCAATCCTACTAAATAATCAACCTGTGCCCTACACCTCTTCCTACGTGTATCTAGGTATTTCCTTTGATCGTAAACTAACCTGGCAACCCCAACTCAACCTCATTGCATCAAAGTCCCGGAATGTCCTAAATATTCTTCGGGCCCTTACCAAAACTTGGTGGGGCGGTCATCCTCAGACTATGCTCTTGATTTATCGCGCCCTACTACGATCCATCCTCGATTACTCCTGTACGATAATGTCACCACTCACCAAAACTAGATACACATTCCTCAATCGCATCCAATATCAAGGTCTCAGACTTTGCCTGGGGGCCATGAGATCCACTCCTACGAACGCTTTGTTGGCCGAAGCCTCAGAACCACTCCTCACAATCAGGTCCCAGTACCTATCTTCCCGTTTTATCCTACAACAGCTCTCCATACACAACAATCCATTTATCCGTTCACTTAATGAACTAAAAGTAAACTTTGACTCCCTAAGATATTGCCGCAATAAACCCAAACCCTTGCTTTGCACCCAGTATAATAACCTTCAGCCTGAAATCCGCCACATAAACAAACTTCGCACCCTCCCCTGCTACCTCACCCCTTACCACACTCAAATCATTCCCCTCCCTATTTCCACAAATATAGGCATTGACAAAGGTAAAAGCAACCTCCAAACACACTTCCTATCTATTATGCAGAAATCCTACCCTCAGTATACTCTTATTTATACAGACGCATCCAAATCTTCCCAATCCACCGGCTACGGCATTCATGTCCCTTCCCATAACATTAACATATCCCGAAAGCTCCCTCCTATAATGCACATCATGTCCGCTGAGCAGTATGCTATTATGCATGCTCTTTCCCTCATTCCAACCCTGAACCGTTCACATATATTAATCCTCACTGACTCACTAAGTTCCCTTCAAACAATCCAGACCACAGGCATCCTCCCTAAGTCTGACCGTGTAACCCTCCGAATAAAACAACTCCTTCACTCTTTCCTGTCCTCCTGTACTACAGTTCGTCTGGGTTGGATCCCCGGTCATAGCGGTATCCCCGGAAACGACACTGCCGACGCCCTGGCAAACGACGGCGCGAATCTCTTAACACCACCTACAAACTGTACCGTCAACTTCAGACAGTTACTCCCCGCTGTTCAGAGGGAACTAAGAATATGTTGGCAACAAGAGTACGTCTCCTCAGCGGAAGAAAAAGGGCGCTTTTACTTTTCGCTCCAACCTGTGGTACCATATCACCCTTGGTTCCACAACCTTCCCCTCCCCAAAAAACAAATTTCTACTTTTTGTCGTCTCCGCTTCAATCACAACCACACTCCGTTCCATCTCCACCGTATCAACATAATCCCCTCTAACTTATGCTCCTGCGGGTTACCCGCTAATATCTCCCACATTCTATTCTCCTGCCCCAACCACACAGATAAAAGTAACACCCTATACCAACTACTAAGCAAACACCTTCCTGCCCCTCTCTCTGTGCCTAGTATACTGTCTAACCCGTCCATCGAAATATGCTCTTTAATTTCTGAATTCATAACCTCCATTAGACTAAACCTCTAACATCCTCACACCATCCTCGTATTGCTAAGCGCTGGCGGACTGGCTTTAAGCCGAGGCCAACAAATTGAAAAGAAGAAGAAGAAGAAGAAAGAATTCACTTTAAAAAGTAATAGAAAGTTGATTAATATTCCTATCGTCTTGTTTTATTCATCTTTTTTTTTAATACCTTGACATTTACTTAAATAAGATCGGCCATTTTTGTAAACTAAACACCAGCGTTAACATTTAAAGCCATCGTTTTAGTAGGCGCTTATTGTAGAACGTTAACTAGCTATTTTAACGCCGCTGAGCTATAATTTTAACACAAATTTGTTTAGCAAATAGGATTTACGTTAAAAATGGTTTTAAAAAACTTAACGTCAGTTTCTGACGCTTAGATTTTAACATCATGCTTAGAGAAAAGACCCGAATGTATCTCTGTCTAAGGGACGTTATATCAAATAAAAAATACCAATTTTTCCCTTTACGGATGACATTTAAAAAAATATAAAAACACTTCCTAAAGGTTTTAAAAATACACATATATGCTAAAAAGGAATGTTACAACACAATAAACATAGAAATTACGAGGGGTTCTATAATTCATCCCTAATGTAGATTCATCCGAGATGGATTGGGACAAGATCCTGCACTTCCTTTTTTTTAAATTTGTATGGGTAACCTTTGTACGCAAGAACTATGTCTATATATCATTGGTCCTAAGTGCGATTGACGACGGGTACCCACTACCCAACCCGTTAAGATTGTACCCAATTCCGATTTTGAATACCGGCTACCCGTTATCTACCCATTACCCGTTAACTAGTGGGTAATAAACGGGTAGCGGGTAATTAACGGGTATCGCATAACTAATGGGTAGCGGGTAATTAGCGGGTAAAAATAGGTAATTGTGCGAGGTATTTTGTATGTACTAAAAATACCTTTATCTATTACTATTTTGTTCTCGGTTACAGTAGTACGGATTAAGTATTCGTATTCCATAACGCACCTGTGCTTATTTTTTTATACTAACTTTTCATTTTTATATATAAATGGGTAGCGGGTAATTAACGGGTAGCGGGTATTTAACGGGTAGTGGGTAATTAACAGGTAGCGGGTAATATCCGGGTAGTTAGGGCGGGTACCCGGTTCCAAAAAAACCTCAAAAAGTCGATATCTCACTGATCCTAAGAGATATTGAGGAATCCTTGAAATCACATTTCAGTCCTTTTCACCCCCTCAGAGGTTGAATTTCGCTGCCTTCTTACTGAGTGCTTACATCATGGAAGGAATATACTTTGCGAATTTCATGTCTCTGTGTCCAAAGGACATTCTATCGAATAAAAAAATACCAATTTATCCCTTTAGGGGTGAAATTTTAAAAAACTGTTAAAACCTTTTCGAAATATTTGAAAAAGACATCTATATGTTAAAAAGGAATGTTATTACTCAATAAACAAGGAAATATGACGGATTCTATAATTCACCCCGATTGTAGATTCACCCCTTTAAGGGTTGATTGGGACAAAATCCTGTAATACGTTTTTCAACATGTATATGGGTAATCTTTGTAAACAAAAACCAAGTCGATATCTTATTGGACCTAAGAGATATTAAGGAATCCGTGAAGCCACTTTTTACTCCTTGTAACCTTTTTTCACCCCGTTAGGTTGAGTTTCTAAAAATCCGTTCTTAGTGGATGCTTACGTCATGGAGTGAATATACTCGCTGAATTTCATGTTTGTAGGTTTAGAGGTTTGAGCTTAGCGTTGATTATGACTAAATGAGTCGGTTACGCTTTTATGTAAATAAATATAGATACGGATCTGCCGGCTACCCACACATATATAGTATCTCTTATTGTACAGGTTATACGATTAAATCATTTATTATTATATACCAGGGGTATATAATACGACCCGCAACGGAAATTTCTGCGGCCCACACATCCTTAAGACTTAAGATAAAACAAATAAAATATTTCGAAAACCAATTATCTAGGCTAGATTGAAATTTATTTTTACCTGAACCAGACCCTATTTTTTCAGATATTGAGAATTATAATAATAAACCTCAACTGCGATAATGGCCTGAGATAACTGCCGTTATTTCGTCAATACCGGGAGAGCGTGTATTGGTCTTATTTAGTAGATTTATATTTTTATCAATTGCGATCCGCTAGAGAAATTGATAGATGTCTATAGACCCTCGACGAAAAAAGTTTGCTGAAATCCATGGTTTTCTTGCTCCAACATACGTGTATAACAATAATAATAAAAATAGGAACGACCGAATACCAAAACCGATTAATCGGCAAATGGCCGGTTACCGATTAACCGGTACAAATTTACTCCTGACCATTACACTGTTAAATAAAAAAGTACTTACATTCTATGTCCCCACTTGGAAGATGTTTATCAATAAAATCATTTTCAGAAAAACAATCCAATATACTTAATAATGTTTTTGTTAAACGAAGTAAATCACTGAAACTATAGAATCCGAAATATATAAGTTCTCGAGCTAACTTCACAACCTGAAAAATAAACGTTATAATTAAAAAATAAAGCAATTTAAGATGAAGTTAGCTATTAATTATTCCAACAAACATACCTCAAATGTTAGCTTGTTTTGTTCATGATCAGCAAAGGACCACATTTTTGCTACAACATTACAAAGATAATTTTCTACAAACTGTATAGTCGTAGCAAATCTGGCTCGAACTGCTTCTTTGTTAGGATCAGGCATTTTATTATTGTCATAGCTGAAATATGGAATAATTATAAAATTAGCATACACAAAATATTATTATGGATCCACAGAAATAATAAATGCATCATAAGCTACAATTCATTTTATTATTTTGATAAGGTATATATTGGTTGCTAAAACGAAGAAACCATAATTCAATTTTACAATATTACTTACTCGATTATAGACATTTTCGATGTAATTTCAGACCAAAGTCTGGCATATTTCACAGGTGTTACTGGCTCTTGTGGGTCTCTATCAACATGTAAATGTAACATAAGTCTACAAAAGGAAGCTCTTAATTTATAGCTAACATTTTCGTCTGCCATGCACCTGTAAAATATTTATTCAAATAAAATTTGGCATTTAAAATGGTACAGAAATAACTTACTTTAGTATTAAGTCAATATCAAGATGTGGTGATAGGTTATTAAGAGCGAGATATTGTCGATTTAAACACATATTTGAGAAAAGATTTAACTGATGTCTGTAGTAATCCAGAATTGCATGTCCTTCTCGAACATCCATTTTAGCACCTCGACACAATTCACATAAAGACATAGATTTTTGCCTATTATTCCACAAAAGAAACACTTCATAATCTTCAACTACTTCTGTGACTATTGAATCCAGATCAATTTCATCTTCTAAAGCATCTACTTCTCTTACTTCCTGAATTTCCATTTGAGTTTTAATCATCCTAGAACAAATATATGTCCAACAACATAACAAAATAAACAAAAATAAATAAAACAATAGCAATAAATTAAATAAATACAATAATTATATTTAAATTTTGAAATGATAAAATGATATTTCAATATACGACACTTAACAGTAATATTTAATTTGTTACCAGAGTAACATATTATATATATATATATATATATATATATATATATATATATATATATATATATATATATATATATATATATACATATATTTGTATTTCTATTATTCCGTTCCAATATTATATTGGGAATTAAACTCAACATTTACTCATACCCGATATTTCGGTCTCAATTTTTAGACCTTTTTTCAAGGGCTGAAAATTTTATTTAAATTAATACAATGTATAATACAGAATTGTGCAACTTACAAGTAAAATCTAAAAGTCTCCTCTGATGCATAAATTGGTTAAACTCAAAATTATATTTTGATTTGTATAAAAATATCATTTTATGAGTTTAACCAATTTATACATCAGAGGAGACTCTTAGATTTTACTTGTGAGTTGCACAATTCAGTATTATACATTGTATTAATTTAAATACAATTTTCAGACCTTGAAAAAGGTCTAAAAATTGAGACCGAAATATCGGGTATGAGTAAATGTTGAGTTTACTTTTCTCCACCGCTACTCCTAATAACTTTTACTACATATATACATATATGATAGCGAATTTAAGATAAATTAAAAGGGGGTTTATTTCCAAAATTAACGCTGATGCAAGATCGATTATGAGTGGGGCAAAGAGGCCTCCTGTGACGGCTTTATTTATAAAATAAAATGGTTAATAATCTAACATATATTTATTTTGTTTTGATGTTTATTATAGTATTTATTTAAAAAAATTATTATACAAAGTACATACCTTGACAACGCATTATGTATACCAACATACATTATTTACATTTGTTTTGAAAAAAATCCTAATATCTTGCTGAACACAATATTTTGACTCTACTACTTTCATTTTCTACTGATAAAGTAAATCTAAAAGCTTTTTTTGAATGTAGGTCCCTTCAATCAACGCAGTTAATAAGGAACTATGTATATAAAAAGTATATAAAAATGAAATGTGGAAAATTTGTTATAATGTAATAATCATGGGGACTTACGAGAACTTTGATATACAAGAAATTAGATAAATGGAGGTCCTATTGTATTTAATTTCATCAATATTATCTTTAAAATAAGAGAGCCAAACAACAAATCTATTATAAAAGATCGTTATAACTAAATGCTAATTGGTGTATTTATTGGACTTTTTATTTCAGTTGTATTCTGACTGTTGGCAATAGGTTTATTTATTTCAGACGAAAACCCTAGAAATCATATATTTTTTTATTTCAAGTTATAGTATTTTATTTTACCAGCATAATAATCCAAAATCACTTAAATAACGTCTCAATATGCTCCCAAAGAGGTATTTTGCTTTCGGAGAGGAAAAAATATCAATACGCGTACGAAGGTGAATTGCGTCAGAAAATTAAGACGACAAAAAGAAAGAACAAGTATGTCCGAATCAGAAAGGACAACACGCCGTCTTGAGCTATCAATTGAGCGCCAACACCAACGCCAACAAAATACCTAGCACATACGTTCATATCGTATCTGAATACCTCAAAGAAAGCAGTTGACTATCAATGAAGAAACGGAAACCTCAATACCAAACCAGGTTTATGCAATTAAACTCGCAACTGCATCAAAGACCAAATTTAGTTATAGTTGAAGTTTTCTCACAGGGGATATTGTTTTCATACCCCGTATGGTTCTTGTACCATTTAACAAAGATCACCCATCACTTTGAGAAGAAGAAAATTTCCATTAAAGTTAGTCAGTACAACTACCATTAATAAATCCTAAGGTCAAACCTTAGATAAGGTGGGCATATAGTTTCTACAATATGTGTTTAGCCATGACAAACTCTCCGTGGCTTGTCCAAGAGTACGTTGTACTGCCGATATAAAATTAAAAATCAAATGGACCAGAACAAAGACTTAATTCCGAACCCTGAGAAAGTTGGTTACTTAGTTAAATTTTTTTGGCACAGATCAGCGATGGCTATTTGCGCCTAACACAGCCCATCTAAATGACTAGAGTATTTATTAAAAAGTATAAATTAAACAATAAATCAATAAAATATTATACACAACAAAAGACAACATATCTTGCATGGACAAACACAAATAAATAGGATACAAGAAAATCAGAACACACGCTGAGCGGTGGTACCAGGCTGTGAAGGCACTATTTACTATAGAATGTTACAGGTCACAGTAAATAATATAACACATTAAAATAAGGTGCAAGACTTCACACATATAACAGTAAGTTCTATTCTCTCAGGTAGAGTATCAACCTGTCCATGAGTACCCTGACGTCACCTAAAGCAACTGACAGGTCATAGCACAGGCCTAAACACTCCCTGACATCCTCAAACAGTATACACTGGATTAAAATGTGTGACACAGACAAATCTGTTACACGTCTCGCAAATAAGCGTTTCACCTCGTAGGTGTCCGTGAGTCCACCAACAGTGGCTTATACGTAAGCGTGTGATGGAAGTTTCATCCCGGCGGTTGATCTTGCAGGAAATTAGTTTGTTAAAATTTTGGCGCACAGCTACGATGGATATTTGCGCCTAATACAGCCCATCTAAATGACTTAGGTATATATTAAAACTAATAAATTAAGCAATAAATAAATAGCTAAAATCTTATACATAATCAATAAAAGAAACCTTGCACGGACAAACACAAATAAATAAGATATAAAGTCTGTTAAAAAAATTTAACAGACGCAGGGCGATGGTAAGAGGCTGTAAAGAGGCCAATCTCCGAAAAATTTCAATGCTAATGAACACGTAAAATTTGATAAATTGTCAGAAGACGAAAACATACGTTTGTACAGTACAAAAACAGATTTAATATGTTATCTAAAAATATGAAACTCACGTCAATCATAGGTCTGGGGGCGGCGACTTTTGCAGCTACATCAGTTGCTTCATTACCTTTAATACCAAGATGTCCCGGATTTTTAGTACAAGAGGATGCTAAGCGAGTCCGTCAAGATAACACTTGACCGACTTTGCTCTGACGAAACAAAACACAGGGCCTTGAAAATAGCGTATAACTCAGCAGTGTACACACTCGTTATTAAGTGTAGATAACCGAAACTGTCGACGTGATTTCAAGACAACGAACACACACCCAACTCTGGTTCTGGATTTTTGATCCGCCAGTAAAAATGACAGTATCCTCGAACCATAATGCAGCCATTCTCTGGTCGCTTCTCGTTTGTGGATGAGACTGTGGGGTCTTCTCCTTAAATGGTGGCGAGAACTGAGGTTAAGTGCGTTCTCCTTCAGGGAAGGGGATCTATTCAGACCCGATCCCCCGGGTTGTGGGGTCTAAATTTTGGTCTCTGGGACCGATTCCGCCACCTTTTCCGTTCCGGATTTTGTTGGCGCAGCTGTCTCTGACGGACGAGGCACTGATTCCCTCCGAGTCTGGACGCTTGCTGTCTTCTTTGCTGCTACTTGTCCAAAGGATTTCGCAAAACTGACCGGCGCAGTCTCTTTGTACTTCTTCTTGGCGTCGAAATACGGTATCCTATCGTACGTCTTGATAAGCTGGATAGCTTTCTCTTCTAAGTACGTTCGGCAGTGGCGTGAAGTCGATGCATGCGCACCTTTACAGTTCCCGCAGTGTGCCGCGTTCCAACTTCATGTTGGTCTTGTCCGTAGTTGGCACAGACAGACTGTTTGCAACAACGACTAGAGATGTGATCGTAACACTGGCACTTATCGCATCGGGTTGGGGTAGTAGGGGCGAACGTTACAAACGTTGTACCCCACCCTTACCGATGTTGAACCACTGGTGCCACCGAAGGACACCACCATAGAGATCGAAGGCTTGCCGTTCTGGGGGTTGAGCTTCTCGTATTCAAGGACACCTTGCGATGCCATTTCCTGCACGAACTCTTCCTCCGTAACATGCGCAAGGTCACGATTCATTACGACGCCTTTGAAAGTATTCAGTGCCTTATGTGGCTGTACTGAAATACGAAACTCACAAAATTCTTCGCATTTCTGAAGCGTGGATGAAGCCTCAGTTTCGCATTCAATCAACAATGTACCATCCGACAGTTTTCGCACCGACCTAATACCAGTTGGACACGTTTTTCTCAGCGTTCGGGCAACAAAGAATGGGGACATCTCTTTAAAAGACTTGCCCTCTTCTTGCTGCTTCACGACAAGAAAACGAGGCACTGACGCACAAAACACCACCGTTCTGTCAACCTTCTTTGCAGAAAGCCTTACACACCTCTCGTAGGTTGACTGAGCATCACGCCGAGGTCTCTTATTTGATCTTTTACTCGCAACTTTGGCAGAATTTAATAAGTTTTTATCACTCCGGGTAGTCGCCATACCCGTATAAAAGTTTTATCACAGTGCCAAGTCCATCCACTAGGGAGGCCACACTGAGGACGTTGGCCGCAAACCGGCTCTTTGCGCCAGGCAGGTCAGGGTGATATAGCATCGGGGGAAGCAGTCACGGGCTGGTCCACCCGCTTGAGAACCAGAGGTTGCCAACTCTAAAACCTTGCGAGCTGCAGCCGCTCCCACAGACCTCCGAATACTTATCTAGTGGCACAGCATTGCTCCGACATCCACGATACAGTAGTGGAGCCACTCTATCCATGAACTGTGACACCAGCCGATTGACTCAGCTGACCAGACTCAGCCTCCCGTTTTTGCCGAATCTGAGGCCAAAGAAGGCGTGTTGGGATCGTGTTGTCCACGGGCAGCAGCCTCCCTTAACCGACCAGGATCCTCTTCTCCGGTGTTACGGGTCTCCGCGCACGGCCAAACGTGGATAGGAATTTAAGTGGGAGATAAAAGAGACAACAGATAAGCCTATTCCCACAGTCGGCTTCTCTGAATTGTCTCCTCCCAAATGATTCAAGGTACGCGGGATCATCAGGCCCAAAAGCTCGGCATGATCAGATATTACGATCATCATAAACTTCCCATTCGTGATTTGACACATGGTTTGATCGCCTCGTCATTTTCACAGTAGATCAACTGTATGAATATAGAACAATACATTCTGTAAGGAAATTTTTCCATATTTTTTCAATTTAACAATCAAATGTAAACACAAGATCTACAACATCATTGCAACTATTAATTACACTGATAAACAAAAATGAACTTCTTTTTTGTGACATGGACAAAACATGGTGTATCTCACGTAAAATTTGACATAAATGCCGAAAATTACCTCAGATTGTTTCTATCACCCATCATATTTTTGCTATAAAATATTGTTGGTTTCTAAGGAAATATAGCGATAGACGTATTATTATTCATTTTAACTTGAACTCAACCTCAAAATGTTGTTTATGATGTTTTTACGTCGATATTTCGTTTCTGAAGCATCCCTCTAGTGTTCAGCAAGCAAATTTGGGCTCCATTTACCTTGATATCGCTTTTCCGTGGCGGAAATGTCTTGGTGGAATCGTTGCCCATGTTCATAACTTACTGTACCCAGATCTTCTAGGAAGAAATCTAGATGAGAGTCCAGAAAGTGAATATTTAATGACATCCTACATCCCATTTCTTTGTAGTAATCAAATACTTCATTCACGATATCTCTTGATAGATTTAAGTCTCGAACCAAGTCATTAAGTTCAGCCTGTGATGTCAGATGCGGCTCTGTTGAACATTCTGTTACGTTAAATAAAGGATCAGTTTCGATTTATTTTACGAATTCTGCATGACCACTTGAAGAATCAGCGGATTCAGGTTCTTCTTCATCTAAAGTCGAAAATTCTGGTCCTTTCGGGACAAGAAGTTCATTATTATGTTCGATGGGTCGTAAAGTTGATGGTAAATTAGGATACTGCACAGTATGTTTAGATTTTGGTCCAACATCTGTTATATTAGTGAGGCAAAAATAGCAATCTGTAATATGGTCTTTTGGCTCTCTCCAAACCATTGGTATTTCCAAAGCACATTTTACGATTTGCGGCTTTTAACCAATCTGTTAACAACCTTACACAAATCTTACAACATATATGAGGGGCCCATGTCTTGTCTTGGTTTCCAACTTTAACTTCGAAATTAAGTGCGTAAGCTTTTCGCACAAGCGCGGTGAAATTACGATTTTGTGATTTAAAAGTTAACTCTCCGCATACATAACAAAAAGTGTTGACACTATTTGCGCACTGTCTAAACATTTTTCTTAAAATTAAAGCGATATAAAAATATAACAGATAGGGATACCTGTAGTTTACTAATAAACGCAGTCTATTTTGAAACTTACATTTAGACCTGATAAGTAGGAATAAACTGATCTTAACCAGATGTATTCGTCACCGCAGATACATGTAGTGAGTTGATGCAATATAAAAATGTTACATATTGCGAAATATAAATTTGCAAGTTACAGAAAACCTATGGGTGATAGAATAATTCTGTTTTCAGATATGTTTTCAGCGTATCAAAATACACCAGTAATACCTAAAAATTGCCATGTCACAAATAGTGAGTTTATCAGTATTACCAGCATGAAAAAAACTACAAGTAGAAATCAAGCTTACTATGGTGCCCCAATCTTAGTAAACGCACTATCAGGCAAAATTGACTTCAATGTCAATATGTCCCAAGTTAAAAAACAATTAAAAAGTTACATTTTAACTAAATAGAGTTTGTTTCGTGTATTTCATTTAGACAACGTAACTTAGATAGTTAATTTTAGATAGATAATATATTAAATATAGAATATATTGTTGAATATCAAATTATTACCTAGTTTCCAATAATATATCCGAGTTCTTCTGACTAAGTACACTCTTACATATCAGTTCTTGAGTGACAGGAATGGCCTTTTTATTAGAAATGCACAAATCGGAAAGATAGTCTAGAAATCTTGACTCCCAATTGCTCATATTTTTGCGCACTAAGCCAACAAATGTTTCAATTTCTGCTGCTGTTATATGTTTTTCTAATAATTTACGATTATTGTGCAATAAGGCTGTTATTGTATCTTCTGCTAAAATATCATAACCAATTTGTTTCTGCATGAAACCAAAATGTTTAGCAATATATTCCTGCAACATAATACGTTAGTGTGATTTAAATTATAATTGTAACTGAAGAAGTTACCTGATTTTTTCTATAATCTTGCTGACTTAATCTTAAAATACGGTAACATAGTCTAAATATGTATTTGTATGGAGCATGTCGAGGATCATTAAGTTCTTCAATTTTCAAGAATGCTGGTTCACCAGTAGGCGAGTCTATGAAAGGGCCTTGTAAAATTTTAAATAACTGTTTCAATATAGACTGTTCTCTAAGTAACTTTTGTCTATCTCGATTTGGATTTGTAACAATAAGATCAAGAGCTTCAGTTTTATTTTGTTCGTTTTCTAATTCTGCTACAAAGTATACAATATCTTGAAGTAAAGCTGTAAGGGCCCTTGAAATAGAAACAGATACTTAGTTGTATGTACTGATCATTAAATCAAATTTACCTTCTCTCATTGTGCGAAATATTCCCAGTTTCCAATTTGCTAGACATCACTGACAATACTTTACAGGCATCATTAGCAAAATCTAAATCACGTACTTCTATTGGAGATACAGATATTAAAGCAAACGCCTCTTTATCTTCTTTCATTAGGGCACTTCCAACCTGAAATGTAAAGAAATCGTTACATTAATAAATAAAATTAGTGTATTTATGTCGTACCTTAGACATAACAGGCTTTTCCTCATCTTTGTCAATTGGAATAGACGTAGAATGTACCCAAGTGTTGGTACACAGATGATGTAAACGAACATAACTGGACTGAGGCACTAAGGAATCTGCTCTAGTTAGAGTTGTCGGATCCAGTTCAAAAAGTGATGAAATTTCAGTTGAATGATTTACAGAAACTAAATGATATACTGGACCACTAGTATTTTCTGCAAAAGATGGTGTCATTAAAATTAATAATATAAATTATTTTAAGAAAATGTTTATATTTTAATTTAGGAAATATTTAAAAAAATATGTTTTTAGTTAAAATTTTTTATATCTCTATACCACTGCAATTACTTTTTCATTAAACAAGTAACAAGTTTTCAGGTTTTCCTAAAAAAAAAAACTGGCTTGCATACCTCTCAATTTAGATCTCATTTGATCCATAGTTTGATCTGGATCAACTTCTGCTGCGAGGTATTGTCCTGTTGCTAAATGTTTAAATCGAAATAATGAATTCCAATGACCTGCCCCACCCCTGCATGGATCATGCTGAACTACTTCAACTTCCCATAACGCCTTACTGCTAGTAGCCGCAGTGGCACTAGTTCGACCGGTGGTTCGTAAAAACACATGTTGATGTTTCTTATATTCGTCCATCGTTAAAAATTTCTCTTGCTCAGCATGGAATAAACGAACAACATCACCACCTTGAAAAAAGATCAAATTACGAATACTTAAATTAAAACTAGAAAGCTCTATTTTCAGTTACATTTAAAGACATTAATTTTCCGTTAAACGCGTTTTAATATTTATTCAATTTGACACTCTTTCCGTATAAAGTCATTCATATAATAAAAGAATTCTATACCAGAATATATACCTTTTAAAATTTCATCTGCGTTTTCCCGATGTTCCATAAACAAAGTGACTTTCCATGATGTACTTCCATTAACAACATTAACTTCTTTACAGCCAATGTTATCAAGCAGTTCATGGTTTGATGCAACATGCAAAACTTGCTGTCCAGCATTTACAGGATTGAGTATGACTTTATCTCCAACAACAACATTATCTCCAGTAGCTCGGAGTTTGTAGAATGGTAGAATGTAAAACCAAGATCCTTCATTGCCATTTCCATCCAAATACACTCGCATAGCATTTTTCTCGAGTAATGCTGGCAAACGTTTGTTGACGGTAAGATATTTATTAGATTTTAAATGCAAAAGCTAAAATAATAGACATAATAATAGACATAATAAACATATGTTTAACTTGATTTGACAAATATAAAAGCGAGTTTATTGATAATTTTTAATACTTATATAGGCGCTAATAAAAAAAAATATATTTTATTTTTTTTAATAACATGAACCGTAAACAAGGCACGCTATTTAATTTTGAATACCAGTTCAACGTCTCAAAAAAATTACAGCGAAACAGAACTTGGGAGTCCACCAGAAAAAAAAAAGAAAAAACCTTTTATCAGGCACTACAACCAGGAATATTTAAAATATGGTTTTATTCTCTGGCCCAAATCTACGGAAGAAGGTGTACGTCCGATATGTATCATTTGCCTGAAGTTTTAGTAAATGATGCTATGAAACCATCGAAAATGTTACGACATTTGAAGTGTAAACATTCCGAGCTGGAAAATAAACCGCGTGAATATTTTGAGCGCAAAAAAACAAGAATTAGGATTGCAAACAAAAGCAATTAAACAAAACTTTGTTAAGAATAAGTCACTACTAAAATGCTCATACTTAGTTGCACTTGGATTGCTAAAACCAAAAAATCATTTACCACCGGGAAAATTTTAATAGAACCAGTTTTAATAGACGTTTGTTTAGAGATGTTTGGATCCTCGGCTGCTGATAAACTAAATTCGATTCCATTATCTAATGATAGTATAAGAAGAAGAATTGAAAAATTATCAGAGAAAGTGGAATACCAGTTAATACACAAGATAAAGGATTCACATTTTTTTTACAATACAAATTGATGAATCATGCGATATTTCTAAAAAGGTCATATTAATTTGTTACATCAGATATCGTCGAAAAATCCTTTCTTAGTGAGTTCTTACGTCATATCGAGAAATGTACTCTTGGAATTTCTTATTTCTAATAAAAAATACTAATTTTCCCTTTAGGAAAGAAATTAAAAAAACTGTCAGAACAGTATCGAAAGATTTTAAAAAGTCACTTATATGCCAGAAAGGAATGTTATAACTCAAGAAGCACAGGAGATATAAAGGGTTCGATGCTTACGTTATGGAAGGAATATGTTCTCGGAATTTCATGTATCTAATCAAAAATATATCAATTTAACCCTTTATAGGTTAAAAAAAAAAACGTTTAAGACTTTAGAAAAAAAAAAAAAAGATATGCCAAAAAGGAATGTTATAACTCAACAAACCAAGAAGTTACGAAATATTATATAACTCGCCCTGATTTAATGTAGATTCGCCCGTTAAGTGTTGCTTGCAGCAAAATCCTAAATTACATTTTTATACATGCGTACGGGTAACCATAGTAAGTAATAAGCAAGTCGTTATTTCATCAAGAGATATTGAGAAATCCGTTTTCCCCCCTAGGGGTCGAATTTCGAGAAATCTGTTCTTATGGTTGCCTACGTCATGGAAGAAATATAGTTCCCGAATTTCAATTGTCTACTAAAAAATACCAATGTACCAATGTAATGTAAAGTAATGCAAGAATAGCAATTTAGGGGTGAAATATAAAAAAATGGTTAAAATGAAATGATCTTGAAACTAATGATATTAAAAAGACACCTAAAAGCGAAAAAGTACAACATAGTTATTGTACAACAAAGACGGAAGATACAAAGGGTTCTATAATTCACCCCGAATCTAGAATCGCCCCTTTAGGTTGATGGTTAGAATACTGTAAGCAAAAATCAAATCAATATATCATTGGACCTAAGAGATAATGAAGATTCCGAGGAAAAACATTTTATCACTTTCCATCCCGTAGGGGTCGAATTTCGAAAAATTCCATATAAGCGGATGCTTGCGACATGGAGGAATTTCATATCTCTATGTCAAGGGCCCTTCTTTCGAACAAAAAATACCAATTTACCCCTTAAGGGATGAAATTTAAAACTTTCAAAACACTTTCTAAATATTTTAAATAGAAAATTATTATAGTTGAAGGTAATGGGATTCGGACCAGTCAGATTACCTTCAACTATAATTACTAACTTACGGACGTAACTCATCTAATCATAGAAAATTATGTACCAAAATGGAATGTTATAACTCAGGATATAAAAACGTTTCTATAATTCACCCCAAATGTAGATGCACCGCTTTAGGGGTTGATTAGGATAAAATCCTGAATTACTGTATCAAAAATTTGTTTGGGTAACCTTTGTAATCAAAAACCAAGTCAATATCTTATTGGTCCTAAGGTACATTGAGGAATTCTTCAAATCATATTTCACCCCTAGTGGGTGCTTACATCACGGAAGGAATATACTTCCCGAATTTCATGTCTCTATATCCAAGGAAAGTTCTTCGAATAAAAATACCCATTTACTCCTTTAGAGGTGTAATTTTAGAAAATGGTCAAAACTATTTCGAGATATTTGAAAAAGACACCGGTGTGCCAAAAAGGAATGTTATAACTCAATAAACACAGGAAATACGACGGATTGTATAATTCACCTCGATTATAGATTTACCCCTTTAGGGGTTGATTAGGAAAGAATCCTGAAATAAATTTTTCGGTATTTGTATGGGTAATCTTTATAAGCAAAAGCCAAGTCGATATCTTATTGGTCCTAAGAGATATTAAGGAATCCTTGATATTACATTTCACCACTTAGGGGTTGAATTTCGAAAAATCCCGTCTTAGTGGGTGCTTACGACATAGAGGGAATATACTTTACGAATTTCATGTATCTTGTCCAGAGGACGTTCTATAAATACCCATTTACCCCTTTAGGGGTGAAATTTTGAAAAACTGTCAAAATCATTTCGATATATTTTAAAAAGAAACCGATATGCCAAAAAGGAATGTTTTATATTGAGTTTTAACACAGGAAATATGAAGGGTTGTATAATTCACCCCGATTGTAGAATCACCTGTAGAATCCTGAAATAAGTTTTTCGGCATTTGTATGGGTAATCTTTTAAGCAAAATCCAAGACGATATCTTATTGAACCTAAGAGGTATTGAGGAATCCTTGAAATCACAGTTCACCCCTTTTCATTCCTTAGGGTTGAATTTCGAAAAATCTCGTCTTAATGGGTGCTTACCTCATCGAGGGAATATACTTTGCGAATATCAGGTATCTTTGTCCAAGGAATATTCTATCAAATAAAAAATACCCATTTACCTTTTTAGGGGTGAAATTTTGAAAAACTGTCAAAACCATTTCGGGATATTTTAAAAAGACATCTATATGTCAAACAGGAATTTTATAACGCAACAAACACAGGAAATATGACGGTATCTATAATTCTCCCTGATTGTAGATTCACCCTTTTAGGTAATGGTTAGGACAAAATCCTGAAATAAGTACTTCAACATTTATATGGATAACCTTTATAAGCAAAAATCAAGCCGATATATTATTGGACGTAAGAGATATGGAGGAGTCCGTGAAAACACATTTTACCCCTTTTAACCCCTTAGGGGTTGAATTTCCAAAATTAATTTCTTAGGGGGTTGTTAAGTCATAAAAGGGATATAATCCCCGAATTTTATGTTTCTCTGTCTAGACGACATTCTATCGAATAAAAAATACCAATTCACCCCTTTAGGGGTGAAATTTAAAAAACGGTCAAAACACTTTCTAAACATTTTAAAAAGACACCTATATGCCAAAAAGGAATGTTATATCACAATAAACACAGAAGATGCGAATGGTTCTATAATTCACCCTGATTGTAGATTCACCCTTTTAGGGGATGATTAGGACAAAATCCTGAAATAAGTTTTTCATCTTTTACATTGTTAACCTTTATAAGCAAAAACTAAGGCGATATATTATTGGATCTAAAAGATATTGAAGAATTCGTGAAAACACATTTCACCCATCTTCACCCCTTAGGGGTTGAATTTACAAAAAACATTTCTTAGGGGGTTGTTACGTCATAAAAGGGATAAACTCCCCGAATTTTATGTTTCTCTGTCTAGACAACATTCTATCGAATAAAAAATACCAATTTGCCCCTTTGGGGGTGAAATTTAAAAAAAAAACGGTCAAAACACTTTCTGAATATTTTAGAAAGACAACTATATGCCAAAAAGGAATGTTATAACACAATAAACACAGAGGATGCGAAGGTTTCTATAATTCACCCTGACTGTAGATTCACCCTTTTAGGGGATGATTAGGACAAAATCCTAAAATAAGTTTTTCAACATTTATATGGATAACCCTCATAAGTAAAAACCCAGGCGATATATTATTGGACCTAAGAGATATTGAAGAATCCGTGAAAACACATTTTACCCTTTTTCACCCCTTAAAAGTTGAATTTACAAAAATCATTTCTTAGGGTGTTGTTAAGTCATAAAAGGGATATACTCCCCGAATTTTATGTTTCTCTGTCTAGACGACATTCTATCGAATAAAAAATACCAATTTACCCCTTTAGGGGTGAAATTTAAAAAAAACGGTCAAAACACTTTCTAAATATTTTATAAAGACACCTATATGCAAAATATATATATATATATATAAATATAACACAACACACACAGGAAATACGACGGGTTCTATAATTCACCCCGTTTGTAGATTCACTCTTTTAGGGGTTGATTAGTACAAAATCCTGAAAAATAAATTTTTCTACTTTTATATGGGTAGTCTTTGTAAGCAAAAGCAAGGCGATATATTATTGACCTAAAAGATATTGAGGAATCCGTGTAAACACATTTCACCCCTTTTCACCCCTGAGACGTCGAATTTCGAAAAATCATTTCTTAGGGAGTTCTTAAGTCATAAAAGGAATATACTCCCCGAATTTTATGTTTCTTTGTCTAGACGACATTCTATCAAATAAAAAATACCAATTTACCCCTTTAGGGGTGAAATTTAAAAAAATTGTCAAAACACTTTCTAAATATTTTAAAAAGACACCTATATGCCAAAAACGAATTTTATAAGACAATAAACATAGAAGATGCGAAGGGTTCTATAATTCACCCTGATTATAGATTCACCCCTTTAGGGGTCGATTAGGACAAAATCCTGAAAATAGTTTTTTAATATTTACATGAGTAATCATTGCCAGCAAAAACCAAGTCGATATGTTATTGGGCCTAAGAGATATTAAAGAAACCGTGAAGCCACATTTTACCCCTTTTAACCCCCTTTTCACCCACTTAGAGGATGAGTTTCGAAAAATCCGTTCTTAGTGGGTGCTTACGTCATGGAGGGAATATACTCGCCGATTTTCATGATTGTAGGTCCAGTGGTTTGGGCTGGGCGTTGATTATGAGTAGGTAGCTTAGTTACGATTTTATATATATAGATAGGGGATAAGTATAAAATATATATTCCCTTAAAACTACATTTTTTTGATATGTTAATGTTAGTTATGTCACCTAACAAAACAAAAATCACATTTTAATTAATATTACAGCCAAATTTTTTAATTAAAATATTGTAAATTTGAAATAAGCCGACCACAGCGCGAAGGTTGCCGAGTAAATACGAGTGAGCATGACGTCAAACCCCAGACAGCCCAGACTACAACATAATCTTTACGTGTGTTCAGAGCCGCAGTAAGGAAAACTTGCGCTAGAGGCAGAGCCGTGTTTTGGCGCCCTTGGTAAATAAAAACAAGGTTCTTACCTCTCAAAATTTAAATGATGAGCAAAAAAAAGGTCCTCCCCTCCCAAAATCCAAGTGAAGAGCAAAAAAAAGGTCCTCATCTTCGCAATGGCGCCCCTTAGCAAGCCCGTCAGCGCCCTTTTCCTTAGTGCGCTAGGAGCCGTCGGCTCTGCGTGTGTATATTGAATTGTTCGAGAGTTTTGTATTTGTTTGTAACAATTTTTCACGCATTTATTATTAAAATGGCAGATAAAGATTTTGTTTGGGCTCAGAATGATAATTTACCCAACACTGATGCTTCAATGCTCATGGAAGATATGAAAAATAATGAATGCTACAGTGCTGAAGAAATACGTGGTGTCAAAACAGACTTGTAAGTAAACCATTTATGTATACTATAATTTTATGCAAACAATAAACGCTGCAACTCTGTAAAATGTAAATATTTATGTAAATTAGATGTCAGAATTTTACTACATTGT
The DNA here is from genome assembly GCA_963971575.1 of Liopterus haemorrhoidalis. NCBI lineage: Eukaryota > Metazoa > Arthropoda > Insecta > Coleoptera > Dytiscidae > Liopterus > Liopterus haemorrhoidalis. The sequence goes on along the minus strand of OZ020614.1, from coordinate 41,608,509 downwards.
TTACATGAAGTTACAAAACGTTAGAGGCATAATTAAAATACTGCAATATAGGTTATATATTTTAATATAAAATTTAATTCGGTAAACATGTATAAATTTTTTTTATAGAATTAAACTTTATTTTAATTAAAATCACTCTAACTTTACACAATCTATAAAAGTTATAGAAGCAAATAAGTTCACGACAGACTGTGTAGGCTGTACGCAGTACACTTAAGTAGAGTATGACGTCACACGTGGTTTTTGCACGCTACATACATTTATGATTTTTTAAGCCTTCAAATTAAAAAAAAAAATGCAAAACTGTTTTTTATGTTATATGCAACAAGAGGAATATAATAAAAAATTTAAAAAAATCATGCCTATCCCCTATTAGACATATTTTACACATGCTATCCAATCGATCAAAATCAAATAGAAATGTATGTGAAGATCATATATTATTTGTTGATTCTATTGTATTATTTTTTCTACATTCGTAACCCTTTTTGAATAACTTACAATAACAGTGCTTTCCATGCGTGTAGAGTACAGGATCCTCTTTAGTCGGATCAAACCCTTTACATTATTATTATTCGTATTATTTTTTATAAGCTATCAATTAAAACAGCCGTAAGAGGATCCTACACTGTACACGGAAAGAAATCACTGTATTTGTAAATAATTCATAAAGGGTTATGAATTTAGAAAAAAAAATAATAATAATACAACACAATCAACAAATAATATATCATCTTTAGATAAATACTGCAAAAGCGAGATTTTATATCATACCTATTTATTAATTAGACAGATTTTACTCATGCTATTCAGTCAATCAAAATCTAATAAAAATGTAGGTGAAGATTATATATTATTTGCTGATTGTGTTGTTTTTTTTTTTTTTTTTCTACATTCGTAACCTTTATATGAGCTATTTACAGTTACAGTGATTTCATTGCGTTCTAAGTGCAGGATCCTCTTAAGTCGAATTAAACCCTTTACATAATTATTATTTGTGTTATTTTTTATAAGCTGTCAGTTAAAACATCCTTTCAATCTAGACATGTAAAAATGGTACTGAAATTCTGAAATATAATAATGTACTTGCAGGACACATTCAACAATCGAATTTTTGCTGCAACAATCTATATTTATGACCAAAAAACGTGATCTAGCGCAATTGTTGACTATAGGTAAATATTACGCCGAATTTTGAACAAGTACCTATCAGTTTATTAGTTATTGTCATAAAATAGGTTTTAGTCAGGAGCGCATTTACATATGAACAAAATAAGCAAAAAAATGTTATAATGATTTTGATGCGAATAAATACGTTTAAATCGGAGATATAATATATATTTTTAACTTTTTGTTTTTTGTCGGATATGTATTTATATTTATTATATATAAAGCGATAATAATAACTGTGTCTTTTAGATTTTTTAATGGGGGGGGGGGCAAAAAATGTAGTGCTTAGGGGCCCCGCAATACCTAAATCCGATCCTGGTTGTAGTGAAAAAGTAATGTTGAAATGTTTATTCAAGTACTTCATTTTACTCGATCTTTTGTCGATTTCTTTTTACATTTTAAAGCCAAAAATATACATTTGAACGTAATAAAATATATTTTTTGTTCCAAGTGTAAGTGTAGAATATATTTCTGTACAAAATGGGGGTTAGGTTAGAATGTTTAAAAAACTATTTATTTTAATTACACATCATGGAAATAATCTTTTTATAAGTTGCTATGAATATAATGCTGACTCATGTTCGAGTCTAAAGCTGATGAATAGTCCTAAAAATTAGCATACATCAAGGCATTATAGTTGCTTGCTGTATGAATCTAACATCGAAACGTCAAACGACTGCAAGATTTCTCAGATCGTTGACACACACGAATATTAAATAATATGTGTTATGTTTCTGAGCTGAGTGTACTGTCAGTGTTATCGTTCACGCCTTCTTGAATTGGGGGGAGCAGGCGGGAAAGATAGATACCCTAATGCAAAGAGTATAGGATCCTCTTAATATAGGCATATTAAAATCTGTTAAGTTTAAGTTAATGAAATTGTTTATTTCGATACTTATTCAAACTTGTTATTATTTTTGTTAAGTTTAAAACTAGCTAATAAATCATTTTATATTTAAAAAGAAAGACAAGAGTGATAACATGACACGTTATGGAACTTTTTCCACGCTTTTTACTTTCTTTAACTCTCACCATAAACAGTCATTTTATGCACTAAAACAAGTGAAATATACTACAGTTTTTTTTTTTTTTTTTTTTTAACAGATGTTAAAACAAATATATTATTTCACTTGCACCATATTCTAGAGTTTAGCCTAAATAAATAAATAAAACATATTCAATAAAAGAATCCTTGCACGGATAAATACAAATAAATTAACCTAAGGTGCAAGACTTCACAAATAAAACAGTAAGTTAGATTCCCTCAGGAAGAGTATCAGCCTGTCTATGAGTACCCTGTCGTCACCTAAGGTAACAATAAATAACTAAATATAATCTTATATACAACTCAATAAGAAACCTTGCATGGGCAAACGCAAATAAATAGGGTAAAAGTCTGTTCGGAAAATTGAACAGATACAGGATGATGGTAACGGGCTATAAAAGAGACAATTACCATCAAATATCACAGAAAATAATAGAACACATTAAAATAAGGTGCAAGACTTCACACATAAAACAGTAAGTCCGATTCTCTCAGGAATAGTAATAAAGATATAGTTATAAAACTGCAAGTATTTGCAAATGCCTAAAAAGAATCTTGCGTTTTTCCTGGTTTGACAGAATATCCAACGAATATCTTGGGAAGCAAACAAACCAGAAGGAAATGAAAACTGCTGTCAAAATAAGGAAACGGAATTGGACAGACCACCATCGACCCCAATGATATATCCAGGATGGTTCTCGACTAGAACCCTCAAAGTAGACATAAAAGAGAGTTATGGAGATGAACAAGTGTGTGTGTGTGTGTGTATCAATAAACAACATTATTTCAAACCTGTATAACACTTCCGTATTTAACAACTTCGCCCAACAATTTTTTATTTTCTGTTTCATTTTGTTTCTTCTCAATCTCAGCAGCATGCTAAAAAAAAAAAATAATGTTACAAGTGTACATTGTTTAACATAATTTTGCTATAAACTGTATATTCTTCTTAGAATGCCATGCTCGATGCTCTGAACTGCCACTTTCGTATTGAGCATATTCCAAGCGTAGGCTATTTCCCCGCCCACAGTTGTGTAACACAATCGTATTGGACCTACAATTTATTATCGGTGAATCCGAACCACTAATTATTTTGTGAAAATTTTACTAGGGCTTTTACCTCAGTGCCCCTATGCCTTCCGAGGGAGAAACGGTCGAGAAAACGTAAGGTGTTTTTGCCGGTGCCGGGGAATGAACCCTGGCCCGCCGCTTAGTAGCCCACACACTAATTAACTAAGCCACGACCGTTCTCAAAAAGCTGTATATTAATTATTTTAATAAAAACGGCAAATAAAAATAACTCACATGTAATCTTTTTAACAGCACTGCATCAGTATTAGATCCTACACTTTGCTTAGCTGCTTTCCAGAATTGTTTTTGGGCAGAATAACGGTTCATAGGACATATTTTAAACAGGCAATCTGAAAGGAAGATAATCATAATCATTATAAAACAATGTTATTCTGCATACAAAAATATTTGATTATTGATATTTTGATTTTGTTATCATGATTATTACTCTTACGAGGGCTACCTTTTAAGTTTTTACAAAACCTAAGAAAGAAATTTTATTTTTGAACCTACTGTTTTATTGCTTTTCAAAATATTCGCCTTTAAGATTTATACACTTTTGCATGGGTTCAAACCAATTCTCGAAACATTTTTTCCAATCTGAAGCTGGTATCTCGGAAACATGGTTTTCGTAGGCTTCAACAGTTTGATGCCCATTGATATTCGCTACCATTATATCAAAGAAGTTAAAAAGAAAAACCTTCAAGTTTTGTATCTGCAATTTATATATTTTTTTTATTTATTTGCCCTACCAAAAGTAAGGTTGTTAGAATTATAAAATTTTGTCAATGTAAGTTAGTTACCGCATTTTTCGGGGCGCACCGGGCGATAAGATGCACCCCAAATTTATGAGACAATTTTTAGAAAAAATATTTATTATATTTATTATTATTTATTATTACTATAACTTGTTCCAGCAACATTCTTTTCATCTTCACTCTCTGTACTATCACTCGTCTCGTTAATGTCACTGTTTGTATTATTTTCGTCTGAACTATTGTCATCTCTTCAAAAACCAAGTCATCTTCGATCCTATCCAATGCGTTGCTTATACCGCATTTATTAAAAGACTTTATAATCGTCTTTTCTTTTACAGTTCCAATGAATTTTTTACCCAGATACTTCTGAAATTGTCCGTTTCATACGCCTGTTGCTAACATCGTGATTTGGTTATATCATCCGTTTGTTCCACTCTTCCCGCATAAAATTATTAAATGGTTTATTAATCGACATATCTAAGGGTTGTTGTTGACTTGTAAGGCCTCCAGAAATGACAGCTAATTACGGAGTAGAGATCTGGGGATGGAAGGAATGGGAGATAGTAGAAAGGGCACAAGAGGGATACATGAGATGGATAATGGGATTAGACAGAACGACACCAGGATTTAAAGTGAGGGAGGAAATGAACAGGGGAAAGCTGAGAGTGGGAGCCGGGCGAGGGCGGCGAAGTATGAGGAGAAAATCAGAAGGTACGAAAGAAGGGAGATATTAAGAGAATGCTGGGAAGAAAGAATGAAGGAAGAACAAAAGGGTAAACTGTCGGAATGGGGAGAAACAAGGAAAGAGTACTATTTGAAATGTGGAATGGACATAAGAGAAGCTGAGCGAAAGAGAAACGGAGGAAGAAACATAGTAGAAGAATTGAGGAGGAGAGACAAGGAGGTACAGGAGCAGGAAAGAACAGTAAGAATAGACAATTCAAGGAATGTGAAAAGGTATAGAGCGATAAGGACGGTAGGAATACCTAAATATTTGAAAGGGAGGAGAGGAAAGGCAGGGGGCAGAGTTAGGAGGATTGCCAGATTAAGATGTGGAAATGAAGAACGGAGTAATAGGTATTGGGCAAAACCAGAGGATAGGCTATGCAGAATGTGTAGGGAGGAGGAAGAATCCTTGGAACACCTAACAAAAAGATGTGGAAAGATGATAAAATGGGAGGCAGAGATAAAGGAGCTGTTGAGTGAAGAAGGAAAGGGAGAAAGGTGGGTGAGAGTACTCGAGTAAAGAAGGAAGGAATGCGGAGAGGTAAGACAGAACTGAGAACAGGAAGGAAGAGAGAGGCAAAGGAGGAGGAAAAAAAAGAGGGAAGAGAAGCGAAAAAAGAGACGAAAAAGGGGAGGAAGAACGGGAGTCAAGACGGAAGGAGACCGGAGACGGAAGCCGAAAAGAGAATAGGAAGAAAGAGAGGAACACCGGAGGAAGAATGTAGAAGAAAGAAAGTCATAAACTGTAGTATTTTTTATTATTATTATGATTATTTTTCTAATGTATTGTATGTATGCCCTAAACGCCGCAAGGCCTAGGGGAAATAAAGAATTATATATAATGACAGTTAATTCTGTATTCATTTCTATTATATTTTCTTGGTTGATTCTGTTTTATGCGGTCTGAATTGATTCCACACTAACATCACACACTTTTTAAACGTACCTATACATTCGGACCATAAGACGCACCCCAATTTTAAGACGATATTTCTGCGTAAAAAGGTCCGAAAAATACGGTAGTTTAAATTTCTTGCGCAGAGTAACGATTGCATCTAACGCAGCCCATCTAAATGACTACACTACAAATTCAAAACAATAAAAAAAAATCTTATACGCATACTCAATAAAAGAAATCTTGCACGGGCAAATACAAATAATTAAGATAAAACGTCTGTTCGAAAAAATGAACAGACGCAGAGTGATGGTAAGAGGCTGTAAAGGGGAAATTACCATTAAATATCAGTCTAGAAACAGAACACATTAAGGGGGGGGGGGTAGGGTCTGAAACCATATTTTAAGCATATTTTTTGTGATTTTTTTTTCAAATCTATGGTTAAATTTATTCATTTTCCAACTAAGTACATATATAAAGTATGTTTTGAAGAAGATACAAAAAAATTTTGAAGGCAAAATATGGCGAAATGAGCCAGCTGTGGCAAATCTTCACAGGCTCCGGGAAAAAAATTTAGATTTTGCGGTGACCAGCATAACTCGTCACTGGATCATCTGAAATCAAAAATCCAAAAAGATTTTGTTAGTTTATGAGTTTGCCGAGGTAACGACGTTGAGATATTTTTTTTTAATTTAACAATCACAAATATACTCATTTTTAGGTTTTTTTAGGGGGAATTAATTTTTTTTGTCTTCTAAGTAACGCTAAAAACTGAAAAATCATTTTAAAAATAAAAACTCAACGTCATTACCTCGGCAAACTCATAAACTAACAAAATCTTTTTGGATTTTTGATTTCAGATGATCCAGTGACGAGTTATGCTGGTCACCGCAAAATCTAATTTTTTTCCCGGAGTCTGAGAAGATTTTCCACAGCTGGCTCATTTCGGCATATTTTCCCTTCAAATTTTTTTTGTATCTTCTTCAAAACATACTTTATATATGTACTTAGTTTGAAAATGAATAAATTTAACCATAGATTTGAAAAAAAAACACAAAAATATGCTTATCTGTACTGTGGACAGACTGGACCAATGGTTGTACTTTTTTTTTTTTTTTCTTTTATGTTATATCTTTCTTTGTAAGTTATGTAATTATTCTGTTCACCGTGGTCTGTTTGTTACTACTTGTTAATCTACAAGTAGTAACAAACAGATATATATATATATATATATATATGTATATTGTTTTTGGCCTAGATGCCGGTAAATAAATGGTAATAATAATAATAATAAAAGTGCGTGGGTCTGCCGTCTTTCAAAAAGCTCAAATTCAAATCGTTCAACATATTCTCCACGTGACGTCCCCGTCGATCGTTCCGCACCGATCCCCAACACACAATGTAGGCGTTAAAATCGCCTAGTAGTATGAAGGGTGGTGTGAGTTGATCGATGATATTCACGACTTCTCTCATGTCAGTTCTAACACCTGGGGGAAGGTAGATAGAACAAATCGTCACGTGGAGGGGAAGTGCAATACGAACTGCTACGACCTGCAACTCAGTGTCAATGTCTACAGGATCGTGGTACAATGTGTCTCTAACGAGAATTGCCACGCCGTCACATGCTCTTAACCTCGCAAGAAAATCCATGCGAAACACGGAGTATCCCTGAGAAGAGAATGTGTCGGTTTCCTTGAAATTTGTTACCTGTAGACAAACACACAATGGCGCAAAATCTGAAAATAAAAGTCGCAGTTCTTCGTAGCGCTGACATACACCGTTACAGTTACACTGGATTAGTGGGCTGCTCATTTCTGTTTAGGGGAGCTACCCCGCAACCTAATGATCTTTGGTTTACCCTTAGGTTGCGGGTCTACAGCCATTTTCTCGGCTACACTTCCATTTGGTAGTCCAGGTGTTTTGATGGACACACTAGATTCCTTCCTTGATTGTTTGGCACTCACTGGTATCCAGTGGGAACCAACGGATCCCTTATCAGTCTCCATTTCAGGAGTGACTGATGAGGGCTTTGTAGAAGCGACCATTTTCTTATCGCTTCTCGTTTGTGGAGAAGACTGTCGGGTCTTCTCCTTAGGTGGTGGGGAGAACTGAGGTTGAGTGCGTTCTCCTTTAGGGGAGGGGGATTTATTTAGACCCGATCACCCAGGTTGTGGGGCCTGAACACTGGTCTCTTTGACCGATTCCGCCACCTTTCCCGTTCCGGAATTCTTTGGCGCAGCTGATACTGCGCTTTAACTGTCGGACGAGGCACTGATTCTGTCTGTGTCTTCGAGGCACGCTTGCTGTCTTCTTAGCTGCCACTTATGCGAAGGATTTCGCAAAAGTGTCCGGCGCAGTCTTTTTGTACTTCTTCTTGACGTCAAAATACGGTATCCTATCGTGCGTCTTGATGACCTGTATTGCCTTCTCCTCCAAATACGTTGGGCAGTAGCGTGAAGTGGAGACATGCGCCCCTTTGCAGTTTACGCAGTGTGCCGCGTTTGGATAGGTTTCAACATCATGTTGGTCCTGTCCGCAGTTGGCACACATAGAAGATTTGCCACAACGACTTGAGGTGTGACCGTAACGCTGACTCTTATAGCATCGCATCAGGTTGGGGTAGTAAAGGGAATGTTACAAACGTTGTACCCCACCCTTACCGATATTGGACATTTCGTGCCAGCGAAGGACACCACCATAGAGATCGAAGGCTTGCCATTCCGGGGGTTGAGAATCTTGCATTCCATGACACCTTGCAATGCCATTTACTGCACGAACTCTTCCTCCGTAACATACGCAAGATCACGATTCGTTACGACGCCTTGGAAGTATTCAGTGCCCTATGTGGCTGTTAAAATACGAAACTCACCAAACTTTTCGCATTTCTAAAGCGTGGGTGACGCCTCAGTTTCGCATTCAATAAGCACACGTTTTTCTCAGCGTTCGGGCAACAAAAAAGGGAGACATCTCTTTAAAAGACTTACTCTCTTCTTGCACCTTCAGACAAGAAAACGAGGCACTGACGCACAAAACTCCACAGTTCTGTCAACCTTCTTTGCAGAAGGCTGACAGAATTATCTGCCAACAAACTCATTTAATTCAGGATTCTAAATCAATATACGAAAAAATGAAATTTCATGTATCACCACGGTCGAGGTGCGGAACCCCCACCCCCATATAGGCACGCCAGTTGGTGATGTCGAATCAGGTTTATTTCTTATTCATTCTGAATACAGTTATAGTAATAGAATTATAGTAAAGTAATCGACAAACCTCTGAATTTCTTGGGAGGACTAAGAAGATCGCCAGACTCCGGGCACACCACACATCGATCATCTACTAATCTGTAAAAAGAAAATGTCTATATCAGTATTTCTCAAACTTCTATATATATATATATATATATATATATGCAACACTGATTGAACACTACACTATATTCCGCGTCTATTAACTTTTTTGACACTTTTTCCAATTTTCGTATCGTCCTTTTTTGGGGATCACTAAGGTGATTAATAAAAAAGCCTATATTTTGAGACATATTTATTTATTATTGCAACGTTTCGATTGTTCTTACAATCATTATCAAGCTAAACTAAATAAAAACAATTGACAATGTTATTTATATACAATTTGTAACGGTAAATGAGTAAATGAGGTAATTGGGGAAAATCATGAATGGTTGCCATGCAGGTAGAGGGTCCGGGCTAATCCTGTGGATTGAAGGTTTATTTCGGGCTGGTTTTTCTTAATGATGAGTGCCTCTAGGATTTGTAGCCGATGGTAATCTGGGGATTTCTTCAGTATGGTTGTTTGATTAACTAATTCTTGTCGGGTTAAATGCATGTCATGTTCGAGTAAGAAATGTTTTTTGATGGCTCCGGTTTGTAGATGCATCGTGAGTCGTCTTGACACGGTTGTTGTGGTTAATCCAATATAGGCTACATTACGTGGCTCACAGTCCTCGTGTTTGCATGAAAATTTGTAGATTACGTTGGTCTCCTTCAGGGCAGTCTTCTTGGGGTTTAAATTATTTTTCAAAATTAATTGTGCGGTTTTTAGGCTCTTATAATATATACGCAGCTGGAGTTTTTCTTCGCTGTTTTTACATTTCACATTACTGCGTACAATTTCTTGTAACGTCCTCTCATCGGTTCTGTATGCGCTGGAAAACTGGTTTTTATAATATAGTATGTGCGTGGTGGACTGCGTATTTCCGTTCTGTGTTTCCATTCGCCTATCTAGGTACCTTTTCAGTAAACAGTCGAAGGTTGTGTTGCTGTAACCGTTGTTAATTAGAGTTTGCTTAAGCTGCTCTGTAGCTGACTGAAAGTTTTCCCAATTCGATGATATCTTATATGTACGGTGAATGAGGGCTGTGATGGTGCCATTTTTGTACCGTTCTGGACATTCACTAAGCGCGTTTATGTAACCTCCACTGTTTGTGGGTTTAGTGAACACAGATGTTTCATAGCTGCCTGAATTGTAGTCCACGTGAACGTCCAAGAAGTTGATAGCTCTATTGTTGTTTTCTTCTATTGTAAACTTAAGCACAGAACACTCTTCGAAACGTCGGCGTAGAGCTTCAGTTTCTTCTCTGTTGTTTACTACCATAAAACAGTCGTCAACGTACCTACAGTATAGGTTAGGTTTCTTTTCCATATCGTCCAACACTTTGTTCTCAATGTGGCTCATGTAGAAGTTAGCGAAGGTGACTCCGAGGGGTGAACCCATTGCTACTCCGTCAATTTGATGGTATAGAGCTCCGTCTATATGTTTAAACGGGGCCTCTGTCGTGCAGGCTCTAAGTAGTTTTTCCAGTATTTGTTGTGAAAATGCCGGAGGGGGGATCGTCGGATGAGAGTAGACTGTCTTGCATATGATATTGATCGTTTCTTCAACAGGAACATTGGTAAATAATGATTCCACATCCAGGGAGGCAACAAAACCATTGGCTTCAGTGCACTTTAAAATGTCTAAGAACTGGTCGGTTGAAGATAGTAGGTACCGAGTTTGTAGATAAGGCGTGATTATTTTATTTATTTCTTTAGCAGTCTTGTATGTTGGTGTTGGGATTTGTGATATGATGGGACGCAAAGGGTTATCACGTTTATGTGTCTTCACATTGCCGTAGATATATCCTGGGGAGAATTCTCCAGTGATGGGTGTTAACACTTGGGATTTCACTTGCTTATTGGCCGCGGCGATGAGGCGGTTCACTGCTGTTTTTAACTCAGCTGTCGTGTCTCTAGATGTTTTCTTGAATTTCTGGCTATCTTTCAGAATTGAATCCAGTTTTTGTTTGTATTCCTGTCTATCCAATATCACAAACACATTCGCTTTGTCTGCTTTTCTGATCACAATATTGTCGTTAGATCTTAATTTCTTTGCGGCGTCGTCTAGGTCTTTTGATAGGATATTACTCCGTTTGTAAATAAAAGTGCTATAAAAGATAAAAGTTCTAAACTTGGGTATCAACTGCCACATCAAGAGCAAGTTCGATCCATTAGATAAGGCCACCGAACTTGAAATACTCTACTGTTCAATTCAAAAATTGGAATCCGATGGAATTGTCACCGTGAATGATAAACTGCGTGATCTTCTACGGGCGGAATCAACAAAACGCAGAGATTACAAACGGAGTAATATCCTATCAAAAGACCTAGACGACGCCGAAAAGAAATTAAGATCTAACGACAATATTGTGATCAGAAAAGCAGACAAAGCGAATGTGTTTGTGATATTGGATAGACAGGAATACAAACAAAAACTGGATTCAATTCTGAAAGATAGCCAGAAATTCAAGAAAACATCTAGAGACACGACAGCTGAGTTAAAAACAGCAGTGAACCGCCTCATCGCCGCGGCCAATAAGCAAGTGAAATCCCAAGTGTTAACACCCATCACTGGAGAATTCTCCCCAGGATATATCTACGGCAATGTGAAGACACATAAACGTGATAACCCTTTGCGTCCCATCATATCACAAATCCCAACACCAACATACAAGACTGCTAAAGAAATAAATAAAATAATCACGCCTTATCTACAAACTCGGTACCTACTATCTTCAACCGACCAGTTCTTAGACATTTTAAAGTGCACTGAAGCCAATGGTTTTGTTGCCTCCCTGGATGTGGAATCATTATTTACCAATGTTCCTGTTGAAGAAACGATCAATATCATATGCAAGACAGTCTACTCTCATCCGACGATCCCCCCTCCGGCATTTTCACAACAAATACTGGAAAAACTACTTAGAGCCTGCACGACAGAGGCCCCGTTTAAACATATAGACGGAGCTCTATACCATCAAATTGACGGAGTAGCAATGGGTTCACCCCTCGGAGTCACCTTCGCTAACTTCTACATGAGCCACATTGAGAACAAAGTGTTGGACGATATGGAAAAGAAACCTAACCTATACTGTAGGTACGTTGACGACTATTTTATGGTAGTAAACAACAGAGAAGAAACTGAAGCTCTACGCCGACGTTTCGAAGAGTGTTCTGTGCTTAAGTTTACAATAGAAGAAAACAACAATAGAGCTATCAACTTCTTGGACGTTCACGTGGACTACAATTCAGGCAGCTATGAAACATCTGTGTTCACTAAACCCACAAACAGTGGAGGTTACATAAACGCGCTTAGTGAATGTCCAGAACGGTACAAAAATGGCACCATCACAGCCCTCATTCACCGTACATATAAGATATCATCGAATTGGGAAAACTTTCAGTCAGCTACAGAGCAGCTTAAGCAAACTCTAATTAACAACGGTTACAGCAACACAACCTTCGACTGTTTACTGAAAAGGTACCTAGATAGGCGAATGGAAACACAGAACGGAAATACGCAGTCCACCACGCACATACTATATTATAAAAACCAGTTTTCCAGCGCATACAGAACCGATGAGAGGACGTTACAAGAAATTGTACGCAGTAATGTGAAATGTAAAAACAGCGAAGAAAAACTCCAGCTGCGTATATATTATAAGAGCCTAAAAACCGCACAATTAATTTTGAAAAATAATTTAAACCCCAAGAAGACTGCCCTGAAGGAGACCAACGTAATCTACAAATTTTCATGCAAACACGAGGACTGTGAGCCACGTAATGTAGCCTATATTGGATTAACCACAACAACCCTGTCAAGACGACTCACGATGCATCTACAAACCGGAGCCATCAAAAAACATTTCTTACTCGAACATGACATGCATTTAACCCGACAAGAATTAGTTAATCAAACAACCATACTGAAGAAATCCCCAGATTACCATCGGCTACAAATCCTAGAGGCACTCATCATTAAGAAAAACCAGCCCGAAATAAACCTTCAATCCACAGGATTAGCCCGGACCCTCTACCTGCATGGCAACCATTCATGATTTTCCCCAATTACCTCATTTACTCATTTACCGTTACAAATTGTATATAAATAACATTGTCAATTGTTTTTATTTAGTTTAGCTTGATAATGATTGTAAGAACAATCGAAACGTTGCAATAATAAATAAATATGTCTCAAAATATAGGCTTTTTTATTAATCACCTTAGTGATCCCCAAAAAAGGACGATACGAAAATTGGAAAAAGTGTCAAAAAAGTTAATAGACGCGGAATATAGTGTAGTGTTCAATCAGTGTTGCATACAAGAGAAGCTGCTTCCTAAATATATATATATATATATATATATATATATATATATATATAAGATAAACTAATGGGATTTCAGTTGCATATACATATATCAAAAATAGAAAGATCGCACTTCGCACTCCCAGAGCAACCTTCGAGGGGTACGAAATTATGAAAACAACATTTTTGCTATATCTATTAAACCACATATATGTTGAAGGCGCAACCGGGCCATTTGCATGTGTTGATGACGGTCTCAATCCCGTACAGTGTTGCCGGTATTTACATCATTTCTGTAAACAAATATCCTCATTTTGAACTTCATTTGACGATTGTCTAGCGATAATAATAAAATTTACGTATATTTAATTATTACCTAGTTTTCATAATATTAAATGTACATTCTATTTATTATTTAGGAATAATAGTTCATTTATAAGTTTTCTCGGTTAATCGAATGTTTACAATTGACATTCGATGAATGTTAATTAAAAAACAAAAACATTTAAAAATTTATATGAAGCTAAAAAGTTACAATTTTGATTGGTTGCAGTGGTAATAATAAAATCCATTTTTACTACCATTCCGCAACATTCTCAAGAACTTCGAGCAAATCTTTGTACCTTCTACGATTCTTTTCACTTATGATTTTTTTTATTTTTTTTTTTTGTATTTTTTATTTACAACTAGCCCTTGAAGAGGCTAATAAGCAAATTTGATGATAACATAGACAGGAGGGGAGTAGTCACTCAGTAGTAATTCTCCAAACGAATTTAGTGCTATGGAACTAAGTCGAGGGGTTTGTTTCTCTTTAACCTTCTTGTGTCGTCTCCATTATCCAGGAGGTTGACAGCGAGCTCGTTAGGGTGACAGTTGAGGCGATCCATGTGTCTAGCGGCATATCTTGCAATTTCTTCTTTAACATATGGTATGTTAAGATCTTTATGTATGTTCTCGTTTCTCACATACCATGGTGCATTCGTTATGGAGCGTAATATTTTGTTTTGGAACCGTTGTATAATATTTTTATTAGATGCCTTTGCACAGCCCTAGAGTTGCAAACCATATGTCCAAATCGGTTTAATTATTGCTTTATATAGCAACAATTTGTTCTCTAGACTTAAACGTGAACTGCGTCCCAGTAACCAATACATTTTTCTAACTTTCAAATCTAGTTGTTTCCTTTTTGCCATTAGGTGAGTTTTCCAGGTAAGTCGCTTATCTAAATGTATGCCTAGATATTTAACATTATCTGCCATAGGTATTACTTGGTTGTTTAGAGAAACTTGAGGACTCTTGACACGTCTAGTGGTGAAGGTAATTTGTGCAGACTTTGTTTCATTCACTTTAGCTCTCCAGTTTTGTAGCCAAGTTTGCATACGGTTTAAGGCAGTTTTAAGATTATGCGCTGCTTCCTGTGGATCGTTGTGTGATGCGAGGATGGCAGTATCATCAGCATAGGTAGCGATTACTATTGGTATAATTGGTATGATTGGTATAATATCGGTCCAAGCACGCTTGCTTGAGGTACTCCTGCATGTGTCAAATACTTTTCTGATAAAGAATTTCCATGCTTAACTTGAAAATATCTGTTTTCCAAGTACGACTTGAACAGTATGAAATACTGGTACGGAAGAGTTTTGACCTTTTTCTTGATTTTATACAATAAACCTAGGTGCCATACTTGGTCAAAAGCTTGACTGATATCGAGAAATGCAGCGATACAAACTCGATGTTCTTCAAAGTCTTGTTCTATCAAGTTCACAACTCTGTGGGCTTGATCAATGGTCGAGAGTTGTTTTCTAAAGCCGAACTGATGGTTTGGTACAACGTTATTTAGAACAGATCGTAAGCGTTTAAGTATGAGTTTTTCTAGGAGCTTGGATAGGATAGGAAGTAAAGAAATTAGCCTGTATGATGAAACTTCATGAGCAGGTTTTCCAGATTTATGAATTATGATGATTTGAGCGAATTTCCATTTTTTGGGAAGTATTGAGTTCTTAGTATGGCATTAAATATTTGGGTAATTTGTACTATTGTTTTTCTCGGCAGTTCTTTCAGTAAGGTAGCCGTTATACCATCCTCTCCATGCGATTTCTTGTTATATAATTTAGCTATTTCTTCTTTTATTTCACCAGGAGAACAGTATTTTATTGGAGGCGTTAATTGATGGGGGCTTTCCAGGTATTCTACAATTTTAATTTCCTCATCTAGTGGCAATGTGGAATCAAATGGTTGAAAAACATTTGATAGATGCTTGGCAGACTCTTCTGCTTTTTCTTTGTGATCTCTAGCCCAAGAGCCGTCAGATCGTCGAATTGGAGGTACTGGTTGAACAGGACGTTTGAATTTTTTAGTAGCCTTCCATAAGGAGTAGTAGTCATGCGGTTAAGCAGATAAGTTGCTGATATAGTCTTGAAAAGTATCACTTTTTATCTTGTATAGTAGTTTCTTCAACTGTTTAGTGATTTTATTAAGCTTCTTTTTATCTGTCGGGTGTCTGGAGTATTGCCATATTCTTCGTGCCTGCCTTTTTTCTAAAAATTTTTCTCTTACTTGTTTAGGATAGTTCATGGATATATCTTTTCGTTCTTCTACCACTGGTGTTGAGAGTCGTGCTGCTTCTTGTATTGTTTCTGTTACCTGTTGTTTAACAGCCACATCAATATTTTCATCAGTTTTTAAATTCAAGTTTAATGTTTTCTGTTCTAGGTAACATCTAAACTTTTCCCAGTTTGTTCGTTTATTCGTAAGAAATTGAGTTTTTGTACTCTTGATAACACACGTGCTTATTGTATATATTACTGCAGAGTGGTCAGAGAAAATATCAAAATTAGATGTTACGTCAACGTACTGTGAAGACAAACCTTTTGATATGAAGAAATCCAGTAAATCGGGAATTTTATTTGGAGGGTAGGCCAATATTTGGGTTCACCAGTGCTAATAATGTTTCATCCATTAGCAGTTATTGCTTTTTGTAGCGATCTTCTCTTTGGGGTGATAAGTCTGGAACCCCACATTGTGTGCTTCGAATTGTAGTCACCACCAGCAATGAATCGGTTCCCTAGAATTTGAAGATATTCTTCACAATGTTCTTTTTTGACTGTGTGTTTTGGGGGACAATAAACAGCAGCTACTACAAGTGAACTATTAGCTTCTTTAATTTTAATGTTCGTTGCTTGGTGATATTCCTTTTCATAATTTTCTATTTCGTAGTGCCGTATTTTTTCGCTTATGATTACCGCTGTGCCACCATGTGCTGTCTTATCTGGATGTTGAGTTACATACGTTTTGTATCTGGAAATTTTGAAAAAACTCCTAGCAGTGAAATGTGTCTCTGATACTAGGAGAATATCAATTTTTTGTAGTTTCAAGAATACTTCAACTTCAAAGTGATGTTGAGCTAGGCCATTGGCGTTCCATAAGGCTATTCTGATTGATCTGTCCATTGTTATTTAATTTTGTTTATTACAGATGTCAGCAGATTTACAATCATGCTATTTTGGGACATAAATTGTGTAAACATGGCTTCATTTTTTTTTAAGAATTCTGTTAAAGAGATATCATTTTGATTTAAAGAGTTTCCTTGTTCTATGTTATTTTCTATCGGGTTGGTTTGGTTCATTCTTGCTTGGGCATAACTTATTCCTGGATTCACGAAAGGCACACGTTGCCCTTGCGTATTATTTGTGGTCTGTCGAACATATGAGTTATTTAGTCTATTATACGACCGAGTTTGCGTTCTTGCCTTTTTAATGTTTTGATATACCGAGCAGCCTTTATAATTAGCAGGATGCGGTTCAGAACATAGAGCACATTTTGCAGGAGTTTTTGATCTTTCCTGCAGCTACTTGTTGTATGATCTTGGCCGCATTTAACACACATAAATGGTTTAGTGCAATAGGACTTAGTATGCCCATAATTCAGGCATCTTGTGCATTGTGGGATTTCATAGTTTTTATGTGGAGGTTCGACAGAAATTTTTGTGTTAAGTAAATATTTTACTTCATATATTTTCTTATTGTTCTCATTTGGCTCCTGATCCACAAAGAATAAGGGTAATGACTCTTAACTTACTTTTCTTTTAATATTAGCAACATTTCGAATTTTAAAACCCGTTTCTTCCAAAGGCATTTTTTATGTCAGTTACTGGGACTGTGGGATGAATATGTCTTAATACTGATCTATAAGCCCTTTGCTTTCTCAGCTGATACGTATGATATGAGATATCTTTTTCATTAAGGAATTTTATGAGATTCCTATATTTTTCAATGGACTTTGTTTCTACTTTGACATCGTTAACGGCGACAGTTTTACATCTGTACTGACCTTTTTGGAGAACTTTATCGAGATCCGATGTCATGGCAGGAAAATCAGAGACATTTTGTATAAATACAGGCGGTGGTTTTGGTTCTTCATCGTTTTCAGACACTACTGTTTCAGTACTGTATCATTATCAGTATTGTCATTATTCTGCAGTGCACTGAATGTATTTGGACTGATAAAGCCCAACGTATCACCATTAGCGCCTAAATAAGCACTTTGATTGCGCTTCTTCTCTATTTGATTAGTAGATGTACATGTGTCCTCTCTTGATCTTTTTGGCCGACGATTTGTCTTAACTTGCCAGCCGTTATCATAGCTGGAGTGTTAGTTTCCATCAAGTTTCCGATGGTGTGTATTGAGGGCAGATAAGTAGAGAACAGCGTTGTAACGACAGGGGCCGGCTGAGAAATTTGAGGGTGAACTATGTGAGATACTGTTGTTGAGCAAGTTGTTGTAGTAACAAAGCTTGAGCTGACTGGTATATAGCTATTACCAGCGGAATATTCTTGCATTGTTTATGGTAGTTTATTAACATTACCAATATTTAACTAACTCACTATCGCAGGTAGTGATGAAGCACTTCACTTAACTAAATTAAGAAAGAAAAAAAAATCAAATAATTTTTATTTGAATAGTTCTTGATAGTCAAGGGTAATCCACTGATAGCACACACACATTTTTACTACGCCATCCCCGCGAGTGGGGAGGCTTTTCAAACTGATTTATGACACTTATATGCTGTTGTGATATATTCAATTAAATATATTATTATTATTATTATTTATTTATTTTACATCGGCCTATTTCTGCAACGAGCCTAATCGCCGATGCCAGGGGGCGAGCTCCTACACCTGGATGAGGGGTGAATGATTCTGAAAATGGGAGTAATGTAAACATATTATTCTCGCCCGAATAATATCACCAACGAAGGAGGCTCGAACCGTCGACCGGACAGTCATACTGGGTTTCCACCAGTACAAACCGCACGACTTAGTGCGCTCGGCCACTCCGTTGGCCAATTAAATATATCCAGCACTTAGAAGTGCTAAATTATGTTAATTATAATCTTATGTAACTAAGATTAAAATTATAATTGATGATTACTTTGATAACGGAGCTCAACGAAACACACCTACACTCTACAAAGGTTAGACACTCTATGACTTATGAATTTAAAAAAATATTTATTATATGAGCTTCTAAACTATTTTTCAAATATGAAAGTGGATCTAAGTTTTCTATTTCTTGTCTTATTTTCTATTTACCATGCACGTTATAAAAATTATAGTGTAATAAAACAATAATTCAAGACATTTAACTCTACGACCAAGACAGAGCTAAATATTTCATACTTAAATAACTTTATTTATGGGTGCGCCAACAGCTAGGTTATTAGCAACCAGATACTTAAAGGAATTTTACATTATACATTTCATATTTAAATTTCAAACGTAGAGAGAGAAAATATTATAAAAAAGGGTGTATTAGACCACCCGTCCACTTGTTCTTTTTTTTTCTTCTAAAACACAATGTGTTAGCAATTTAGGAAAACATTATGATGACACAAGTCTGCCCAAAGAATCGAATAGTTGTACTGACATGTTCTTGTTTTAATTGAGCTTGTTTTGATTAAGCACAGTGCCTTGACTGCAGAAAGACACATCAAGGACTGTTTAAGATCATGACATGTACCTTATCCTTCAAATATGGGCAATAATTTTACCTTAACCCATTAGTAAATGAAGTTAAAAATTTTGATTTTTTTTTTTTTTTTTTTCTTGATTTATGTTAAAATTAGGTACTTTTGTGTATTACAAGGCAACCCAGTCGTTATTTTTTTTTTTTTTTTTTTGGGCTCATAACACAAGCGCATAATAGTAACAAAATTAATAACAAGGAAATAATAGCATATTAATTATAGGTGATACGAACTGCAGACATACATCATGGAACTGCCATAGTAATAACAAAAATGGCAAAATGCTTCACAACTTGAAAATGCAGAACAACAATATCGAAATCCACGCACCAGATGAACCAACTTACTACCCTTCTAATGGCAGGGGACATCCCAGTACCATACATTTAGCAATTAGTCGCAAAACTCTTAAAGTATCTCACCCAGTGACGAAAATCATACTAAGTTCAGATCACAACCCTGTATACATCCAGATTGGCGACATTCCGCAAAAAAAAACAACCAAGGGGAATGTACCAGTAGTGCAAAGCAAACTGGGATAGATACAGGAAAGATATAGAGGACAAAATAATGTTTAATCCCAACATCCGTTCGGCACAGGATATTGACCTTCATGTACATGCGCTTACTACTGCCATATTAGCATCAACTGAAAACAACATACCCATCAATACAACCACAATAAACCAACTTGAACTACCACCTACAATAAAAATTTTAGTAAAATTAAAAAACTACATTAGAAAGTAATCTCAGAAAACTGGAAACGCTCATCTTCGAAGGTTGTATAATAAAATGAACAGCTTGGTAAAAGAAGAGGTCACGAAAGAAAGAAATTTAAATTGGAACCAGTTTCTAGCAATACTAGAACCCCAAAGAGGTAACTTATGGAGAGTAACCAAGTCCACAATGGAAAAATCAACACCCATCCCACCTCTACAAGCTGCTGGAAGTTACCAGTATTCAGATAAAAGCAAGGCAAGTGTTTTGGCAGACCAGTTCGAACGAGTCCATAAACAAAACGTCGACCTTAGTACAATCCATCACACAAAGAAAGTATTCAACAATGTCAAGAAATACCTTCTAAATAATCCAGTAGTATCAGACCAGGTGAACATCGCAACGCCAGGTGAACTGAGATCCATCATCAAAAACTTAAAAAACAAGAAATCATCCGGCCCAGATAACATCCCTCCACGTTTAATAAAACAACTCCCTACCAAAGCATTTATCCTGCTAACCCACATCATAAACAACTCCATGATATTATCCTACTTTCCATCCTCGTGGAAACAATCCAAACTTGTCCCAATCAAAAAACCCAACAAACCGTCCGATATCCCCTGCAGCTATCGACCTATCAGCCTATTAAATATACTCAGTAAAATTGCCGAAAAAGTTTACCTGAAAAGAATTAAAGAATATTTAAATGAAAACAACATCATAGTTCCCGAACAGTTTGGATTCAGGCAAGGATATTCAACCACAATGCAATTAGCAAGGCTGATAGACACCATCACAGATGGATTTAATCGAAACAAGCACACCGGAATGGTACTACTGGACATAGAGAAAGCATTTGACACAGTTTGGCACAAAGGACTCATTCTAAAATTGGCCAAGATGAATTTACCATGGTATCTAGTACGACTTATAAATTCATATATACAGGACAGAAGCTTCCAAGTAACAGTGAATACAGGCCAATCCACAGCTAGAAAAGTTGCAGCGGGTGTACCTCAGGGTTCTGTACTGGGGCCAGTGTTGTTCTGCATTTACATAAACGACTTTCCCAAAATCCAAGATGTAAACTACTCCCTATATGCAGATGATACTGCAGTATTTACAAGTTCCTGGCGAGTAGACACTATAATCAACCGGATAAATACTGCAGCACAAAAGCTACTGAAATTTATGTCTTTCTGGAAAATTAAAATCAACGACGCCAAAACAGAAGCAATCTTGTTTACACGCAGAAGACCGCGTTTAAATCAACAAATAAAAATGCAGAACTCAGTTATCGAATGGACCCAATCAACCAAATACCTCGTATTACACATGGACCGAAGGCTTAATTTTTCTGGTCACTGCAAAAAGATAGCCCAAACAGCAACAGCTAGTATGTCAACTCTGTTTCCACTACTTAATAAAAAATCAGGTTTGTCCAGAAAAAATAAATTATTATTATACAAGTCAGTAATAAGACCTACTATGATTTACGCCTGTCCAGCATGGAGTAACACCTCACAAGCAAATTATAATAAGCTCCAAGTAATACAAAACAAATGTTTAAGACTCGCCGGCAATTATCCCAGATACAAAAGACTGACAGAAATGCATGAAGAATTGAAAATGGAATTCCTAAAACACACAATATACAAACTAACTGAAAACTTCTTTTCCAAATGCTTGAATAACGAGAGTCCCCTTATACAAAACATAGGAAATTATGAACTCAACACTCTTAAATACAAAAAATACAAGCACCGGTTAACAAAACATATTTTGCTATAGACTGCCTAAACGAACATTTTAATAAAATCAACGTGGTAAACATTAAAACCAAAGATTGTGACAGAGATAGTGTAGTGACAGTGCCATAGTGAAATCTTAATCCTAAACCCCAAAGACGTAGTAATTAAAACATAAACACCATGGCATGTAGGTTTCAACTTGTTTTTCCTACTCTAACATAAAATGTAAAACTGTTTAGTAATTAAGCATATGTATAGTTATGGATAATAGATATATGTACAGTGTATGTGTAAATTCATGAAAAAAATAATTTCGTTATTTACACACTTAATTGTTGACTAGTTGTTGTAAATGAGACTGATTTAATAAATGTTAAAAAAAAATAACAAGTTAGTCATTGCAAATAAGTATTTATTTGAAATTTATGAAAGTTTATAATATAATCGTACATATATAATTAGCCAGTGTGTGTTTGTGATCTGGGTAACATTGTGACATCATTTTTTCCTTAGGTTCTCGTGATTGGCTAACTGGGGACTTTTGAGGTCTCTTGATTGACAGGTATTTTGCAGATTTATTCTCTAAGAATCTACGAATATAATTACATATAGAAATATCTAGGGCAGGCGTCCCCAAACTTTTTTGACCATCGACCCCCAGAAGAGTTTTTCGACTTCGTATCGACCCCCTCTATTTTACAATTACGTTATTATAATAGGGCAAGCAAAAAATACGCTTCTGTGATTTCTTATATTGTTTATTGTATAGTGTTTTTTATTTATATTACATTTATCTAATATAATTATATCTAATTGCATTACAATAATATTATTATTACACAAAATTGCCTATCATTGTCAATTTGACGGGTATGGTTGGTGACTCTTTGCAAGATTAGCAACGTCGGGTTCAAAATTAGTTAATTTCAGCCTGAAATCGCCACGGAATTGTATATCTAACTTGTTTCTTTGTTTTGTCAAGATGGAATTAACATGGCTAAAACCAGCCTTTTTAACTTTTTTCCATAGACCCCCAATCGACCCCCGAGCCAGAATCGACCCCTAACAATGTCATGTCCCCGGGGGTCGACCACTTTGGGGACCCCTGGTCTAGGGTTTCGTAGGCATAAATTAACGTCTCAAATTATTTTTAGTTTTAACAATATAAATTTAATGTACTGAGTAAAAATGAATCGTTTTCCCATCTTAAAAAGTTTATGAATAAATAATCTAACTATATAATTAGCAAGTGTCTGTATGTAGTTTCGGTAACATTATGACGACAATTTTTCCTAATGTTCTCTTGATTGGCTAACTGGTGACACCCTCTCCCGTGATTGGCTAACGGGTGATATCCTGTCCCGTGATTCGCTGACCGGCGATGAAATTAAGATACGATAAAAAATAAAACCAAATACACATACAAATAATTGCAATTTTTATATCATAAATCCGTCATAGTTGACGGGTGAAAACCTAGTAATAAGTTACTAATAATTATAAATGTAATTCATAGTCACATTTTATGCATATACATTTATTTTTTTTACCACACGCCATACATCGCCTACCAATTTCCATATTTCGCACAATACCAATGGGACCAATATTACCATATCTAATAGAGCTAATGGAAGTTGGAACTGTCAATTTTCCTCTTTTTTTATAAATCTTGTTTGTCTACGCTACCAATGTTTTTATTATAATTAGATATCATTTTGGGAGGAGATACGGTTCTTTTACTCTACGAAATTCTATCCCAGCGAATAACATTGAAGAGAGCAAAAATAATTCTTGCTGCATTTATACTCTGCGTAGCAGTGCTGGTTTGGAAACGGATAAAGGGTATTAGGCCTTCTTCATCAAAATCATCATCATTATTTTTAATCTAACTTCACAGTCTTGTTGTAATAATCCACGTGGCAAATGATTTAAGTGACCATCATCAAAATAATTTTTTGAAAACTTTCATACCAATATTAATTTTATTTATAAAAGTTTATAATAATGTATTAAAGTTTATAAAAGTCTTTAAAAAAGTCTTAACTTCTAATAAGTTCATCTTGCCCTTTTAATTTCATGTTCTTTTCAGACTTAATTCTGCCCAAATTAGGGAACGTTACATATTTACATACTTCAATGTTGGTTATGACAATTGTGGAATTGTCAATAGTAAAGAACCCTGGTTATTTATGTTAATATGTGCTATATTTATATTTTTATACTTTTTAAGGGTTCATGAGGAAGAACAGTCCTTGTGTTCTTACAAGGACTGATCATGGGCCTTTATCCATTGTACAAACTATTATGATTATTATTATTATTTGTAAAAAATCTAATTATTTTATCTTGCACCTTGGATATAAATAAACAAATTAAAATTAAAAAGCAAATTAAAAAATAATAGGCTTAAATATACTTGTATGTTACATAAATATATTACTTACATTATTTTATACTTCCATAAAATCCAAATAAATACTTATTTTTAATGACTAACTTGTTACTAATTTAGTTACTATTATACATTAGAGATGCGTCGTTCGCGAACGAATCGTTGTAATTAATTGATACGACCGAATCTTTTAATAAGCAGCGAACGAATCTTCAGTACGCGAAATCTCGAAACAATGCTAGCGAGTGGCGAGTGTGATTCGATATGGAACGGAACGGGACGGAACGAGGGTCCGGCACAGAGCTCAGGCTGGTGGCTGTGTAGTGTGGTACACACGTACATCTATGTCTGTAGTCTGTTACGTAGCCCTCAGTCTGGATGGGCGAACTTAGAACATGGCACGAGCGAAAGCTGAACGGCAGACTCGATACACTACGCCGTACAATGTGTGTATGTGTACGTGACACGTACACGTACTACGTATACTGACACGTTCGTCGTTCGCGAACTACTAGCGACTACAGAAGTATGTATCGGTACTGTTCTCAGCTCCCAGTACACAACTATGCAATAACAAAGCCAAGTACAGCGTGACGTAGACAGTAAACACTAGATTTGTTATACGCCAACGATTCGTTCCAAAAGAACAAATCTTTTTAGAGAGTACTAAACACTGAACGAATCTTTAAAAAGATTCGCATTTCCCACCTCTATTATACATAGATTCCGTTTAAACGGACAGGTAATAAAATATGAGTTGTAGAACATATGGGAAATTCTTTTCATATGTTCACATATTTATATTATTTGAACAAATATTTATACTAGTGATCGGCCGTATGTGATTTTGGCAGGATATTTGATACAGCATCATCCGGCCTAGCGGCCGGACCGGATTGTACTGCCGTGCCGGATGTTGCTACCTATTTTATCAACGTCTACTATGAGTGAAATTTGACATGCGCCAATGTTTCTAAACATGGCATTTGAGTAACTTCTAAAAAGTGAAATAGACCAGTGTTTTGTGTTTGATAGTAAAAGAAACACGAAATGGCGATCAACGTTTCATTTCAGAATCCTGTACGATTCCTGTACAAATTTTATTATTGTACGATGTTTCCAATAAAATAAATACTTGCAAATATACAGGGTTAGGCAACGCTAATGTTCATCTTGATTATTTCCGTAATAAAAAGTGTTATAATGTTCAAATAAAACTTATTCAGGGTAATGGGGGTCAGACTATGGTGGTGTTATACTTTTTTTTTTATTTGTTTTGCAAGAGGCACTGTGGTTAATAACTATTTTTCAAACTTTACATTACACGTATTATTTAACACGATATTATAGAGCTTTTTTTTCTCTTTTCAACGGTGTAAAACTCTTATACCCTTACATAACAAAATTTTTGAGAAAAGCGACTTTTTGCGGTCTTAAAAATAACAAGTGATTAGTGACTCATAACAGTAATCTACCTATTAGAAACAATTTTATGTATTTGTTTCCATTATTTACCAACAAATAATTTGTCATTTTGAAGGCCACAAAATGCGATTTTCTCAAAAATTTTGTTATATAAGGATATACAAGTTTTACACGGTTGAATAGAGAAAAAAAAAAGTTTGATGATAATATGTAAAATAATATGTGTAGTGTAATTTGAAGAAAAGTTATTTACTGTCACACCTTTTGCGAAACAAATCCAAACAAAATTTGATACGGTTATCGTCTGACCCCCATTGCCCCAAAAAAGTTTGAACAATATTTTTATACCTCTTTTTATTAGGGAAATAGTCGAGGTGAACAGAAAGCCTGGTTTATAATAGATATGTTATGGATATATAAGCATAAAAATTAAACTATTTTCTTTGTTCTGTTTATTACAAACAGACATTTTGAAGGGTCAAACCCATTGTTCCATTATGTATGCGCTACGTTACGGAGTTATTATAAACCAGGCTAAAGTGTTGCCTCACCCTGTATACGTATCTTACTTCTAACATAATAAAAAATAAATCCTGCCGAACTCTTCTCCAAAATTACCGGACCAGTACATCCGGTAAACTGGCCGGATGTGCCAGAAGCAGTATATTGGCCGGATGTCTGTCCCATCACTAATTTATACATATTTTAATACATTTTTAATTATTATAAGGTAATTTAATAATTAAGTACTAAATAAATAAATATTATTTATCAGCCATGCTTTGTTACATATAGTTCCGGATCCATCGAATAAAAAAAGAGCCTTGAATATTTAACAAACTGAAATATTCACTAGTCACCACAAAGCTGCGATTGTGCCAGTATAACAGCACCTAAAAAGCTTGTTGAAAATTGTTTTATTGCAGCTAAGGAAAATAAAATGTAAGTGTCCATATTAACGGAAACCATGCACTAATGGGTTAATAGCCAATAATTCACATCCATATGTAGCGCAAATTGTAAATTAATCGTTCGGTGAAGTGAGAATTAGTCAATTATGATCAACACATTAGATATCAGGTACCAATTCCCCAAACCCTTCAGTAGTTAAAGATAGACCTTAATGGAAAATCGGAAAACATTCAGAAGATAGTGATCGCTAACTTAATTCAAAGTATGCCAAGGCATCTCTGAGAAGTATTGGAAGTTCGAGGAGAACACTCGTTATTAAACTTCATGTACCACCCTTATTTTACCACTGACATTAAATTTAAATGATACTCAAATTAGTTTCTTTCAGACATTTTTCTTTCTTACTGATTTTTGTGTAAATAAAGCTTTTTAACTCTGTAGGGGTTTTTCACTTCATTATAGTATATTTTGTTATACATTAAGAGGCATTTACCGTGATAATTTCAATGATATTAATAAATAGCAGTGCCCCTTTTTTTCAGCTAGTGTATTAGACAAAAACTTTTGTATATGTATATATATATATATATATATATTATTCATATAGATTATTTGCTTACCCCAATGTACTTAGAAAACCGCAAACATTTCCTTCAGCATAAAATGACACTATATCACCATTGTGAAGAAAACTTGCAGAGCCAATATCATTCATTGTAATAAAGTTTTGTTAAGTTACATAATCAAATATGATATTGCAACTATTAGTTACACTTGTTATACATTAAATAAAACACTGATTCGTCTAAAATGATATTTTTGTAGTCAAGTACTTTGAACTTAAATAACCTAAAATACAGTAAAAAAAAATAATTAACAGCAATGTTTACTCATATATGCAACATATTAAACAGAATAAATCATCTTGAACATACACACAATATTACGGATTTGAAGTTTCATCTCAAATTTAAATCGATGTTCTGATTTATATTTAACTAACAAAAATACAGTGTCTTAACAGATATGTTTATAGACACTTGCAAGCAGTGTTGCCAACTATTGAGAAGTGACATTACCGTTGGCGGCGCTGTAATTCATGGCAAAATGGCTGAATTGTCGAGTCTGTGTCAAACCGCTTGGGTCACCGGTCCGAAAAAAAAAAAAGAAATTAAGTTGGGAACACTGAAATTTTGCCAACTGTAATGAGAAGTTACTAGTTACTAGAAGTTATCCCTATTACACGATAACAATGATGAAATTATTGATTTTATCATAAGTTTTGTTCCATAAAATTCCAATATTATAACACATATAACATCATTATATTTCCTACAGTAGTACTACTATATTTTTAACGATTGCCTTCAAATAATAAATTTTAGTTCTACAGATTTTGCCTCTACAATGTTACCACTAGATAAAAGTTAAATGTTTTTCCACTTTTTTTTTGTAGTATTGTCGTACTGCACGCAAAATAGCGCGCACTACAAATTAAAATCTGTTTTATAATTAAATACTTTAATTGAACATATAAGTAAGAACATATTGATCCATGAAATACGTTTCTATTATTGTAAAGCGAATAATAATTAGAATTGGAGAGAAAACAAATATATAGATTATTAATATAGTTTAAGAAAAACATTAAACTGAAGGAGTTCAAAAGTGTTAGAGGCCGAGAATAAATACGCCAATAATAATTCGAAACAAATATCTCGAATATTAAAGACATTTAATTAAAAAAATGCCTTACATAATAACTGATATTTTTAAATCTGATATATCAGTAGAATATAATTTTACCTACGACAACCTGGTCTACAAAATATGCATGGAAATTTAGAACATTTAACTCTTTAACTGATTTATTTTTATACATTTTTGCAATGAATTTGTAATCAGTGATTCTTAAACTCTGGTCCGCGGGTAAAGGCCTTTAAGTGATTAAATTTGTTTTATATTGTAACTAGAAACTGTACAACTGCGGATTGGATGTACCTGAATGATATTAATTATAAAAAGGAAATTAGGAAATATGTAAATCCATTATATTTAAAATAACATACATACATCGACTTGAAAAAGAGGATAGTGAGACAACTATAGTCTCCATATAAATTATATTTAACCAGAACTGTTAAATAATGATTATTTTTGTAATCAATTATTTGTGGAAAACCATTACTCATATAACCGCAATCAGAAATTTGATTGAAATTACCTAAATAAACAGAATACAAAATTCTTGATACGATTAGAAATATTCAAAAAGTAATCAAATCTTTTCAAAACTATGTTAAAATTTGGAATTTTTCATATTCTCAAAATATTTAGGTTTACGGCCAACATCGCTCTTAATATTCGCTTCCCTTGAAATAAAACATTCATAAATAATAATCAATACACTTTATTATTCTAAAAAAACATTAACTTTTTCTTACATTAATCTTCACAAAATATTACAATGTAAAATATATTTTACATACATGTTTATTATTTGAAAACATTTATCGTACGTATATGCAGGGCATATATTCAAAATAATAAACCAGTTAGATAAAAAAAATAAATAAAACACTAAAAAATCTGACGAGAAAAAAAAAAAATTAACTGTAGTTGTAGCCCTAATTATTTTAATAATTATCATACAATTTGTTGATTTTTAAAAATTGTTGATGTGGTCATTTGCCAAAAGTAGAAACTAAGTGAAATCTTTTTCTGCACCTGTTATCCTACTATTCATTTTAACAACCAGTATGAAAGTATTTCAATATTTTAAGAACTGATATGCTCGTACCGGTTGAATATTGTCACTGCATAAATTTAAGTATTTATTACAATATATATAGTTTAACACATTGGTATGCGAATTTTTGTGACGGCATGTCATGACAATGTTTATTTAATAATTTAAAATAAAAATACGCCGTTAACCTGCCAAATTAAGGTAAGCTTAGAATTGCAATAAGGCGTTTACGAAAACTCTATCGGCAGATACCGGGAACATCAACTGCGTTCGAAAACAAGTTCAATGAACGTGTATAAGCATGTAGCTGTTTACCGACCGATAGATTTACTGGGGAAGATTTACTATACCCCACTCAATATAACCTTATTCTAGCTAAACTATTCTAACA
This sequence comes from Liopterus haemorrhoidalis, assembly GCA_963971575.1. NCBI lineage: Eukaryota > Metazoa > Arthropoda > Insecta > Coleoptera > Dytiscidae > Liopterus > Liopterus haemorrhoidalis. The sequence continues at coordinate 41,578,831 of OZ020614.1, read as the reverse complement.
TAACTAGTATTCTGGCTAAAGCCTAGCCTAACCTAACCTTTTTAAGGATTATTTAAGCCTTCTGTATAGAGGCAGCACATAAGGTTATGTTCAGTGGGGTATAGTAAAGATTGGCCGATGTACCATATCCACCGGTAGAGTTTTAAGTAAACGCCTAGTGATTTGGCCAAGATACACTTTAGGTATGCATATTTATATATAAAAAGAATGCTGTTTGGATAGCAGGATCACCAGACCTGTATCTTTTTCACTAGTTTATTGCACTGTCATTTATTATTTAATTATTAAAATTAATTTAGTTAACTACAACTTTTATTATGTCTTTCCATTTGAATCCGGTCGCAGTAGCACTACAAATATTGTAAGTCGTAGCAAGAAAACCTTTTTCACTGTGCCCAGCACGTATTTTCTCGTTCTGATATCCAGGCCTTATAGTGTTACATCGGACAGTGTTTCTTTGTTCCTCATTTTTTATCACATTTGACCATCTTATATCAAGATTCATTGTAAGCAACAGTTTTGAAAATTTCGCAAAAATAATCTGGAATACAGAAAAATATTTAAAAAGTTTCCCTCAGTAGTCAAAACCAACATTTTTTAATAATAAATAGTTTAAATGTCATTTATAACATTATAATATCTACTTACATTAATTATTTAAAATATGTACATATGTTTATTAAAGGTTAAACAATAAATGACATATGTATCAAAATTTACTAGTAGTTCTAAGTTTATAATAATAAGGTCTAAATTAATATTATATATGAATAAACCATATGTATTGATGTAATTTACTTTCTAATTAATGTTCTTTATTAAATTGTTTACAAAATACTTCAAAATGAATTAAATATTACATGAATAAGTTAAATTAATTTACGGATTTTAGAAATGTTATCCAATAAACACGGCTTCTACTTTTCACATATTTTTTTATTTTTTCGAAGTTGGGAACACTTCCCTTATCAGTTTTAGTACATTTGACACAGAGTCTGTGTCTGTGTCTGTGAATGTGTTCTGTGGTCTAGTATTCAGCTGTCAATATGCTAACAGGGAACAGGTTAATTTAAGCACAGTACATTTTTATTTTATGAAAATGTATCTATCGGCGTTCTAACAAAAAATCAACACCAGAACATATGTAATAATTTCAAACAGTACTACAGTCGCGTAGTTCAATATTTGACCACCAGACTGCGTATCCGAGCGTGTCAGTTCTCAATATATACTTTCAATGCACTAAATAGAGCGTAAGAATCCACCAGAAATGCACCAAAACTGGGGCGTAGTCCGAGTTTGGGGAGTTCAAAAACAATATCGAACAATTATTTTTTTATTGTATGAAGATGTCTGTTAGTAATAATATATTTTTTTTTTTTTTTTTATTGTTGAATTATAACTTTTAATATTTTAATATTCAGTACAAGAAAAATAAATATATAATAAACATTAACTACTAACTTAATCACATTCAAAACAAAAACTACACATTGCAAACTCCCAATAGACCATATTAGTGTGTAGTCACATACATGTGCTGTCATCTGAGAGCTGAGTCCTTTCGAAGTTTAAAATACATGGGACATTGCTTTTGTTACCTTAATTTTATAAATATTTTCAATTTTGGAGCAAAAAATATATATTTTTGATAAATATATACTAATATATACAGTCCAGACACTTTATATTATAGAATAATGATTTTATAAATATATAAATAAGGATTCGAAGATATATTTATAGGTTACGTTTTTAAATAATATGAAAATCGGAATATCTTTAGTATTTATTTAATTAACACTAAGTAATCATTAATATTTTGTTTTAGAATGCATATTGGTGTATTGTTTTGCTCCGAATTGTAACAATTACATCTACATTATTAATTGCAAATTTTTTCGTTTTTTGACAGATGAAAATGAAAAACAATAATGGAAAATTAAAAACAACATATTATTCCTTTAAACCATTTAGATATGGCACACACACTTATTGCTATGTTACTTGCCATAATAACGATTATTAACGTAAATTTTTCAAAATTAACCTGCAAAATAATATTGTTCTGCAAAAATAATTCCATATTAAATTATAATGTATAAAATAAGAATTTTAATAAATAAATATTGACTTGTAGTTTTGATGTGAAGCATTCTCTTACTTTGAAAACTTAATTTATATTTCCAAAATACAATTTAACAAAAAAACAACATGCTAAATTCAAATAAAAGGAATCCAACCGCGAGACGGCAGCACTGAATCCCATTTTGTGACGTAGTTACTAATATGGTCTATTGCCTATTGAGAACTGACACGCTCGGATACGCAGTCTGGTGGTCAAATATTGAACTACGCGACTGTAGTACTGTTTGAAATTATTACATATGTTCTGGTGTTGATTTTTTGTTAGAACGTCGATAGATACATTTTCATAAAATAAAAATGTACTGTGCTTAAATTAACCTGTTCCCTGTTAGCATATTGACAGCTGAATACTAGACAATTCAGCCATTTTGCCATGAATTACAGCGCCGCCAACGGTAATGTCACTTCTCAATAGGGATTTGCAGCTAAGTACCCTACCATCTGGTGAGCGTTTCATGAACTTGTGTACATCAGATAACATTTCGTTTTGTGTATTGGTTTTGTATGAAGTTTGTTTTTAAAGTTTTATTATAATCATTGAAAAATGTATAATACATATTGTTGTGTGCCTATGTGCAATTCATTGCAAAGAAGAAACCCGGAAATATCGTTTCATTTGTTTACACTAATATCAGACACCGTACGGTTCGAAACAAAATTGGGAAAGCAAGAGGTTAGGAATCGACGCGATGTTTCGATAAACAATTTAAAAATTGGAAAAAAAGTGAGCCCTTATATCAAAGTTTGCTCATTACATTTTACTACAAAAAATATTTTCAATTTTGTATTTATTATCGCATATCTTGAAAATTCCTGTTATTGTGTGTGGGTTTGTAATGCACAAGTTTGTAGGCATAATGCATAAATCTTTATGAACTCTCTGTTTTTTTCAGTGACTCCACACAATATTATATGCCCAGCGTTGTAGATTTCTACCCCTTGGTAAACAACACGCGAATTATTATTTCCCCCAATATAGTTAAAATAATCGACAATGGAAAACCGCCATAACTTAAAACCAGATCACAAAATGTAGTATTTTAGATGTTTACAAGTAATGTCACTTCACAAATCAGAAAATCCCAAACCATTATTTAATTTTGTCGTTTTTTGATACACTTTTCGCTATTATTTACTAGTAAATGTCAAGTGGTATCTGATTTAGAATGGTTTCAAAAAAATCCGCGTGGCGCTACGATCTTAAAATTTTTCCCCTATAGTGCGTTCAAAGGTAAGTTTGCAGTACAGGGCATATGGAGTAGTTCTTCTTCATACTCTCTAATGGGTTTACACAGGGCTTGGGTCACCGGTCCGAAAAAAAAAAAAAAAATAAGTTGGGAACACTGAAATTTTGCCAACTGTAGTGAGAAGTTACTAGTTCCTAGAAGTTATCCCTATTACACGATAACAATGATGAAATTATTGATTTTATCATAAGTTTTGTTCCATAAAACTCCAATATAGTACTCTTATAACACATATAACATCATTATATTTCCAACAGTAGTACTACTATATTTTTAACGATTGGCTTCAAATAATAAATTTTAGTTCTACAGATTTTGCCTCTACAGTGTTACCACTAGATAAAAGTGAAATGTTTTTCCACTTTTTTTTTGTAATATTGTCGTAATGCACGCAAAATAGCGCGCACTACAAATTAAAATCTGTTTTATAATTAAATACTTTAATTGAACATATAAGTAAGAACATATTGATCCATGAAATACGTTTCTACTATTGTAAAGCGAATAATACTTAGAATTGGAGAGAAAACAAATATATAGATTATTAATATAGTTTAAGAAAAACATTAAACTGAAGGAGTTCAAAAGTGTTAGAGGCCAAGAATAAATACGCCAATAATAATTCGAAACAAATATCTCGAATATTAAAGACATTTAATTAAAAAAACGCCTTACATAATAACTGATATTTTTAAATCTGATATATCAGTAGAATATAATTTTACCTACGACAACCTGGTCTACAAGATATGCATGGAAATTTAGAACATTTAACTCTTTAACTGATTTATTTTTATACATTTTTGCAATGAATTTGTAATCAGTGATTCTTAAACTCTGGTCCGCGGGTAAAGGCCTTTAAGTGATTAAATTTGTTTTATATTGGAACTAGAAACTGTACAACTGCGGATTGGATGTACCTGAATGATATTAATTATAAAAAGGAAATTAGGAAATATGTAAATCCATTATATTTAAAATAACATAGATACAGCGACTTGAAAAAGAGGATAGTGAGACAACTATAGTCTCCATATAAATTATATTTAACCAGAACTGTTAAATAATGATTATTTTTGTAATCAATTATTTGTGGAAAACCATTACTCATATAACCGCAATCAGAAATTTGATTGAAATTACCTAAATAAACAGAATACAAAATTCTTGATACGATTAGAAATATTCAAAAAGTAATCAAATCTTTTCAAAACTATGTTAAAATTTGGAATTTTTCATATTCTCAAAATATTTAGGTCTACGGCCAACATCGCTCTTAATTTTCGCTTCCCTTGAAATAAAACATTCATAAATAATAATCAATACACTTTATTATTCTAAAAAAACATTAACTTTTTCTTACATTAAGCTTCACAAAATATTACAATGTAAATAAAAATATATTTTACATACATGTTTATTATTTGAACAAATTTATCGTACGTATATGCAGGGCATATATTCAAAATAATAAACGAGTTAGATAAAAAAAATAAATAAAACACTAAAAAATCTGACGAGAAAAAAAAAATTAACTGTAGTTGTAGCCCTAATTATTTTAATAATTATCATACAATTTGTTGATTTTTAAAAATTGTTGATGTGGTCATTTGCCAAAAGTAGAAACTAAGTGAAATCTTTTTCTGCACCTGTTATCCTACTATTCATTTTAACAACCAGTATGAAAGTATTTCAATATTTTAAGAACTGATATGCTCGTACCGGTTGAATATTGTCACTGCATAAATTTAAGTATTTATTACAATATATATAGTTTAACACATTGGTATGCGAATTTTTGTGACGGCATGTCATGAGAATGTTTATTTAATAATTTAAAATAAAAATACGCCGTTAACCTGCCAAATTAAGGTAAGCTTAGAATTGCAATAAGGCGTTTACGAAAACTCTACCGGCAGATACCGGGAACATCAACTGCGTTCGAAAACAAGTTCGGTGAACGTGTATAAGCATGTAGCTGTTTACCGACCGATAGATTTACTGGGGAAGATTTACTATACCCCACTCAATATAACCTTATTTTAGCTAAACTATTCTAACATAACTAGTATTCTGGCTAAAGCCTAGCCTAACCTAACCTTTTTAAGGATTATTTAAGCCTTCTGTATAGAGGCAGCACATAAGGTTATGTTCAGTGGGGTATAGTAAAGATTGGCCGATGTACCATATCCACCGGTAGAGTTTTAAGTAAACGCCTAGTGATTTGGCCAAGATACACTTTAGGTATGCATATTTATGTATAAAAAGAATGCTGTTTGGATAGCAGGATCACCAGACCTGTATCTTTTTCACTAGTTTATTGCACTGTCATTTATTATTTAATTATTAAAATTAATTTAGTTAACTACAACTTTTATTATGTCTTTCCATTTGAATCCGGTCGCAGTAGCACTACAAATATTGTAAGTCGCAGCAAGAAAACCTTTTTCACTGTGACCAGCACGTATTTTCTCGTTCTGATATCCAGGCCTTATAGTGTTACATCGGACAGTGTTTCTTTGTTCCTCAATTTTATCACATTTGACCATCTTATATCAAGATTCATTGTAAGCAACGGTTTTGAAAAACTTCGCAAAAATAATCTGGAATACAGAAAAATATTTAAAAAGTTTCCCTCAGTAGTCAAAACCAACATTTTTTAATAATAAATAGTTTAAATGGCATTTATAACATTATAATATCTACTTACATTAATTATTTAAAATATGTACATATGTTTATTAAAGGTTAAACAATAAATGACATATGTATCAAAATCTACTAGTAGTTCTAAGTTTATAATAATAAGGTCTAAATTAATATTATATATGAATAAACCATATGTATTGATGTAATTTACTTTCTAATTAATGTTCTTTATTAAATTGTTTACAAAATACTTCAAAATGAATTAAATATTACATGAATAAGTTAAATTAATTTACGGATTTTAGAAATGTTATCCAATAAACACGGCTTCTACTTTTCACATATTTTTTTATTTTTTCGAAGTTGGGAACACTTCCCTTATCAGTTTTAGTACATTTGACACAGACTCGTTTACACAATGACACTATCCTTTTCTTGCTTGTCGACGTTGCCAGCTCTAAAACGCGCTGATCTGTGAAGACGCAGTATTCTACAAATGGCCATTTGTTTTTGTTGAGTGTTATTTCGAGTTTTATAAGAGTTGATTTTTGTAAATCATACGAGTTTTTCATATTATTATAATTGATACATTTGACACTTTTACAGCATTTGGCAACACCGCTCCCATTTTCCATAAGAGCGTTAGGGGAAAAATTTTAAGATCGTAGCGCCACGCGGATTTTTTTGAAACCATTCTAAATCAGATACCACTTGACATTTACTAGTAAATAATAGCGAAAGTGTATCAAAAAACGACAAAAAATAAATAATTGTTTGGGATTTTCTGATTTTGTGATGTGACATTACTTGTAAACATCTAAAATACTACATTTTGTGATCTGGTTTTAAGTTATGGCAGTTTTCCATTGTCGATTATTTTAACTATATTGGGGGAAATAATAATTCCCGTGTTGTTTACCAAGGGGTAGAAATGTACAATGCTGGGCATATAATATTGTGTGGAGTCACTGAAAAAAACAGAGAGTTCATAAAGATTTATGCATTATGCCTACAAACTTGTGGATTACAAACCCACACACAATAACAGGAATTTTCAAGATATGCGATAATAAATACAAAATTGAAAATATTTTTTGTAGTCACTATCATTAAAATGTAATGAGCAAACTTTGATATAAGGGCTCACTTTTTATCCAATTTTTAAATTTTTATCTAAACATCGCGTCGATTCCTAACCTCTTGCTTTCCCAATTTTGTTTCGAACCGTACGGTGTCTGATATTAGTGGAAACAAATGAAACGATATTTCCGGGGTTCTTCTTTTCAATGAATTGCACATAGGCACACAACAATATGTATTATACATTTTTCAATGATTATAATAAAACTTTAAAAACAAACTTCATACAAAACCAATACACAAAACGAAATGTTATCTGATGTACACAAGTTCATGAAACGTTCACCAGATGGTAGGGTGCTTAGCTGCAAATCCCTATACTGCAAACTCACCTTCGAACGCACTATTGAGAACTGACACGCTCGGATGCGCCGTCTGGTGGTCAAATATTGTACTACGCGACTGTAGTACTATTTGAAATTATTACATATGTTCTGGTGTTGATTTTTTGTTAGAACGTCGATAGATACATTTTCATAAAATAAAAATGTACTGTGCTTAAATTAACCTGTTCCCTGTTAGCATATTGACAGCTGAATACTAGACAATTCAGCCATTTTGCCATGAATTACAGCGCCGCCAACGGTAATGTCACTTCTCAATAGTTAACATATTTTCAATCACAAGATAAACTAAATGTTTCTCATCTTAACTAACAAAATAGGAACTCCGAAAAATTATTATTTATTTTAATTTATTAAAGATTGATATTAAATGCTTCTTCCTCGTCTTGATTTATTTCATTTTTGTATGTTTCGTTTGTTTTGATTTTAGAACCCACTGAATCCGGCAGTTCATAATTAAAGCAGCATTTGTTGTATCTTTTAAGTCCAGCCTTTACTGTTTATATTGCATTAATAGTATCAACCTGAAGCCTATTTCTTAATTTGTTTTCAATTATGTTCAAATGATGTTTCAATGTCTTTCTACTTCAGCATTAGAGTGTGGCAATACTAACAATGATGTGTGTGGAGAAGGTTGTACGGGTTGCGGATATAAATGATTTTATTTTTTCATCAGAGCTACAACGTACGATCATTGTGAGATAGTAAAAATATAGAAATTAAACATTAGTAAAAGTCATAATGTCAAATAATAAAAAATAAATAAAATAGTCAGTAGTTAAAATATAAATAAATAAGAAATAAATAAATAGTAAATGAATAAATTAAAGAGGTTTACAAAATATTAATTACGTAGCACACAAGTTATAATACAATTATAAATCATCAACAGATGATTTAAAACAGAAACACACAAGAATTTGCACTAGCGCACTAGAACGCAATTTTGGTCACTAGATTGGCTTTCAATACACCATATTAGTGCAAAATGCACCAACTTGGCATCACTGCTTGCAAGCCCTGCACCCTGGTCATGCATATGGGCGACCTTGAATAGCATTTTTAATTTCAACCGGAAAAATAGACGTCGGTAGTTACGATATTAACGTACTTTTTGAACGACAGATGTCAGTAAAGTTAAGATATTAACGTACTGGCATAGAGTAATACTATGTTCCGTAACTGCACACATAACTACCGCGGTCGTGGTTACGGTAAAGTCGTGGTAAGTTGTGGTTACCCAGTGGTTACCTGAAAACGCGTTTTAGTTACGGAACGGTAGTCACACCTCACAGTTGATAAAACAGACAACTGAACTATCATTTTATGGACGTTATAGGTTATAGATATTCTCTTACAAATTTATTAATAAAAATATTTGTTTTGTTAGTACTTGTTTACAATGGCACATTTTATAAGAATGTATATGATTTTTCCCGATATTATTTTTCACGACATCGATCAATATTACTAAAAATCAGTTACTTGTACCCTTTTCACACTAGATCTTTAAGATCGGATGTTTAAGTGAATGTATCTTTAAACGCTAATGTGAAACCGTACCAAGATTATTAAAGTAAAGGTTGTCTCGTAACGTTCTGACCAATCAGAGCGTGAGAGGGAATACGTCATAATACGGATTAGTTCAAACTAGAATATATAGTGCGTTCGAAGGTGAGTTTGCAGTACAGGGCATATGGAGTAGTTCTTTTTCATACTCTCTAATGGGTTTACACAATGACGCTATCCTCTTCTTGCTAGTCGACGTTACCAGCTCTAAAACGCGCTGATCTGTGAAGACGCAGTATTCTACAAATGGCCATTTGTTTTTGTTGAGTGTTATTTTGAGTTTTATAAGAGTTGATTGTTGTAAATAATACGAGTTTTTCATATTATTATAAATGACACATTTGACACTTTTACAACATTTGGCAACACCGCTCCCATTTGCCATAAGAGCTATAGGGGAAAAATTTTAAGATCGTAGCGCCACGCGGATTTTTTTGAAACCATTCTAAATCAGATACCACTTGACATTTACTAGTAAATAATAGCGAAAAGTTTATCAAAAAACGACAAAAAATAAATAATTGTTTGGGATTTTCTGATTTTGTGAAGTGACATTACTTGTAAACATCTAAAATACTACATTTTGTGATCTGGTTTTACGTTATGGCGGTTTTCCATTGTCGATTATTTTAACTATATTGGGGGAAATAATAATTCCCGTGTTGTTTACCAAGGGGTAGAAATCTACAATGCTGGGCATATAATATTGTGTGGAGTCACTGAAAAAAACAGAGAGTTCATACAGATTTATGCATTATGCCTACAAACTTGTGCATTACAAACCCACACACAATAACAGGAATTTTCAAGATATGCGATAATAAATACAAAATTGAAAATATTTTTTGTAGTCACTATCATTAAAATGTAATGAGCAAACTTTGATATAAGGGCTCACTTTTTTCCAATTTTTAAATTGTTTATCTAAACATTGCGTCGATTCCTAACCTCTTGCTTTCCAAATTTTGTTTCGAACCATACGGTGTCTGATATTAGTGGAAACAAATGAAACGATATTTCCGGGGTTCTTCTTTTCAATGAATTGCACATAGGCACACAACAATATGTATTATACATTTTTCAATGATTATAATAAAACTTTAAAAACAAACTTCATACAAAACCAATACACAAAACGAAATGTTATCTGATGTACACAAGTTCATGAAACGCTCACCAGATGGTAGGGTGCTTAGCTGCAAATCCCTATACTGCAAACTCACCTTCGAACGCACTATAGAATTAATATAAATGCTGATAATTTTATACTGATTTATATAAAATTTAAGGTGATGGGTATTTGTATTATAGTTAATAAATAACAATAAAATCGATTTCAAATATAATTTTACGAATATTCAAATATAAATAGAAAAACAAATTGCTATAATAATATAGTAATTAATAAAATTGGAGGTTTTATCAGTTTTTAAAAACGGCGTATTTTAACGAAATTTGGTACAATAGAGTAGAACCAGGAACTGGATCAAATATAGGCATGATATCTCAAAAAAAAAAAATTCTTAGGGAGTGTTTCTGGGTAAAAACTGGTATTAAAAAACTTAAAATATTTCATTTATAAACAGAACTATCTTAACAGAAAAACTATACAATAAAAATTGTTTATAAGAAAACAAATCTTATTTGTTCTATACATTTATTCAATTTGATGAATATTAGGGTAGTTTCAGGGGGACACCCTAAAACTAAAATATTGAAATTTTTCACTTATTATTCTCTTCACATCAAAAATGAATGTAAGAAAATTTATTTAGAACAAAGAAACATTCCTTTCAAAGGAAAAACACATTAACACAAGTAGAAAATCAAAAAATTAAACGATATTTTTATATTTATATTACAAAATTCAAACTTCACGTATATATAACATATACAATAAACAAAGGCTGCGTACCGTTAGCACAGAGATGACGTACTTTTACCCCCACCAGTTCAAGTTATGAGACAACCTTTACTTTAATAATCTTGGACTCGAAAAGGGTACCAGGCGCCATATACCAGTTTATATATATATATATAGGGATTTGCAGTACAGTGACTGTATAAAGATAGTGTGGCCATACGATGGTCTCATTTTCTATTGGTCGAGCTGAAGTCCGCCATGTTTCTACCACATTTGTTACAGATTATATATGGTTTACATGTGTTTAGCTTGTGTTTCAACAGATTTAAGTGATATTTTCAAATAATATACGTATATTTAGACGTTTAATAGTGAATATTGTTGTGTTTGTGATGAGTAATGAGTAATGTAGATAATGTAAACTGTGTACATATTTTAAATTGTCACAAATTAAAATTAAAAATAATGAAACGATTTGTTATGTTTAGGTTTAAAATTGCTGGGAAAAAAGGCTAAATGAACATAAAAAACATTATGCCAGTAAATCAATGGATGGCTTCACAATTATAAGAAGTATTTACTTTCATTAATTTTAATGTTATTCCATGCTGATTTCATTTTATTTTTCACCTGACCATAATTTTAGTTGAATAAATGCATAATTGATAATATATACATCAGTTTTCTTTATTAATATATCATTTATACCATGAGTTCAAAAAGAAATTGCATAAGGGTTGGCTATGGAAAATAAAAGTAATGCCAACAGAAAGCTTTAGAATTATTTTACTGTCTGAATTAATTAAATCACTCTTGTTGTCATAAGTTATTTATTGTTACATAAAGCTTGTAGTATACATCAGTGTTTCTCAACCAAAAACGCACCGCGGACCAGTAAAATATATAATTTTCTAACGCGGACCACTAATAATAATTGTTGGTTAATTTTTTGCAAGAAAACAAATATATTTAATGTGCTACTAAATAAATTTTATTTGTAGAAAATCACAGAAAGTTTACAGAAAATAAACAAAATATAAATTATTTACATAAAAAATGTGTCTAAAAAAAAACAAAAAAACTGCAAAAAAACATACGAAAACTTTCGCGGACCACTAAAATTTTTCTGCGGACCACCTGTTGAGAAACACTGGTATACATTATTTTATTTTTCCATAGCCAACTCTTATGTAATTTCTTTTTGAACTCAGGGTATATAACATGTTCTGCTTATTCTTTTTTAATATGAAAATATCCTTTTTTTTTATATAATAATGCGTTTTCCAAAAAATTAGAGAAATGTTGGGTTCTCTAATTTTTATAGAACCTTATCATCATTTTTTTCCTATCGTTTTATTCTAATTCTAATGTCCTGTTTGAACTTGTTTTCTTAAATTTAAAATATTCAAATTAAAATGTTTGAAATTACCGTTTTTATAAAAAAAAAAATGTTTTAGTTTTTATAGGTCCTCAAATAAATTTATAAAATAATAAAAACATATCTCTTATATTTCCTTTCATGTCCTTTTTTAAGAATTTTTTTCACATGTTTTCTTTTATGTTACAAACATTTCAAAAAAATACCTTCATCGGTAGGCAATTTTAATATTTATCTTAATAAATGTTGAATCATATACATGTTTTTTCTTAACAATAAATTGATATTCACATATACATAAACATAAACACGTAAAACTATTAAAAATTTAAGAAATATTATAATATATTAGGATATATTAACATTTATTCTATATAACCCAATACAAATCTGGAATAAACATGGCGGCTACAGTTCATATGGCCACACTGTCTTTATACAGTCACTGTAATTTGCAGCTAAGCACCCTACCATCTGGTGAACGTTTCATGAACTTGTGTACATCAGATAACATTTCGTTTTTTGTATTGGTTTTGTATGAAGTTTGTTTTTAAAGTTTTATTATAATCATTGAAAAATGTATAATACATATTGTTGTGTGCCTATGTGCAATTCATTGAAAAGAAGAAACCCGGAAATATCGTTTCATTTGTTTCCACTAATATCAGACACCGTACGGTTCGAAACAAAATTGGGAAAGCAAGAGGTTAGGAATCGACGCGATGTTTAGATAAACAATTTAAAAATTGGATAAAAAGTGAGCCCTTATATCAAAGTTTGCTCATTACATTTTAATGATAGTGACTACAAAAAATATTTTCAATTTTGTATTTATTATCGCATATCTTGAAAATTCCTGTTATTGTGTGTGGGTTTGTAATCCACAAGTTTGTAGGCATAATGCATAAATCTTTATGAACTCTCTGTTTTTTTCAGTGACTCCACACAATATTATATGCCCAGCATTGTACATTTCTACCCCTTGGTAAACAACACGGGAATTATTATTTCCCCCAATATAGTTAAAATAATCGACAATGGAAAACTGCCATAACTTAAAACCAGATCACAAAATGTAGTATTTTAGATGTTTACAAGTAATGTCACATCACAAAATCAGAAAATCCCAAACAATTATTTATTTTTTGTCGTTTTTTGATACACTTTCGCTATTATTTACTAGTAAATGTCAAGTGGTATCTGATTTAGAATGGTTTCAAAAAAATCCGCGTGGCGCTACGATCTTAAAATTTTTCCCCTATATGTTTGACACAGTCTCAAAAAACATTTCACTTTTATCTAGTGGTAACATTGTAGAGGCAAAATCTGTAGATCTAAAATTTATTATGTGAAGGCAATCGTTTAAAATATAGTAGTACTACTGTAGGAAATAGAATGATATTAAATGTGTTACAAGAGTACCATATTGGAATTTTATGGAACGAAAATTATATTAAAATCAATAATTTCATCATTGTTATCGTGTAATAGGGATAACTAGTAACTTCTCATTACAGTTGGCAAAAATTTTATTATTCCCAACTTAATTTTCTTTTTTTTTTTGTAGCACTTTTGACCTAAACCTCTATATTTTATACTGTATTGCGAACTCTATTCCTTCTATCTCTATGGATCAGCATTTTCAAAGGTTTTCGCTCCACGTGGATTCAATTTTAAAGTGTTTATAAGTGTGGCCTAACCATGCAACTAATATTTCCTGTAATTTACACATCAGTATTAACTGCATATATATGGATAAGTTTTATGTTATTTACGAAGATTTATAATTTACCTGGCTTGGTTGTCGACGAGGTTTTCCATATTAAACAAGGAGAAATCATTTGCTACGATAACAGCTCATATGTAAGTATTCAATTAATGTTTATACGTCATATTAGTATGTTATAATTAATCGTGGTAGTCCTAATATAACCTAAAAGAAATAACCAACAATGGTAAAAATTTAACCTATAGTGCGTCAAAGGTGAGTTTGCAGTATAGCTGCTATGGCAAATGGGAGCGGTGTTGCCAAATGTTGTAAAAGTGTCAAATGTGTCAATTATAATAATATGAAAAACTCGTATGATTTACAAAAATCAACTCTTATAAAACTCAACAAAAACAAATGGCCATTTGTAGAATACTTCGTCTTCACAGATCAGCGCGTTTTAGAGCTGGCAACGTCGACAAGCAAGAAAAGGATAGCGTCATTGTGTAATCCCATTAGAGAGTATAAAAAAGAACTGCTCCATATGCCCTGCACTGCAAACTCACCTTTGAACGCACTATAGAGTACCCTTTTTGGTGCATAGTACTTTATATTGAGTAGTGACATTACCGGTGGCGACGCTGTGATTCAAGGAAATATGGCTGTTGGCTCTAGTACTCAGCTGTCAATATGCTTTGTTCTGTCTTGAATGACAGCCAAAAACACTACAATATATTCTGCTTTTATAGTTTTTCACAACTTCTGTCGACATTCTAACAAAAATTCAACACTAAAACATACGCAATAAGTTCAAACAGTATTAGAGTGTCTAGTACAATATTTGACCACCAGACAGCGTTTTCAAATGTGTCAGTTCGCAATTGGTTTTCTGAGCATTTCAAACACTTTATAACTGGAATTAACATGCATTGCAAAACTAAGCTTTAATCCTAAGAAATGGTTCGATTAAATTCCAGTTAATGTATCAAGTGAATGAAAGAAATATTTTTTACCAGCCGTAAGTGATATAATACATTTCTTATTATTGTTAATAATAATAATGGATGCAGACATTAATTCCAAGTTTTTGTACTATCACCTTGGTAAGCTAGCAACTAGGTAATTAGCCTAAGTTAATAAGAGACTTTTTTTAAACTTTTACTTCTTTCCATTCGTAACTGGAATTTTACCAATAGTTCTTTTTAATTGACATTAACAATACTTTGAGGAATATTTGATATTAATGTTATAATTTCTTTTACAGTACGATGACAAAATTACAACACCACCTGGATTGTACTGGGCGAGTAAGTTCACTACGGGTATGTTCGGACTTTGCGATAAATATTGGTTAAGACTTCTAAGTTTCGCCTGTGGACTTGTAAACATTGAGTTGTTTCGTCGGTTGATTTCAATATCAAAAGCTGATAAAGGGCAATCTCAACATGCTCCCATTGAAGTTGAATATCGAACTAAAGTAATTTAATATTTTTACATTATCTTTAAATAGTTCAAGTTAAAATAGGGCACAATACATTTGGCCATTATAAATAGAAACAAGTTGAACTGGATCCGGAAAGTTATTCCCCTGGCTCCAGTATTAGATTACATATTTTTCAGAAAATTGTTTATATTCTTGCTATATTTTGACTTATATATTTATCTGATTAGCTGCTGAAGAAAATATGTGAGCTATTAGGTGCTGTAAATATGACTATATTTCCACCAATGTACTTTTTCTACATGATTTATTATACTGATGCATTATCGATCACAGTTGTGCTATTAATGCTGTATTTATCGAAGACTGATAAACAGCTTGTAGCCTGTCTTTTAGGTATGTATCCAAACTGATATAAAGTAAATGATCTCTATTTAATTGTCAAATAAAAATATCCTTTTTTTTTTACAGGATACATGTCGTTATTGATTCGTCAGACAAATATAATTTGGATTACGCTGGTCGTAGGTGAATACATTTTTGCTACACTAATTGAGATAGGATGGAAGGCAAAAATAGAAGACCGATTTTCCTTTAAAATGATATACACAGTAACAACAATAAAGACAAGAGGTGGTGTTCGGAAGGATTTGTTTACTCTTAAGCAATTTTTAAATATTTTTTGCTATGGGACAATATATGTAATTTTTCTTATTGCACTATATCTGAACGACTGGAGTTTGGTTCTTGGTGACAAACAGGCCCATAAAGTATCATCTCATATAATGCAAATATTTTACTATTCTGCTTTTTGTTTCGTATTTTGTTTTCCGTTCTTTATATCAGAAGCTAAATTGGTCTTAAATTTTTTGCGAAAAAGGTTGTTGTTTACTGTTGCTGTTTCCATAGTAGTTGGTATTTTGATATATAGTAATACGATTATTCATCCGTTTTTACGGGCTGACAATCGGCATTATACTTTCTATTTTGTAAAGAATATTCTTTTAAACTGGTCTAAATACTTGCTTATTCCGGTCTACGTATTTTCTCTCATTGCACATGGTATTATATATTTGAGGAAAAATACATTTTTGACCTATCTGATTTACTTTTTCGGGACTATGGCAGTAATTGTACCACAAGGACTTATTGAGATTCGATATTTCTTAATGCCCTATTACATATTCAGATCCCGCATTCATACTAATAATAAATGGTTACTACTTTCGGAGACGGCAATAAACGTATCCATTAATTTTGTGTATTTTTACATATTTTTTACGAAAGAAGTTCATTGGTCTGACTATAAAGAGCCTCAACGAATCATATGGTAATCTAAGATTTGATTTTTGCTTGATTTGTGTTTCTAATATTGTTGTGACATTCCATAGTAGTGTTTATATGAAAATTAATTACCAATTTTAGTTTTAATTGTATAATAAAAACTAGATGTCCATTTCGATAGTCATACAGTCGTCATCAGGACTGTCTTTCTAATTTGAAGGAAAGATTCGATGTTTCAAAATTTAAACCTTTATAAAACATTCAAAATTAGTTATGCGCTATCTAAAATTATCTAATTAAGTTAAATAAGATTTTTATACTAGAACCTTATTGTTAATTGTGTTCTATATGGCAGCCTAAAAGCTAGCGTATGTCTTTTCTGCTGTTAAAATTACTTATGACTTTTATTTTATTTATTGTATTAATAAACGTGAGGAAAAATGTGATTTTATGTAATAAGAAGTATGTAAATATTAGTCATTTAAATGACTATAATAATAGATTGAAATTTTGACTTTGGTATCCAGATTTTATATTAAAAGTATTTGTACTTTTGTGATGTTTGACAACAGTGGCGTAAGGTCGGGTTTACACGTGTTAAGTAGCTAAATCAAGTCACTAAAAGTTTAGTAACTTGCATCATGTAAACCAGTAGTTTATTACTTGATCAAGTACTGGATTTAGTAGCAAACTACGTCAATATTTGTGAAAGCAAATAGAGAAAAGAAATTTGTAATACCACTTATTTTCCTTCGAGATAACCATTTTCTGACCCATATACGTTTCCTTTTTACTTAAGATATTTATTAGTATTTACTAACTTGCAACATAAATGCAAAATACATGCTCGAAAGCTTGTATTGATTATATCATGTGATATACTAATACATTTTACCAAACAGTGTGCAGACAACACTAAATAGAAAAAGTATTTAGTTTAGCAGTTTGATTTAGTTATTCAGCCGCGGGAGGGGCCTGCCATTTGGAGGCCCGTTGAACCTCTAAATCAGCGTTTCTCAACCTGTTTTACTCGTGGACCCCTTTTAAATTATAACCCTACTCTTAAAATAACAAAGTATAGTTAGTATAAGAAAACTAGTTATTACACAAGATGCTTAAAGATATTTTAATTTTCTTTTAATACATAATAAATAGATGCATATTAAACAAGAAACACCAATCAGTTTTCAAAATGACCACCTCTGGCTGTTACACAGCGCTCAAGTCTGCGGCCACGCGTCAATAGAATATGAAGGATTTATTGAAAAAAAAAAAAAAAATATATGAAAGATTTTCAATATTGAGAATTCTCAACCGCCAGAACGACATGGTGTTTGCTACAAGTTCACAATAAGCTTGTGAGAAAGCGGAGGCGATACAGAGGGGTCAATACTCTGCTTCATACTTTATGAAACGTCAGCATAGTGGTAACGACCACTAAGCTTAATTTTTTTGAGAAAGGGGTAAAAATGTTTGTCGAAGTAGAAAACCATCTTGAATTCGAGAGTAAATAAACTGAACAACTCCCTCTTCCCAGCAAGATTCAGCGCCAGTTCCTGCTGATTGGTCGCCTAGCAGCTCTGATCTCACCCTTCTGGAATACAAATTTTGGCCTGTGCTTCAGGACATAGCTTGCACGAAGAGATACCCTAAATCGCTAATCTGAAACCTGATGAAGGCAGTGGCGGGGTTTTCTGTAGAAACCCTTCGTAAATCTATTGACGTGCGTCCCTTCATTGTCGTAGAAGGGACTTAGGCGCTGTGTAACGTCCAGTAGTGGTCATTTTGAAAAATGGTGTTCCTTGTTTAAAATGCATCTATGTATTATGAAGTAAAAGAAAATTAAAATATCTTTAAGCATCTTGTAGGATTTCATTGAAAACTTTGTAACAGGGTAACAGCCAAGGGGGTGAATTTACCAAACAATAAAATGCATTGAATACACACCAGACCACAGCCAGGAACCAAGTCTCTTACAATTAATTTTGATTCCTATTTATACCAGACATAATTTGCGAATGTTATTATTTATATTCTGTCTGACGGCCGTTATTTGTTTCTCCTTTTTTAGCAATTTAAAAAAAAAAATAAGTTTGTCAAATAAAAAATCGTTTATCAAGCGCGTAGGCGTAGAGAAAAAAATGTAAAGAAAAGATTTTTTTTAAATTTAATTTATATGGACCTATTTCTGCAACGAGGCTAATCGCCGATGCCATCAGGCGAGGTCCTATACCTGGATGAGGGGTTAATGTTCGTGAAAACGGGAGTAATGTTAACATATTATTTTCGCTCGAATAATATCACCAACGGGGATTCGAATCAGCCACCTTACAATTCAGTCTGTATTTACCAGTCAGAACTGCGTAATTTAACGTTGGCTAACGAAAAGTTAACGACGAAGTTTTTAAGTTGAATTGGTTTTACACACAACGTTATATATCCCAACCAGTTGCAATGCAGTAAAATAGGTTGATGATACTTGAAAGATGCGCACATTGTCGAGGAATCTCAGCATTGTTATTAGCAATAGCTCTTGGTAGTAACAAACATCAGTTACGTATTTATGTTTTGGCGTGCGGTGTTATCTCTTGTTTTTCGTAAGTTTTAAAGCGGAACAAAATATAAACTGTACGATGGGTTCAAACTGGTACAACTAAACTAAATTTTATTGTTTCCAAGTCCGTGGCCAATCAAGACTGCTTGAAGGACTGCAAACTTGATACGTCGGACCAAATCTCTTTTTCTTAAATTTTCAGAATTTACGCTCCATAAACGACGAGATCAAGTCCGCCGGGGGTTCTGTTCTGCTGTAAACGAGAAATCTTTAATTTTGCGTTAGTAGGCAACGAAGGACCGGCCTAGATCTGTTGAAAAGTTTGCCCGTGTATGATAGGCTAATCACGCACACGTGTGAAGATTCAGACACAAGTATATATATATACACACACACACACACACACACACATATATATACATATATATATATATATATATATATATATATATATATATATATATATATATATATATATATATATATATATATATGTATATGTATATGTATATATATATGTATATATATATGTATATATACAGATGCTAGTGGTCTAGGTCTTAAACCATCCTCCGCCAGGCACTGCACTTCAGGTTTACCACGCGGTAGCACGTCATAGGCGAATACAGACACTGAAGACGTGCGTAAAGAATCAAGCAAACATGCTTTTTGCTCGCGTGTTTGTACCGAACTACACTGCAGTGGTCAACGTTCTAAATGACATATTGCTTTTGGCTTACTTAGGATCATGACACTTTGTACTAAACACTACGCTGATAATTTGCACAACTGCAGCGAAATAGTTCTGTATGGCAATGGAACGTGGAAGATTACTAAAGCATCAAATGTTAGCCGGAGTTTGCCAATCAATTCTTACGCATATTTTACTTCGAGTCTAGTAGTAAACTCTGATCATATGCTAAACAAAAACCAATAATGTGCATATGGGAGGACGGTGGAGAAAGTGGTAGTAGAAACGATCAATATTAAAAGAACCTAATATGACCTAGAGCGAATTGTAGCACTTGGCGAGAAGTACCATTAGACGAAGATGTTTTCTAAAAGCCCTCTGCTCCACATACTTTTCCAGGAACAGGTAGGTTGCACGGTACTTTGAAATCATTTCCCTTTTCAATTATTTTTTTATTATCAAATATAAATTTATCCCATCTAAAAAATTAAAGTATATTTATTTGAAATTGAAGATTAAAGACAAGATTTCATTATGTCGGTGCTCCATTTTATCAAAATTTTCTGGTCACTTGACCAACAGGGGTAATCCATAACGTACATATAAAGACAATCGTAAAATAAAATTAAATAATTTAAAACAGTGTATCTAAACGTCTTTGACTCGTTACGTATTGTAATAGTCACGATTACGCGACCCTCAGGTGTGTGCTAAGTAACTCTTAGTGACTTTTTAGAAACTGTCTACGACCCATCTTTGAGTCACGGCCTATGGGCTGAGAAACACTGCTGTAAGGTACATACAATATGACAATCTTTGCAAAATTTGTCTTTCTATGAGATAACTTCAAGAGTTGGATCCTGCGTACAAGTAAACCTTAAAGTTTCGTAAATCATTTTTTGCTACCGGGAAAGGAGAGGGGCGTATATAGAGAAAATTCAGCTTTGGGTTACCCCTTGTCAAATTTTCATTAAAATCTTTATGATATTAAAAATTATACAGTTTTGTTTTCCTAGTACATATGTCATTTGTCCGCATCCGAAGAAAACTCAACATCGACACGATTAATACTCATTTTTTATGTTTTCCAAGCTAATAATTCTTGTATTGAAAATATAAAACTCAGTTTTTAAGGTTTTGTAGGTATAACCACCTAAAAACCCTTATAACGTCACTCATGTGTCTGTCTGTACAGTAGAAATTGTAGCCAAACGGCTTAACATAGAAAGTTGAAATTTGGTATGCTTATACAACTCTTTGATCCACATATAGGAAAAATAGTGAGAGTTCAAAAAACACATCCCCAGGTAAATATAAACAATAATTAATTAATAAATTATTTAATAATGAAAAAATAATTCTTTTTTAAAATTTATTGTGCGGTATCAAAAGAATGCTCTTAAAACGTAGATTGAGGAACAAAAATTAGTTTTTTTAAATACGTTTCTTTTAACACGATTTTAGTCAAAAATGTGCCCAAAGTTCTTGTCCCGCCCGTTTTTACCCATGGGGGTTAAACTAAAAATCTGAAAAAATTATAAGTAGTATACATTGATCTAAGCCAGAAACGTACGACAAGAATTTATGATCACATTTCGGTTTTGGAAAATATTGCTATTTTTGACAAAATTAATTATTTTTTTAATTCATGGCTAATTTAGATAAAAATAAATCGTTTATAGTGAAATACTTATTAATCAAATATCACATTTTTAATAGTGAGAAATACGTTTTTGAAATTGAAAAAATATGAAGTATAACAGAACTATATTTTGCGGCGGACGCGATTTACGTCAATAGTATCCCTCCGCCAATGTCACTTAAGTTACATTGAGCGTTCGCAGACACTGCATCACTTTATAAGCAAAATTGTTATTTAGTTAAATCTAAATCAATATATATTTATCATTTTCTGTAATTTGTCAGTGGTCGAATAATAAAATGAATTTAAATCTTTATAGAGAACGTACATTTAATATGAACCCACTATAGAAGCCATTTATCAATATATTTCTTATTAATTTAATGAAGACTTGGATACGAAGTAAACGCAGAAAAAATCGCTGGATTTTTTAATTTACATTGACGTAATTTCCTATGACGTAATATTCGCAAATTATTTAAATTTAGTTTAAACAAATTAAATGGAAGCTCTTAGTACTTAAATATCGAATAAAAATTATTTCAAAAATCTGTTGATTTTGATGTGAGTATAGAATTTTTTTGTCTTATACATCCAGCAATCTGTTGACTTTTTATACTTATTAAATACCTACAAAACCCTGAAATGTGTGAAAATTCACATTTCACATAAATTTTTTAGAATACCTAAATTCGTGACAAAAGTTCCACAATTTTAATTATAATGTCTTATGTATAATAACATTATTTTCGAAACGTACACCGGGATAGTCCTATTTCGAGATGAGCAAAACAGTGAATTTTAAAGAACGCCGTGATCAATGATCGTTCGTTTTGAATCGCGGTGATTTTAAACGGTGACCGTGATCACTGTTCAGACTTCAGAACCGGTACTTAGATATATTTACTGCGGTGAACGGGACTGTTTCACTATCAGTGATTGTTCACTTAAATGAAGTTATGTGCTAAGTCTAATCCACTGTAATTCTTCCAAGCTGTTTTATTATGAAATAATTATGGCAATCCATATTTACTGGTAACTTAAAATGTACATAATATTTATGTAGCCAACGGAGTCGCCGAGCTCGTTAAATCGCGCCGTTTTGACTAATTTAATTGTGAGGTTGCTAGTTCAATTCCCCGTTGGTGATATTATTCGAGCGAGAATAATATGCTTACATTACTCCCATTATCACAATCATTCACCCCTCATCCAGGTGTAGGAGCTCGCCCCCTGGCATCAGCGATTAGCTTCGCTGCAGAAATAGGCCGATGTAAAAAATAAATAAAATAAAAATAAAAAATTATATATTTATTAAAAATTGTGTCAAAAACAATTTTATATGTGATCTTTGGATATTTTTCATATACTTAATAAAGATATTTGTCTCTATATCACTAAAATTATCAATATGTTTTAGATATATTATCAAATATTATAATAATCACAATGTTATAAAATATGCGTTAAGATGCAATTTGTAAAATCACTGTCACCATGATTTTATGTTTTTTGTCATCGTTACAAACAATAACTTATAAATCTTGATGTAGCGCATAATTAGTTCTATTGCTTCGAGAGTGATTTTTTTTTAAATAAAGCGAATCTCGGATTTGCTCCAGTTTAGTGCTCGTCATTTCCAGGAAAAATAACGATGGACGCTACTGTTTAGGCGCATATGTTTTACATTACTACACAGACGAGCACCGCAGTTGTTTTCGACGCCTGTGCGTCGTTCAGTTCAGTACACGCTACAATGGCGTTTAACTAGCGCTATGTGTAATACACAAATACTAGATTATACAAACATTTTACAATACTACAACGACGACACATATTCTAATACTAAGAATTCATTCAAAACGTTACTTAAATTAATTAGATTTAATAAAATTGTGATAATTTAAATAAATGGATGATATATTAAGGTAAGGACAATAATCAGTTTTTGTAGGTTTTGTGTATTTTATATATATATATATTTATATATATGTATATATATATATATATATATAAATTTTATAACCTGTATTAGTTTTTTTTTTTTCAGCACACATGGTTTAAAGTTTTTATAATGTGTGCTGCGATCGATATTATATTACAGAACATCTGATAAAATAACGTGCATTGTTTAATATTTTACATTTTGGAATATATTTTTAATATTATCTTATTTTAATTTTTTTCTTTCTTTTATTTTCAATATATTGTCAGGGGCACCCGTTTGTTTAAATATAAAACTATAATAAAAAATTACGCAAAATTTCTTTTGATTGAAAAAGTTTTGCATAAACATAATTCATTACTAATAAAACGTTCAATTCATTACTAATTAACTATTAACGTATTTGCGAACGTAAATAATATATAAATTAGGTTGAAAACATAAGTTATACTATTATTATTATTATTAAGTAAACGACCTCTTTCCGTTAATTAATTTAAATAAAATGTCAACTAAACCTCAAATACAGGGTGTTTGTTTGAAACACCGCACCTCGAATAACTCCTTTATTTTAAGGGATACAAAAAATTATTCAGAAGAAATTTAAACTCTAGTCCGCTCAAAGGTGAGAATGCAGTATTGCTCTTATGGCAAATGGGAGCGGTGTTGCCAAATGTTGTAAAAGTGTCAAATGTGTCAATTATAATAATATAAAAAAATCGTATGATTTACAAAAATAAACTCTTATAAAACTCAAAATAACACTCAACAAAAACAAATGACCATTTGTAGAATACTGCATCTTCACAGATCAGCGCGTTTTAGAGTTGGCAACGTCGACAAGCAAGAAAAGGATAGCGTCATTGTATAAACCCATTAGAAAGTATGAAAAAGAACTACTCCATATGTCCTGTACTGCATACTCACCTTTGAACGGACTATAGACAAAAGGGCCCACTTAAGGACTATAATAAGAATTCTGCATCACTTCCGGTTTCAGCGGAAATTGTTTCAACTTTTTATCTAACATAGGGAATCGGTACTTTATTATTTTTTTCTTGAAATTACATTAAATCAGATTTACAAGGATATCAAAATAGCATACTTTAATTTAAACCATTTCAAAATGGCGACCATTTATTTACAAAATAATAAATAACATAAAAATCGTAGAAACTAAATTATAAAAATATATAACATATAACTAGGAAAAACAGTAAAACAAAATAAGACTTAAGTTAGTAATAAATTAAGGAAAATTTACAAATGTTTAATATGACGTTATCCACACATTTTCTCATTCGTAACAAAAAATCCTCCATTACATTTAGAAGGGTATACTCTTGAATTTCCCTGATGGCTGTTCTTACCCTATGTTCTAAGTCTTCTAACCTTTACCTTCAGGATACTTTTCTTGGTAGAGTTGCTGGGCCCTAACAGAATTTATTTGCCATTCCCCGAATGTCAGAACCATATCTGTCATTTCTTCATTTGAATAACGTACGTAAGCCATAATTACAAACGATTTGATGTTATCACCTTTAATATCAAACTCGTACTAACAGGCAATTTGGAGGTTTTATTTGGTTTTTTTATGTAACAAATTCATTTTCAAAACTTGCTATGTTTAACTTTGTACGATTTATGTTATTTATTATTTTGTAAATAAATGGTCGCCATTTTGAAATGGTTAAAATTAAAGTATGATATTTTGATATCCTTGTAAAGCTGATTTAATGTACTTTCAAGAAAAAGAAATTAAAGTACCTATGCTAGATAAAAAGTTGAAACAATTTCCGTTGAAACCGGAAGTGATGCAGAATTCTTATTACAGTCCTTAAGTGGGACCTTTTGTCTAGTTTAACTTTTCACCTGAAGAAATTTTTGTATCTCTTAAAATAAAGGAGTTATTCGAGGTGCGGCGTTTCAAACAAACACCCTGTATATGACAGCTAAATCCAAAGAGACACACATTCACAAACACTAACCACTCGAGAGACTCTTTACCACAAACACTCATTTATCCACTGAACACCACAGTCCTGAATAACATCGTCTAAAACCATTTGTGTCTCACATGTCTCTGAATATTGTTCTCCATCTCTTTAACTGGACACTACACTAACGTACATACGGAATTACTTGGTTAAATTTTTACTTGACCAACCGAAGACGCTAAATGTCTCTAACCCATCATTGTCTTAACTAAACTTAACTTTATGATGGCTTGAACTCAACCCTCAAACATTGTCCTAACCTTATGACGGTTTCAATTCCACTACCCTGAGAGGCTTACATCGCTCAACTGTAAAATATCATTTCACACCGCGGTCAACCAGACGACAATTATTATTCATAAATTAAATAATTTCATCTCCCTAGATAAGTAACCCAAACTAATATTTATTTTAAAGACAGAGTTGTCATCTTTATAAGAATTTGCGATTCTCTTTTCATGTTAACTTTACAAAGGTCTCAAGTTACAGTAATAAACATGTCTGCCTTTAATTGTATAATTATTTTGAATTTATTTATGAAATTTTATCTCTGAAACAATACCAAAATTACCTCCCTTACATATTTTTATGTATACTTTGGTTCAGTGGCGCACCCAGGGGGGAGCAAGAAAGAGGGAAATACCACATTTTTTATCACCATGGTCTTCAGTAAATATATAAATTAGTGTACTTATCTTTACAATGAAGTGATTAAAACAAGAATCACCTTTATTAACAACACCTGATTATTCAAAATATTGCTTTATGGTCTAAAAGTTTTGTATTTTAAAAATTACTACACTATATATTATTATTATTATAAACACAATAACTGTAAATAAATTGAGTGAATAATTATTTAAAATTAGAGAGATGAGGACCTTTTTTTTAGGTCATCACTTACATTTCAGAAGCGATGAGCTTTATTTAGATTATCACTTTTTTTTGTCTTACGCCCCCCCCCCCCAATTCCTGGGTGCGCCATTGCTATGGTTTACATAACTAAAAATACACAAAAACATAGCAATCGAACTAACTTTTACTCTAGGGACTAAAAATTCGATTATAGTACCCCTAATATAATGTGGATTAAATGAACATATTTAGTATGGAACAAATGAGTATTTATTTTATTAATGTAGGCTATTAGCCAGTAAACGTTCTAAAGTAGTCATCGAGCTGTAATGATCTCTTCCACATTATTACTGTACTGGATTCCCATGGCCACCCAATCTGAATTAGGAGCTTTGAGAAATGAATATGGAAGGTTTAATTTTTCTTATTTAGTTTTTAAGATGGGTCGATAAAGACAAATACTAAAATCCATGCCCTGGCCGGGTTTCGAACCTGGGACCTTTATACACGCGAAGTAGGGTTGTTACCTCTGCGCGATAACTGTGTAATAGATAGGCCTTCAAAAGATATTTTTATAGGTGTTATTCTGAACAAAGTTGTTGATTAACTACAGTGTAAATAAAACCGTACTGCTAATGCCGACAGTTGCTAAAGGCGCTCGGAAGCGGTGTTAGCGAAACAAAGATAATGTTAATCTATAACAGGTGCTAACAGAGAGAGAATACAATTTTTGGATTCGACCTAGGAAGTTACGTGACGAGTTCATATTAACACCATAAGTTTGGATAAATATTTTACTAGAACAGAAACAAGATTCACTAAATTATGCCAATCAGACGTATGGCGCTCTTTGTCATCGAGATATATGTGCTGGCCACATTGTGAAGTAATTGACATTGTACAGTTTAAACTAATATTGCAAACTGTACTTTAATTAAAACCATTAGAAATATTCAGACCAATTCTGTAACTCAGTTACTATGATCATAGTAACTAAATTTGTCACTATAAGCAAGGTCAGTTACTATCATAGTAACTTTGGGGTATTTCGTATTCCGTAAGACAAAAGTTACTACAATATTTAGTAACATGTTACTATAAAAGTTCCTATCATAGTAACTACTAAATGCTCGTGTTTATAAGTAATAACTTAGTTCTTATCAGGGGCGTAGCAACCAAAGGTGCAAGGAGTGCGATGCACACGGGCCCATGAGCTCGAGGGGCCCACGAGCTAAAGTGCCAATGGGGCCTTATTTTCATTAATACTTACCATTTTTATTTGTTTATTTTAATTTTTTTTTAATAAATAAAGGACAAAGAAGAGGAAAAAAATACCATTCATAGGATTAAATACATTCATATGATTAAATACATCTTTCGCTTCTTCTTTTTTCTTTCTTTTCGCCGCCCCGCTCTGATGTTTCGGCATATTTATCCTTATAAGTATATACTATATTAGACATGTATTAAACATAAAAAAAATATCTTTTTAAACTTACCTTATGATAAATTAGCACAAATGAAAATTCTAACGTATTTTTAAAACAATTGCACTCAAGCTTCAGGTAAACTTTAAACTAAATATTAACAATACAAATTATACAAAATCAGGGTAAGAGTTGAAATAAATGAAATCAAGTAAAAGACCGTTGTCTACGGACAATTCAGACTTGTGTCGCGTATTGTATAGTTAAGCCAACATTCAATGTGACTATTGCATTTCGTTTTTTACATTTAAAATATATATATATATATATATATTGAACAATTTGCGACCTCCTATTTCTAAATCTAGGGAAAAGACAATTAGATCATGGAGCACAGAAATTATAATTATTAGGTACATACATATGTATATATTTCCTGGCAAGTTGTTTCTTTAGGCATTTCACTTAATTTTGAAAATACAGATTGCATTTTAACAAAAAATCATTTTAATTAATTTTGATTATCATAAAAATAAAACAACTTTTATTTGAAAATTTTTTTCGAATAAGGCACAAACAGACAAATTTAAAAAATTAAAATGACATTTAGAACTTAAAATGAGCCAAAAGAACATTAAAATTTTAAATAATACAAGGAGTAAGGAGGGGCTCCTTAATCCCAGTGGCACACCGGCCCACAAAGGTCTTGCTACGCCACTGGTTCTTATGAAGATAAAATTGGCGAACATTTGATTTTAAGTGTAATTTTTAGATATAATAAAAAATGAAGATTAGTAAAGATTATATAAAATTTTTAAATTAAATATATATAAAATATGTAGGTATGTATATATATGAGTGTATATGTATGTATATGAGTGTAGCTAAATGTTTATATTGCAGGAGATGAAATATATTAAAGATCAAAAAGTCTTTTCCAATTCCTCATTTTTAATAAGAGTCTTTTTTAAAATTATTTAAAAAAATAGTTTTTGTTTTTAAAAAAATTAACAAAAGTTCTATTCAGTGAGGCAAAAATAGTTTCATGGGGGAGGGTTATAAAATGAGACGTATGGAAAATGACAAAACAAGGAAAATGCATTGAAGTAATAAAAAATCTAGCTTCATGGGAGGTTCTGTCCCCCATATCCCACCCGCCTGCGCCACTGGTTCTATTGTCGAGAATTTGTCTTTGCATTCCGTTTTCTTTTTTTTTTTTTTAGTTTCTTCACTCATTTTGTTTTTTTTTTATATATATTTTATAAATGAATATACCATAATATATATTACATAACAACAAAATGATGTAAGCAATACAATATTTTGACATTTTTAACCTCAACTGTCATCTGTATATAAGCCGTTCACTTTTGTAAGGACAAACTAAATCTGGTTATTTTGGTGTTTTTTATAGTGTATTACTGACTTTTAGAAACTTGATTATATTGTAAAAAAGGCTTTACAGTTTTGGGTTATGTTTGTATTATTTTAGGTTAGTATTGCATTAACAAAATATTTAAGATGTCACTATTCAAAATGAAATATGACAAATGATATTTTTTTAAATGGTATATTTATAATCTGAGTTTTCAAATTATTTTTCTGTAGTACCAACATGACATACAGTTACAAAGGTGCAAACTGTTGAAAACAAAATTTCCACTTAGTTAGTTTTTACAAAAGTGAACGGCTTATACCACCAATGCGCCTGGGTGTTGCGCTTCTGTAACTAACTTCATTCTTTTCGCAGTAACTGTCACTAAGATATAACTTTCATAGCGACGTCACTACAGTTGGATATGACAGAATACGAAAAATATTTACTATTAAAGTCACTATAAAAGTTATCTTGTAGTAAGGTAACCAGATTTCAGTGAAGGGTAACCGGGACACAGGGAAAAAGAAGGTCCTCACTTCCCAAATCCAAGTGAAGAGCAAAAAAAAAAAGAGGTCCTCACCTCTCAGATTAACTAGTTGTAATATTT
Source organism: Liopterus haemorrhoidalis (assembly GCA_963971575.1). Classification (NCBI taxonomy): domain Eukaryota; kingdom Metazoa; phylum Arthropoda; class Insecta; order Coleoptera; family Dytiscidae; genus Liopterus; species Liopterus haemorrhoidalis. The sequence goes on along the minus strand of OZ020614.1, from coordinate 41,548,963 downwards.
CTTTTCTTACAAATGCAGAATTATTTAAAAACCGGGACAATCGACCGTCCCGAAAAAAATTTTCGGGACACCGGGACAATTGGCCTAAAACCGGGACGGATGGTCACCCTATCTTGTAGTAACGTTACTACACGGTAACTATTATAGTAACTTTAACAGAATTGATCTGATTATAATATCTACAGTCCGCTGTAGCTCTCTCCGTGTCAAAGTGTAAAAAATCAATGCCCGTATTTTATATTGACCTTTATTAAAATATCGCATATATATGGAAAGACATTTTATACAATTTAAACTCGGGTATATTCGCTAAGAAATGTGTTAAAATTATTGTCATGTATAAATCTTGAAATCTTTATAATAATAATTATAGTTCCAGTCATGCGGCTTCGAATAGAGTACATTAGAGCAGTGTTTCTCAAACTTTTTGATCCCGCGACCCCGAAAGACCTCCCGAAGAATGGGTATGTGTAGAAAAATATCCCGCTGGGGGGGGGGGGCTTTAAATTCAGAAGGAGTTAATTTCTTTTGTTTCATTGCATTGAAACACTCATAATTTTGATTAACAGCAGATTTATTTTTAGTATGAACAAAAATTAATAACTTATCTTTGGTACATCTTTGAACAAAATATTCTATGTATATGTTTCGACATATAATTGAGTTTACTAAACATGTTTTAAATTAAATTTAATGTGATGAGTGAGCCTGCTTATTTTGGCACAATAAATTAAACCTTTAATTTAAGGTTTAATATCGGTCAGTGCAGATCTCATAGCGATTTCTATGTTGCTAAGACGAGGGCGCTGCTTTGTTTTCATGCTGGTCATTACTGAAAATGCCATTTCGCATAAATAAGTGGTTGCAAATGGTAAGAGAACTGCCATTGCTAATTCAGCGAGTAGTGGATACTTTGTTTTCACACTAAGCCAAAAAGAATTCAATGTTTGCTTACTAAACTCTGTTTTAAGTTTTGTATCACAACTAAATTCGGTAAAATCTTCTTGGGCACTGGGAGATGTTCACTTGTTCCTTGCCCCCCCCCCCCCCCAGAAGGATGGAAATATGGATTTAAAAGTAGAGATGAAGAGCTTTTTGTTTTTAGATTATCACTTGTATTTTAGAAGTGAAGACCTTTTTTTTTTGGTCATCACTTGTATTTCAGAAGCGAGGAGCCTTTTTTTTAATATCATCACTTTTTTTTGTCTAACGCCCTCCCCCCCCTTAAAAAAATCCTGAGTGCGCCACTGTGATCAATTATGATTTTTATAATTAAAATACCTATTATCCAAATTATTTTCAGTGATAAAATCATATGTACTTGAAAACATTACGAACGTGCCATTTTCCACACTTGATTTTCATAAGCTTATCTTCTTCATAAACGCATGAATTTTTTCATACAAAATTAATATGTTCGTGTTGTCACCTTGCAGGAACATACTCAGTTCATTTAGTTTCTCGAATATGTCTGACAAATAACACAAGTTGCAAACCCAAGTTTCATTTTGAAAGATATTAGAAAAATCGGACTTTGTTTCTGATAAAAATATCATTATCTCATCTTTCAACCCTATTAGTCGTTTTAATTTAATTTAAAAAGACTATTAAGTGCACGAAATTTTATGAAATTTATAATACGTATGGCATCATTTAAGACCACATTAAGATCTGGTTATGTATACATATTTTTTGCTACTAATGCTTCATAGTTTAGGCAGGGACTGGAAGCTCGGAGAATTCCCCAACAGCGCACAAATTTTTGAATGTTTCATATATTGTATTCAGGCTCGTATTAAAATATTCATATTGTTTTTATTATTTATATGTGCAATTAGAAGTAAAAATTATTTTATATATTTTTTATTTCTAAACATCAATCCATAGTTAATTTATAAAATACAGTCGAACTTCCGTAAGTCGAATCATCATAGTTCACTGAAAAAAAAATTCGAGTTATAGAAATAACAAAAGGAATAAATAACGCTTTCATATAAATTTATTGACAATAAATACATATATGTGACTGCATGAAATCAACAAACTTTATATGGATGTACATATAAACATATATAACCATAAAAAGACTAAAGGAAGGAGGCTTTGTGAATTTTTGCATACAAATTTTTCTGACGAAAATTACGTAATTCCAACGGCCACAATGGCTGCCAATATTCTGTTGTTTTTGTATCAAAAAGTGATTATTAACATTTATTTTGATAAATTAAAGTATAAATATAATTAATAAATAATTTATGTTTTAATATTAAATTACGCACTTAACCTGAAATTTAGTCAAAATGGTTAGCTATACTGTTTGTGGCCGAGCAAAAACGCAAAATACAAATACTAAAAGAAGTACTTTTCATTCGTAAGTATTTTCTATTCATATTATTTAATTAAATTAATGAGATTTTGATAAATCTCAACATACACGTTACATATGGACAATGGCGTACTGTCATAATTTTCTGCTATAAGTTCTGCACGTATTTATTTAGCTGTGTGTATCCTTATTTTATAATAATAAATTACATGTATAATAGTGTTTTATTGATTGTTTGTATCTCCTATCTTTAGCTTCTTTTGAAATTATCAAGATTGGTATTTTGTCTTTCTGTACCGATAACAATTATTTTTATAAATAGCCTTACGCCACTATACAGCTGGAAACTATTGTCCGCCATTTTAAAAGACCATGTTGGTCTTTCCAAATATCATGTAATATTCCTTCCTTTAGTCGTTTTATTCAAGGTATATAACATACATACAATAAAAATAATAATGAATAGCAAACATTATTTCTTAAAAAATGTAGTGATTTTTGATTGTTTTACATTAAAAAATTGTCCATCCACAAAGTTTTCTGAAGTTGTTAACGCGCGATACACTTCGTCTGTAACAGTCTCCTTAGAACACAAATATTTAGAGCCCTGCAAATCCGCGGATATCCGCCACTTTTCTGCGGATGCGGATAAATTATCATTTAAATTGTGGGGATGCGGATCGGATGCGGATTATATATTATATCCGTTTATCCGCAATATCCGCGTGAACATAAAATCTTCGGTTGAACGCCTCTTCCTACGGAAGACGCATTTAGAACCCCAAAAATGTATCGCTGGCATTTGTATTGGGCTTATGGCAAGAGTGAAATAATGATACGATACGGCACTTTTTACTTTTTTTAAGCTTATTTAAATAGTTAAATATAGTAGAGTTTATATAACAGTCGTAGATAACAAATTTAAAAAAATAAAAATATCTTAAAATTCTTGAAATCGTCATATAACTTTCATCTTTTAATAATAGGATGAATTTAAGAATTTAGTTTTATTATTAAGAACTTATTAATTTTTTTTCAATTTGCTGATCTTATAGGACTTTCCTTGTTATTTATTGGTCATAAATGTGATAAAATAATCTGTTTAATTATTTCTAAATATCGCTACTCTAAAATAATAGTGAGATATCTTAAAAAACTAAGTTTTTGAGATATTGCTGTTTAAAGTTATACATTTTATATAAACTTAGTTTAAGAGTCTACTAATTGTAATTTCTACCTTTATTTTTTAATCTATATAATCTCACGACGTTAGATAGAAAACATATTTCTGGACCAAGTAATATTAATGTGATGAAGTTAAAATAAAAATTAGTAGTGTTTTAAAACAGCGATATGCGAAATAAGGCAAAACATGTTAGATATTTCTAAACAAACAGCAAATCCTGTGCGGATTGTGCGGATATTTTTGCGGATGCGGATTGGATGCGGATACAGGAAAACGTATCCGCGCAGGGCTCTACAAATATTCGCTACACTTGCTTAAAAACTTATGGTAATCTTTGTTTGTAGGTTTATAAAAAATTCGAGTTTAGGAAGTTCATCGTCTTCAAAAATCCCAAATTTTACTTCGAGTTGCAGAAAAATTTGTCTTGGAGAAATTCGATATACAAAAACAAATTTTTATGTGAAATGCGAACTTGACGCAAAAATTTTCGAAAAAATTCGAGATATAGAAAAAATTTACTTATAGAAGTTCGAGTTATGGAAGTTCGACTGTATTTGAAAAAAAAAAAATGATCTATTAATTTTTCTGCGACCCCCAAATATTTTTCGCGACCCCCAAGGGGGTGTGACTAATGATGAGCGCGTACCGTGAAATTTCCATGTCACTTCGTGACACGGCCGTTCACGGTAAAATTGTGAGTGAACGTGATTAATATTTTTCTTTCGTGCGTGATTGTGCGTGATTTAAAATTTGTTGTGACACGTCCTGAGTACAATCACGGCGTGCCACGACTCACGACATAAAAATTATGTACATGTTTGTACAAGTTTAAATGTTAGTAAATAGAAGGAATAAGAAGAAAGAATTGTCTATTTTATATCTATGTATGCTGGGTTTTGTATCTCTTTCTACGTGATGTTCTGTGCTTTCTACGACGAAGCAACATGTCTCAGTTATACATTAGTTAGAAAACATTTTTCTGTATCCAGTAATATGTAATGTAATAAAATTCAAAAAGTGTTTTAGAAACATGTTAGTTATTTCGAAACTGACAGCAAATCCTGTTGTGTGGATTGTGCGGATATTTTTGCGGAAGCGTATATTTATATTTTAAAAGCTTGCGGTGCAAATCGTAGATATGCGGATACGGATACAAAAAAAAAAAAAAAACGTATCCGCGTAGGTCTATACTTATAGTTTAGTGCAGCGATCGCCAACCATTCGGACCTCACGGACCAATAAACTTACAATTTTGAATCCCGCAGCCCACTATAATGTACAGAAATAATGTTCATAAAAGTTCCATTTAAAAAATGGTAATTATTTATTGCATTAAAAACGGTAATTAAAAGAAATGGTAATTACACTTGTTTAATAGGGGATAGGCATGATTTTTTTAATTTTTTTTTATTATATTCCTCTTGTTGCATATAAACATAAAAAACAGTTTTTAACTTTTTTTTTTAATTTGAAGGCTTAAAAAATCATAAATGTATGTAGCGCAAACGACGTGTGACGTCATACCCCTTCTAACTGACGCACGACACTACTAGCTTACCCAGCGAACATAGTCTGTTATGAACTTATTTGTTTGTATAACTTTTATAGGTTATGTAAAGTTAGAGTGATTTTAATTAAAATAAAGTTTAATTCTATAAAAACAATTTATACATGTTTACCGAATTAAATTTTATATTAAAATATATAAAATATGGAAGATCCAGGACCCAGTACTTCGAAACATTATCGAAAATATTGTTCAGTACCGATGTGCACAATTAGTTCAACTAGAAATCCAAAAAAACAATTTATATTATTACCTGATGGCGAAAAACAACAGAAAAGGCGAAATTTGTGGCTGAAAGCTATGAGGCGAAATAAAACCGATATTTCAGAAAAAAGTAAACTTTATGTTGTGTGCATAAATGCATCAATGTTGGGTAAATTATCACTCTGAGCCCTAACAAAATCTTTATCTGCCATTTTAATAGTAAATGCGTGAAAAATTGTTTAAAAACAAATACAAAACTCTCGAACAATACAATATACACACGTGTAAAGATTATGTTGTAGCTGTATCTGTGACGTGAAACCCCTATCGTTTGACGTTATACTCAGTCGTTTTTACTCGGCAACCTTCGCGGCGTGGTCGGCTTATTTCAAATTTACAATATTTTAATTAAAAAATTTGGCTATAATATTAATTAAAATGTGATTTTTGTTTTGCTAGGTGACATAACTAACATTAACATTTCGAAATAATGTAGTTTTAAGGAAATACAAATTTTATGCATATCCCCTATTATAACATAACTAGGTTATTACCCGTCAACAATGACGGATTTATAATATAAAAATTTCAATTGTTTTTATGTGTATTTGGTTTTATTTTTTAACGTATCCTAATTTCGTCGCCAGTCTGCGAATCATGGGGCAGGATATCACCAGTTAGCCAATCACGGGAGAGGGCGTCACCTGTCAGGCAATCAAGAAACATGGTGTCCCCAGTTAGCCAATCACGAGAACTTTAGAAAAATTGACGTCATAATGTTACCGACACTACATACAGACACTTGCTAATTATATAGTTTGATTATTTATTCATTAACTTTTTAAGATGACAAAACCATTCAATTTTACTTAATACATTACATTTATATTGTTCAAACTAAAAATAATTTGAGACGTTAATTTATGCCTACGAAACCCTAGACATTTCTATATGTAATTACATTCGTAGATACTTAGAGAATAAATCTGCAAAATATTGTTCATATCGGTTAAAGGATATAGGCTTGTCTAGAGTTTCTCGTTTATGCCTACGAAACCCAAAACATTTATATATAAAATTTTATCCACAGTTTCTTAGAGAATAAATCTGCAAAATATTGTTCATATCAGTCAAAGGAAACAGGAGTATATAGAGTCTCTTGTTTATGCCTACGAAACCCTAGACATTTATGTATGTAATTATATTTGTAGATTCTTAGAGAATAAATGTGCAAAATATTGCTCATATCGGTCAAAGGAAACAGGAGTATCTAGAGTCTCTTGTTTATGCCTACGAAACTCTAAAACTTTATGTATATAATTATATTCTTAGATTCTTAGAAAATAAATCTAAAAAATACTGTTCATATCGGTCAAAGGAAATAGGAGTATCCTAAGGTTTCTTGTTTATGCCCACGAAACCCTATACATTTCTATAGGTTATTTTATCCGCAGATTTTTAAATAATAATTCTGCAAAATATTTTTCATATCGATCAAAGAATATAGAAGTGTCTACAGTTTCTTATTTATGCCTACGAAACTCTAGACATTTCTATACGATGTTTTATCCGCAGATTTTTAGAGACTAAATTTGCAAAATGTTTTTCATATCGATCAAAGAATATAGGAGTGTCTAGACTTTCTTATTTATATCTACGAAACTCTAGATTTTACTGTATGTTATTTTATCCGCAGATTCTTAGAGAATAAATCTGCAAAATATTGTTCATATCGGTCAAAGGATATAGGAGTCTCTTGTTTATGCCCACGAAATCCTAGACATTTATGTATGTAATTATATTTGTAGATTCTTAGAGAATATATCTGCAAAATATTGTTCATATCGGTCAAAGGATATAGCAGTGTATGTAGTTTCTTGTTTATGCCTACGAAACCCTAGACATTTCTATATGTTATTTTATTCGCAGTTTCTTAGAGAATAAATCTGTAAAATATTGTTGATATTAGTCAAAGGATATAGGAGTATCTAAAGTTTCTTGTTTATGCTTACGAAATCCTACAAATTTCTATATGTAATTATATTCGTAGATTCTTAGAGAATAAATCTGCAAAATACCTGTCAATCAAGTCAAATTGGGAACACCCTGTTTCCCAGTTAGCCAATCACGAGAACCTTATGAAAATTGACGGCACAGTGTTACGAAATCACTAACACACGGTAGCTAATTATATATGTATACGACTAGGGGCCTCAGCTCGGCTACGCCGGGCTTCTCCCTCTACATTGACAAAACTCGTCGCTTCGCGACTCGTTTTAATATGATAAGGCATTTTGCCGCACTTGTCGATTATAAAACTCGTCGCATCGCGACTCGTTTTTTGCCTGTCACGTGGTTAATGAAGTGACGCACCGCGGGCGCAACCGCCGGAACGTCCTCGTAATGTCAGCAAAAATTATTTTTATAACTTATTACATTATTACTTTATTATTATTATCACAATCACAATCACAGTCACTATCCCAATCCCAATCCCAATCCCAATCCCAATCCCAATCCCAATCCCAATCCCAATCCCAATCCCAATCCAAATCCCAATCCCAATCCCTATCTCTATCCAATCGTTTTTTGCCTGTCACGTAGTTATCGAAGTGACGCACCTCGGGCGCGCCCGCGGTACATTCACGAAACGTCAGCAAAAATTATTATTATTATTATCATTAGCCCTATAACAAACAGGAAGTTCTGAGCAATTTAACGTCGAAATAATTTTTCAAATTGGTGGCACCCCGGTAAGAGTGTCGTGGTACCCCGGTTGAGAAACACTGATATAGCCAATAACAGTCGGGAAGTTCTAATCTATACATACTGTGGCGCCCGCACCGTTCCGGTTCGAAAGAGAAAGGTGCCGGACGTCCACATGGGCAACGAAAAAGATTCGTGTGACCCCCCCGCACGTGACGGGAATTAAAGAACTGTACAGGAGGCGTAAAGTGGCTGTAGGCTCACCGCACGACCTCATACTAATGAGAGAGCTGGCTAAAAACAGGCGAGTTACTCCAGTGCAGATCGCGAACATAAAAAAGGGAGACAGGTAGGTAGAGACGTACTTCACTTCAAGGGGTTTCTCTCAAAGACTTACACAAGTTGGAAGGCTTACCCTCGGAACATATAGGTAGAAACGGCGAGGCCCACAGTGTGAATAAGGAGGAATCAACGACCACCAACCTCTCCTCTTGAGTCCCTAAACAAACGAGGAACCTACGGGCTGCACTTGAGTAACCGGAGAAAATATTGAATTAATGTTACTAACAAAATTAAATTAGAAAAAAAATATTGAATGTATTTTAGCCAGTCTCACTCGAAAATTATCATAACAGGCGTGATAGATAAAATAATTTACAGAAATTAATGGATCACCCGGTAGACGTGTGATAAAAATTCTACAATTTTAAAGGTGCGAATTGTAGTCGAAGCACACATAAATTTCTGGGCGTAGATAGTTTCTCCCCGACACAACCAAATTACATTGGGGTGAGAAACTTAAGACACAAAAATTATCCTTAATTGTATAAAAGGTTATAAATATACAGTATTTACAAAAATATGCACTAAACTGGTACATGTGAGCGAACCAACAGTTTGTATATGACAAAGAAAATATTAATAATTAAATTTGAACAATTAAACCCTAAAATACAAGAAATATGCAAATATATACAAACTGTTGACTAGCTATGGCCAAACTGGCATGCGTAACAAATAAGTTAACCCCCAATTGCAAATGCAACAATAGAAATACAATTAATGGGCAGTTAAATGAAAATAATAAAGAAGTACGCCACTGGTGTTGCCAGAAACACGCTGTGGGTTAAACAACTAGTCTCGAACGACTAGAAATATAAAATTAATAATAATTAATAAATAATCGGAGCAAATGATTAATAAATAATAATTATTTAAGCAATTAATATATTTGAATTTGAAATGCATTTACAACATTAAATACATTAAAAGATGCCGTAAAAAACGGGCAATCTGCTAGAGTGTATCAGATACACACACACACACACACACACACAAATTTAGGGGTTGTAAGCTCCTAAATAGCAAGAAATAAACTATCTTTTGTTCAAAACACGTGGTTTTGGAAACAAAGGAATTTGTATATAAAGTGAAAACTAATATGATTCTCTACTTACGCGTATCTTATTTACAAATAAGATAAAAGAAGGGATACTTAGGTGACCGCAGGGGGTGCAAAAAGTCCCTTGGTTGCTGTGATCTAGGAAGAATCTGGAACTCGGCCGAAATTCTTCTGGTTTGCTGGCAGGTAGCCAGATAATCGCGCGGATTATAGGAGGTCAGAGATCCGCAAATCTTCTGACTATATTCGGCGCTGATGGCCCACAATGTTCGAAAAGAACGTAAGAAAATCACAAAAAACACAAAACTTGGACGTTCACTCTCACAAGTTTGCTGCAATAATAATGTGTTTTTGCGGGAGAAGATGAACGCATTAGCGGAGACCGACCAGTCCAAACCTAGAATTTGTAGGAAATGTTCGGTCTCAAATAAATATAAAAAATTATATACTGGGTGTTTCGAAAATAGCGCACAATATTTTCCACCCAGGTAATAATATTTTTGTTTTGCGCTCGACGGGCGCAACACATACAATGTTCAAAGGATTATCCAAATCGGTTAATTAATTTCCGTTTGTATCATTTAAACGTAACAATATACTATTATATTGTACAAGTGTTGGTATGTATGTTCTATTCAACTTCTGGTGTATCTTCATTTTTCCGGTAACGCAGAGAGAGGAAAATGAATTGCCGTCTTATCCGGGTATTATTTTTTTAGTGCTTAGGCTACATTCTGTTTCGACAGGGGGTACTGACTAATTTTTATTGATAAAAATCATGCATTTTTCCCTCGAAACCGTGGCGTTGATCGTCAGCATTGCTCAGCACGGATAGGTTGTACCAGATGATAAAATATGTTTATTCATATTTTTACTATTTAGGAGACGATTTCAGACGAAACCTGAATTGAAAAAATACAGTTGAAGGTATTTTATTAATAAAATTGATGAAGTGTGTAAAAAATACATAAGAGTTGAGAAAGATAATGCAGTTTTTTAAGGTTTTAACACATCTTCATAAATTTTGAAAATTTTTGCTGACCATAAAATTGCCTTCAGTTAAAAATGCTATTAAACGGAAAAGAAAGTAAGAATTAAGAAAGTAAGAATCAGTTTAGAGTTATCAAAATATATTTTAAGGGTCGTTCGAACGTTTTAAATGTTAAACCTATCTGTAGAATACGTTCAAATAAGTTTTCAGGGTGAGGATAGATCTGTTAAGCAGTTTTGTTATTTTACTTCTGGAAACTGTATGTTATCAACTATTTTACTAACTATATTAACTAAAGTATAAAGTACAATGTATTAGGAGGATAGATAAGACAGAATAATATTCGATATTTAGTAATCGCGTAATTGTAATTGTGTTAAATCTTGAAGTAAGTATTAAATACCCAGATGTCATTTTAATATATTATTTCTTTATATAAGCTATTACTATAGGATGAAAGTGTTTTTTTATCATCATGAAGGTCTTCCGCTGTTTTTTTTTTTTTTTTTGCAAATGTAAATTAGTAAAAATACTAATTTTAAGACGTATTTCAAAAAAACTTAAAAATTATGACAAAAGTATTCATCAGCGCCTCTCTTGAACAACGAAACAACTACTGCAGTTCAAATTTAGGAGGCAATTCCTTCGTATTACTGAATATAACAAGTATAGGTGAAATTTTAGTGATTATATAAATTAAAAACGACTATAATATATTTACAAAAAAAAATAAAATTATAAATACCTTTTTAAATAGTTAAACAAAATCAGTGATGGGCGCGTAGAATACATGATGTAGACTAATGTAGATTTTACGCGTAAACATGTCAAGTAGAATATGCTTTTGTTTACGTGTCGAATGTAGAATGTAAACTGTACATGCGCAGTACGTTAAAATGTAATATTTGAAATAATAGAATGGTAATAGTTTAAATAGTTTACTTTAATGTTTATGTTTATTTCAATTTTATGTAATTCTAATTACATATATTGTTTCCAAAAATGTTATCTCATAAATCGTATGTTGTTATGGACAATATAAATTACTTGGTTTCTGTCTGTATGAACTACTAAAGTAAAATTAAAATTAAAAGTTACTAGTTGTTTTAATCAGGAAGCTGTTAAAAATATTAAATTTGAGTTCTTTACTAGTTCTTCTGCTTAAAACTGGCGGTATTTTATTTTTTTACACGTTACATAACCTCATTTTTCATTATTCTACGCTAGATTCTACGTGTCTACACAGTCTACACTTCTCTACGCTGTCTACGGTAAATTTACACGTAGACGTAAAAAATTCAAGTTTACGCGTAGACGGCCATCTCTGAACAAAATACTAAATTGAATAACGTAAAATATTACTACGACGAATATATTATTACAAAGAAAATCTGCAAATTTCACATCCATAAGTGTTACTCAAATTTTTTTCTAAATTTCCAAGTGACATAATTAATAGTGAATCCTATGCAATAATATTTAACATTTTTATTAATTTTTCTCTATTTTATTCAGAATCCATGTAGTCTTTACAGTGAAATAAAATATTATTGTTACGTTTAAATGGTACAAACGTAAATTAATTAACCGATTTGGATAATACTTTAAACATTGATATTAGTCAAAGGATATAGGAGTATCTAAAGTTTCTTGTTTATGCCTACGAAATCCTACAAATTTCTATATGTAATTATATTCGTAGATTCTTAGAGAATAAATCTGCAAAATACCTGTCAATCAAGTCAAATTGGGAACACCCTGTTTCCCAGTTAGCCAATCACGAGAACCTTATGAAAAATGACGTCACAGTGTTACCAAATCACTAACACACGGTAGCTAATTATATATGTATACGACTTCTCCCCCTACATTGACAAAACTCGTCGCTTCGTGACTCGCGAACCGAGTGTTATTGGCCATATCAGTGTTTCTCAACCGGGGTGCCACGATACTCTCACCGGGGTGCCACCAATTTGAAACATTATTTCAACGTTAAATGGCTCAGAACTTCCTGTTTGTTATAGGCTAATGATAATAATAATAATAATTTTTGCTGCCGTTTCGTGGACGTTCTGCGGGCGCACCCGAGGTGCGTCACTTCGATAACCACGTAACAGGCAAAAAACGAGTGGATAGGGATATGGATTGGGATTGGGATTGGGATTGGGATTGGGATTGGGATTGGGATTGGGATTGGGATTGGGATTGGGATTGGGATTGGGATTAGGATTGGGATTAGGATTGGGATTGCGATTGCGATTGCGATTGCGATTGCGATTGCGATTGCGATTGGGATTGGGATTGGGATTGGGATTGGGATTGGGATTGGGATTGGGATTGGGATTGGGATTGGGATTGGGATTGGGATTGGGATTGGGATTGGGATTGGGATTGGGATTGGGATTGGGATTGGGATTGGGATTGGGATTGGGATTGGGATTGGGATTGGGATTGGGATTGGGATTGGGATTGGGATTGGGATTGGGATTGGGATTGGGATTGGGATTGGGATTGGGATTGGGATAATAATAATAAAGTAATAATGATTATTATAAAAATAATTTTTGCTGACATTTCGAGGATATTCCGGTGGTTGCGCCCGCGGTGCGTCACTTCATTAACCACGTGACAGGCAAAAAACTATTCGCGAATCGACGAGTTTTATAATCGACAAGTGCGGCAAAATGCCTTATCATATTAAAACGAGTAGCGAAGCGACGAGTTTTGTCAACTTAGGGAGAAGCCCGGCGTAGCCGGGCTGAGGCCCCTAGTAATATTTTATTTCACTATAAAGAATACATGGATTCTGAATAAAGTAGAGAAAAATTAATAAAATAGTTAAATATTATTGCATAGGATTCACTATTAATTATGTCACTTGGAAATTTAGAAAAACTTTTGAGTAACACTGATAGATTTTCGTTGTAATAATATATTCGTTGTAGTAATATTTTACGTTATTAAATTTAGTATTTTGTTTAACTATTTAAGAAGGTATTTATAATTTTCAATTTTTTTTGTAAATAATTTGGTTTACATGTAAATATATTATAGTCATTTTTTAATTTATTTAATCACTAAAATTTCACCTATACTTGTTATAATTCAGTAATACGAAGGAATTGCCTCCTAAATTTGAATGTTGGTAGATGTTTCGTTGTTCGAGAGAGGCGCTGATGAATACTTTTATCATAATTTTTAAGTTTTTTTGAAATTCGTCTCAAAATTAGCATTTTTACTGCAAAAAAAAAAACAGCGGAAGACAGTCATGATGATAAAAAAACACTTTCATCCTATAATAATCACATAAAGAAATAATATATTAAAATGACATCTGGGTACATAATACCAGAGCTGTAAAATTAGATTACGATTACATTTTATTCCTTAGATCCTGCTGAAGTATAGACGCATAGAAATGTGTAGGATTTCGTAGGTATAATCAAGATATTCAAGACAATCCTGGGCCATTTGACAGATCTGCACCAAATTTTGCACAGTTACTTCTTAGATCCTCCTGAAGTAATGACGCATAGAAATGTGTAGGATTTCGTAGGTATAATCAAGATATTGAAGACAATCCTGGGCCCTTTGTCCGATCTGCACCAATTTTTGCACAGTTACTCTTTAGATCCTGCTGAAATAATGATGCAAAGAAATGTGTAGGGTTTCGTAGGTATAATCAAGATATTTAAGACAATCCTGGGCAATTTGACCGATCTGCACCAATTTTTGCACAGTTACTCTTTAGATTCTACTGAAGTATGGCCGTATAGAAATGTGTAGGGTTTCGTAGATATAATCAAGATCTTCAAGACAACCCTGGGCCCTTTGACCGATCTGCACCAATTTTTGCACAGTTACCTTTTAAATTCTGTTGAAGTAATGATGCCTAGAAATGTGCAGGGTTTCGTAGGTATAATCAAGATATTCAAAAAAATCCTGGGCCCTTTGACCGATCTGCACCAATTTTTGCACAGTTACCTGCGCATGGTGAGGATACCCGGAGTTGGCCCTCGGTGCGCTCACCACTACCCTGTAACACGCCGCCCGCCGTCTCTCTCAGTGAAAGGCCACGTGAAGACGAAGACATGACAAGACACTTACCTGCCGGGCGCACGCAGCTGCACCCTGTATCCAAAGTATGACTCGCCACCCACGCCCTCCACCGATACTATTTTATGACATAGTTCACCACAATATATTTCATTCACTGTTATTATTAATAGCGACACTATGCTGAAACTTACTGTCGGATGCATGTTTTCTCCCTTATTTTACATATCTTCTGTTAAGAAGTTACATAAATATTTGATAAGATTACAAATATTCAAACACCCATAATTCTATGGAAGAATTTTACAACTATCTTCTTACTTATATATAATTCCGTAAAGAGTAACTGTGCAAAAATTGGTTCAGATCGATCAAAGGGCCCAGGATCGTCTTGAATTTCTTGATTATACCTACGAAACTCTAAAAATTTCTGTGCACTATTACTTCCGAAGTGCCCTAGATAGTAACTATCCAAAAATTGGTGCAGATCGGTCAAAGGGCTCAGGATTGTCTAGCATTTCTTGATTATACCTACGAAACCCTACACATTTATATACGTCATTACTTCAGTAGGAACTAAAGCGTAACTGTGCAAAATTTGGTGCAAAATTTGGATTGTCTTGAATATCTTGATTATACCTACGAAATCCTACACATTTCTATACGTCCATACTTCAGCAGGTTCTAAGGAGGAACTGTGCAAAATTTGGTGCTGATCGGTCAAAGGGCCCAGGATTGTCTTGAATATCTTGATTATACCTACGAAACCCTACACATTTCTTTGCATCATTATTTCATCTTATATATATAAAAGGCAGTGTCCTGACTGACTGACTGACTGACTCACTCATCACCGCCCAGCCCGAACCCCTGGGCCTAGAAACTTGAAATTCGGAGAGTATATTCCCTTCATGACGTAAGCACCCACTAAGAAGGGATTTTTCGAAATTCCACTCCTAAGGGATGAAAAGGGGTGAAATGTGATTTTACGAATTCCTTAATATCTCTTAGGGCCGATGGGATATTGACTTAGTTTTCGCTTACAAGTATTACCCATACAAATGTCGAAAAACCAATTTCGGGATTTTGCCCTAATCAACCCCTAAAGGGGTGAACCTACAATCGGGGTGGATTATACATCCCGTTGTATTTCCTGTGTTCGTTTAGTTGCAAGATTACTTTCTGGCACATAGGTGTCTTTTT
Organism: Liopterus haemorrhoidalis; assembly: GCA_963971575.1. Lineage (NCBI taxonomy): Eukaryota > Metazoa > Arthropoda > Insecta > Coleoptera > Dytiscidae > Liopterus > Liopterus haemorrhoidalis. The sequence goes on along the minus strand of OZ020614.1, from coordinate 41,533,322 downwards.
AAAATATCTCGAAATGGTATTGACAGTTTTTTGAAATTTCACCCCTAAAGGGTGAAAAGGGGTGAATTGTGATTTTAAGGATTCTTTAATATCTCTTAGGACCAATAAGATATCGACTTGATTTTTGCTTACAAAGATTACCCATACAAATACCGAATCGCCAATTTCAGGATTTTGTCCTAATCAACCCCTAAAGGGATGAATCTACAATCGGGGTGAATTATACATCCCGTCGTAATTCCTGTGTTCGTTTAGTTGCAACATTACTTTTTGGCACATAGGTGTCTTTTTAAAATATCTCGAAATGGGTTTGACAGTTTTTTAAAATTCCACCCCTAAGGGTTGAAAAGGGGTGAATTGTGATTTCAAGGATTCCTTAATATCTCTTAGGATCAATAAGATATCGATTTACTGTTTGCTTGCAAAGATTATCCATACAATTACCGAAAAACTTATTTCAGGAATTTGTCCTAATCAACCCCTAAAGGGGTGGATCTACAATCGGGGTGAGTTATACATTCCGTCGTATTTCGTGTGTTCGTTTAGTTGCAATATTACTTTTTAGCATATAGGAGTCTTTTTAAAATATCTCGAAATGGGTTTGACAGTTTTTTAAAATTTCACCCCTAAGGGTTGAAAAGGAGTGAATTGTGATTTCAAGGATTCCTTAATATCTCTTAGGACCAATAAGATATCGACTTGCTTTTTGCTTACGAAGATTACCCATACAAATACCGAAAAACTTATTTCAGGATTTGGTCCTAATCAACCCCTAAAGGGATGGATTTACAATGAAGGTGAATTATACATCCCGTCGTATTTCCTCTGTTCGTTTAGTTGCAACATTAATTTTTGGCACATAGATGTCTTTTTAAAATATCTCGAAATAGTATTGACAGTTTTTTTTAAATTTCACCCCTAAATGGTGAAAAGGGGTGAATTATGATTTCAAGTATTCCTTAATATCTCTTAGAACCAATAAGATATCGACTTGCTTTTTGCTTACAAAGATTACCTATACAAATACCGAAAAACATATTTCAGGTTTTTGTCCTAATCAACCCCTAAAGGGGTGGATCTACAATCGGGGTGAATTATACATCCCGTCGTATTTCCTGTGTTCATTAGTTGCAGCATTACTTTTTGGCACATAGGTGTCTTTTTAAAATATCTCGAAATGGGTTTGACAGTTTTTTAAAATTTCACCCCTAAGGGTTGAAAAGGGATGAATTGTGATTTCAAGGATTCCTTAATATCTCTTAGGACCAATAAGATATCGACTTGCTTTTTGCTTACGAAGATTACCCATATAAATACCGAAAAAATTATTTCAGGATTTTGTCCTAATCAACCCCTAAAGGGGTGAACCTACAATCGGGGTGGATTATACAGCCCGTTGTATTTCCTATGTTCGTTTAGTTGCAACATTAATTTTTGGCACATAGGTGTCTTTTTAAAATATCTCGAAATGGTATAGACAGTTTTTTTAAATTTCACCCCTTAAGGGTGAAAATGGGTGAATTGTGATTTCAAGGATTCCTTAATATCTCTTAGGACCAATAAGATATCGACTTGCTTTTTGCTTACAAGGATTACCCATACAAATACGGAAAAATATATTTCAGGATTTTTGTCCTAATCAACCCGTAAACGGTGGATCTACAATTGGGGTGAATTATACATCCCGTCGTATTCCCTGTCTTTGTTGAGTTATAAGGTTTCTTTTTGGCACATAGGCGTATTTTTAAAATATCTCGAAATGGTTTTGACAATATTTTTAAATTTAACCCCTAAAGGGTAAAAAGGGGTAAAATGTGATTTCAAAGATTGTTTAACATTTTTTAGGACCAATAAGATATCGACTTGGTTTTTGCTTACAAAAACTACCCATGCAAATACCGAAAAACCACTTTTTGGATTTTGTCCTAATCAACCCCTTAAGGGGTGGATCTACAATCGGGATGAATTATACATCCCGTCGTATTTCCTGTGTTCGTTTAGTTGCAACATTACTTTTTGGCACATAGGTGTTTTTTTTTTAATATCTCGAAATGATTTTGACATTTTTTTTTTTTAATTTCACCTCTTAAGGGTGAAAAGGGGTGAAATGTGATTTCATTTATTCCTTAATTCTTTTAGGACCAATAAGATATCGACTTGGTGTTTGCTTACAAAAATTATCCATACAAATGCCGAAAAACTTATTTCAGGATTACGTCCTAATCAACCCCTAAAGGGGTGATTCTACAAACGGGGTAGATTATACATCGCGTCTTATTTCCTGTGTCTTTTTAAAATGTCTCGAAATGGTTTTAACAGTTTTTTACCTTTAACAAATATCACCCCTAAAGGGTGAAAAGAGGGAATTGTGATTTCATGGACGCCTTTATATCTTCTAGGATCAATAAGATATAGACTTGGTTTTTGCTTATAAAGATTACCCATACAAATGCCGAAAAATGAATTTCAAGATTTTATCTTAATCAATCTACATTCGGGGTGAATTATAGAACCCTTTGTATTTCCAGCGGTTGTTGAGTTATAACATTCCATTTTGGCATATATGTTTTCACAGTTTGACAGTTTTCTTTCACTCCTAAAGGGTAAATTAGTATTTTTTTGTTAGAAATAAAAAATTCGGAGAGTACATTTTTCAGTATGAAGTAAGAACCCACTAAGAAAGGATTTTTTCAAGTTCGACCCCTATCTGGTGAAAAGGAGTAAAATGTTTTTTCACGGGTTCCTCAATATCTCTTAGGACAGATAAGATATCGACTAGATTTTTTGTTACAAAGGTTACCCATACACAAGTTTAAAAACAAACTGCGGATTTTATGCCAATGAGACCATCAATATACCGTAGCGAAGCACGGGTTTTCAGCTAGTCTATATATATAAAAGGCAGTGTCCTGACTGACTGACTGACTCACTCATCACCGCCCAGCCCGAACCCCTGGGCCTAGAAACTTGAAATTCGGAGAGTATATTCCCTTCATGACGTAAGCACCCACTAAGAAGGGATTTTTCGAAATTCCACTCCTAAGGGATGAAAAGGGGTGAAATGTGATTTCACGAATTCCGTAATATCTCTTAGGTCCGATGGGATATCGACTTAGTTTTTGCTTACAAGTATTACCCATACAAATGCCGAAAAACCAATTTCGGGATTTTGCCCTAATCAACCCCTAAAGGGGTGAACCTACAATCGGGGTGGATTATACATCCCGTTGTATTTCCTGTATTCGTTTAGTTGCAAGATTACTTTTTGGCACATAGGTGTCTTTTTAAAATATCTCGAAATGGTATTGACAGTTTTTTGAAATTTCATCCCTAAAGGGCGAAAAGGGGTGAATTGTGATTTTAAGGATTCTTTAATATCTCTTAGGACCAATAAGATATCGACTTGCTTTTTGCTTACAAAGATTAACCATACAAATACCAAATCACCAGTTTCATGATTTTGTCCTAATCAACCCCTAAAGGGGTGGATCTACAATCGGGGTGAGTTATACATTCCGTCGTATTTCCTGTGTTCGTTTAGTTGCAACATTACTTTTTAGTACACAGGAGTCTTTTTAAAATCTCTCGAAAAGGTTTTGGTAGTTTTTTAAAATTTCACCCTTATTGGGTGAAAAGGGGTGAATTGTGATTTCAAGGATTCTTTAATATCTCTTAGGATCAATAAGATATCGACTTACTGTTTGCTTGCAAAGATTATCCATACAATTACCGAAAAACTTATTTCAGGCTTTTGTCCTAATCAACCCCTAAAGGGGTGGATCGACAATCGGGGTGAATTCTACATCCCGTCGTATTTCCTGTGTTCATTAGTTGCAGCATTACTTTTTGGCACATAGGTGTCTTTTTAAAATATCTCGTAATGGGTTTGACAGTTTTTTAAAATTTCACCCCTAAGGGTTGAAAGGGGGTGAATTGTGATTTCAAGGATTCCTTAATATATCTTAGGATCAATAAGATATCGACTTACTGTTTGCTTGCAAAGATTATCCATACAATTAACGAAAAACTTATTTCAGGAATTTATCCTAATCAACCCCTAAAGGGGTGGATCTACAATCGGGGTGAGTTACACATTCCGTCGTATTTCCTGTGTTCGTTTAGTTGCAACATTACTTTTTATCACATAGGAGTCATTTTAAAATATCTCGAAAAGGTTTTGGTAGTTTTTTAAAATTTCACCCCTATAGGGTGAAAAGGGGTGAATTATTATTTCAGGTATTCCTTAATATCTCTTAGAACCAATAAGATATCGACTTGCTTTTTGCTTACAAAAATTACCCATACAAATACCGAAAAACATATTTCAGGTTTTTGTTCTAATCAACCCCTAAAGGATGAATCTACAATCGGGGTGAATTATACATCCCGTCGTATTCCCTGTGTTTATTGAGATATAAGGTTTCTTTTTGGCACATAGGCATCTTTTTAAAATATCTTGAAATGGTCTTGACAACTTTTTTAAATTTAACCCCTAAAGGGTGAAAAGGGGTGAAATGTGATTTCAAGGATTGTTTAATATTTCTTAACACCAATAAGATATCGACTTGGTTTTTGCTTACAAAAACTACCCTTGCAAATGCCGAAAAACCAATTTTTTGATTTTGTCCTAATCAACCCCTTAAGGGGTGGATCTACAATCGGGGTGAATTATACATCCCGCCGTATTTCCTGTGTTTGTTTAGTTGCGGTTAAAAGGGGTAAATTGTGATTTCAAGGATTCCTTAATATCTCTTAGGACCAATAAGATATCGACTTGCTTTTTGCTTACAAATATTACCCATACAAATACGGAAAAATATATTTCAGGATTTTGTCCTAATCATCCCCTAAAGAGTGGATCTACAATTGGAGTAAATTATACATCCCGTCGTATTCCCTGTGTTTGTTGAGTTATAAGGTTTCTTTTTCGCACATAGGCGTATTTTTAAAATATCTCGAAATGGTTTTGACAATTTTTTAAAATTTTTTTTTAAATTAAAAAACCCCAAAGGTAGAAAGGGGTAAAATGTGATTTCAAGGATTGTTTAACATTTTTTAGGACCAATAAGATATCGACTTGGTTTTTGCTTACAAAAACTACCCATGCAAATACCGAAAAACCAATTTTCGGATTTTGTCCTAATCAACCCCTTAAGGGGTGGATCTACAATCGGGATGAATTAAACATCCCGTCGTATTTCCTGTGTTTGTTTAGTTGCAACATTACTTTTTGGCACATAGGTGTTTTTTTTTTATATCTCGAAATGATTTTGACATTTTTTTTTAATTTCACCCCTTAAGGGTGAAAAGGGGTGAAATGTGATTTCAGTAATTCCTTAATTCTTTTAGAACCAATAAGATATCGACTTGGTGTTTGCTTACAAAAAATATCCATACAAATGCCGAAAAACTTATTTCAGGATTTCGTCCTAATCAACCCCTAAAGGGGTGATTCTACAAACGGGGTAGATTATAAATCGCGTCGTATTTCCTGTGTTTGTTGAGTTATAACTTTTTTTTTGGCCCATAGGTGTCTTTTTAAAATGTCTCGAAATGGTTTTAACAGTTTTTTACCTTTAACAAATATCACCCCTAAAGGGTGAAAAGAGGGAATTGTGATTTCAAGGACGCCTTAATATCTTCTAGGATCAATAAGATATAGACTTGGTTTTTGCTTATAAAGATTACCCATACAAAGGCCGAAAAATATATTTCAGGATTTGATCTTAATCAACCCCTAAAGGGGTGAATCTACATTCTGGGTGAATTATAGAACCCTTTATATTTTGAGCTGTTGTTGAGTTATAACATTTTATTTTGGCATATTTGTGTTTTGACAGTTTTCTTTCACTCCTAAAGGGTAAATTAGTATTTTTTTTGTTAGAAATAAAACACTCGGAGAGTACATTTTTCAGTATGACGTAAGAACCCACTAAGAAAGGATTTTTTCAAGTTCGTCCCCTATCTGCTGAAAAGGAGTAAAATGTTTTTTCACGGATTCCCAATATTCCTCTTAGGACAGATGAGATATCGACTAGATTTTTTGTTACAAAGGTTACCCATACACAAGTTTAAAAACAAACTGAGGATTTTATGCCAATGAGACCAACAATATACCGTAGCGAAGCACGGGTTTTCAGCTAGTTAGGATATAAAAAGGAACTGTGCAAAACTTGGTGCAGATCGGTCAAAGGGCCCACGATTGTCTTAAATATTTTGAATATACCTACGAAACCCTACACTTTTTTGCATCATTATTTCAGCAGGATCTAAAGAGTAACTGTGCAAAAATTGGTGCAGAACGGTCAAAGAGTCCAGAATTGTCTTGAATATCTTGATTATACCAACGAAATCCTACACATTTCTATGCGTCATTACTTCAGCAGGATCTAAGGAGTAACTGTGCAAAATTTGGTGCAGATCTGTCAAATGGCCCAGGATTGTCTTGAATATTTTGATTATACCTACGAAATCCTACACATTTCTATGCGTCCATACTTCAGCAGGATCTAAAGAGGAACTGTGCAAAATTTGGTGCTGATCGGTCAAAGGGCCCAGGATTGTCTTGAATATCTTGATTATACCTACGAAACCCTACACATTTTTATGCGTCCATACTTCAGCAGGATCTAAAGAGTAACTGTGCAAAAATTGGTGAAGAACGGTTAAAGGGCCCAGGATTGTTTTGAATTACTTGATTATACCTACGAATCTCTAAATATTTCTGTACACTATTACTTCCGAAGTGCCCTAGATAAGTAAAGTAATTGTAAATAATCAAGGAGTAATCATGATATAATCCACGAATACTGTTCGATTCTTTTCAAGTAATCTGAAAGTAATCTAAAGTAATCAAGAAGTAATCTAAAAATAATTCAAATTACTTTCGAATACTTTTGAGTAATCTTAAAGTAGTCAAGTAATCTAATCAAATAATCAATTACTTTCTGATTATTTGTAATAGTAATCAAGAATATTTGAGTACGATTACTCGAGTAATCGTACTCAAAGTTTTGATTACGATTACTTGAGTAATCGTAATGCACAAGTATTTGATTACAATAGTAATCATTACTTTACAGCTCTGTATAATACTTCAAGATTTAACACAATTAAAATTACGCAATTACTAAATATCGAATATTATTCTGTCATCTATCCTCCTAATACATTGTACTTTATACTTTCGTTAATATAGTTAGTAAAATAGTTAATAACATACAGTTTCCAGAATTAAAATAACAAAACTGCTTAACAGATCTATCCTCACCGGTTTAACATTTAAAACGTTCGAACGACCCTTAAAATATATTTTGAAACTCAAAACTGATTCTTACTTTCTTAATTCTTACTTTCTTTTCAGTTTAGTAGCATTTTTAACTGAAGGCAATTTTATGGTCAGCAAAAATTTTCAAAATTTATGAAAATGTGTTAAAATCTTAAAAAACTGCATTATCTTTATCAACTCTTATGTATTTTTTACACATTTCATCAATTTTATTAATAAAATACCTTCAACTGTAGGTTTTTCAATTCAGTTTTGGTCTGAAATCGTCTTCTGAATAGAATAAACATAGAAATATGAATAAACATCTTTTCTCCACGACCACTATAGAATTTACCAATTCTAAAACCAATTTTGACTACAGAAAGTTAATATTCTAACACAAGAGTTGGAATGTTATTCTAAAGCACTTATCTTCTAATGCATTTTGCGTGTATTTCATTCCATCACTTGTTGTGGAATAACTATTCCATACTTGTTGTCTTTTGTTTTTGTAGGGTTACATTAAGATATATGCAACATTTACATTAAATAAATGCAACATAACTTCCTAACCTAAAATAGTTGCCGATGTGCGGCAAATTAAATTAAAATTAAACAAATAATAAATAAAAAAAAAATAGTTTAATTAATTGATTAATTTGTTATGTAATATAAATTATGTGTTAAGATAAAATGTTTATTAAAATAATTATTTGTTAATTTTTTTTTCTTCCTGGTGGTCGTGGAGAAAGTAGGGTCTGTGACTCGGTTGGAAGAGAAAATTCGATGCTCGTGGTTCCTCACGCTCGCCTGCGGCTCGCGCTCGGAATGTTCCACTCGCATCGAATTTTCTCATTCCAACCTTGTTACAGAATATTCTATTATCGTCTGATAAAACCTGTCCGTGCCGAGCAATGGTGACTTTAATTCGACACGGATTCGAGGAAAAAATGCATGATTTTTATCAATAAAAATTAGTCAATACCCCCCGTCGAAATAAAATAAACCTAAGCACTAAAAAAATATCACCCGTATAAGACGGCGGTTCATTTTCCTCTCTCCGCGTTACCGAAAAAATGATGATACACCAGAAGTTGAATAGAACATACATACCAACACTTGTACAATATAATAGTAGACTAGGGGCCTCAGCCCGGCTACGCCGATCTTCTCCACTACGTTGTTAAAACTCGTCGCTTCGCGACTCGTTTTAATATAATAAGGCATTTTGTCGCACTTGTCGATTATAAAACTCGTCACTCATCTTTTTTTAACACTATTTTATTCCCCCTGCAAATGTCTTAAGTTTTATCCTTAATTCACCTTAAATACTTAATTAGTTTTCTTCTGTCAAGAAATACGTTCAAAATGTGAAATCTCGTCACATTTTAAATTGCAAAAAATTTGCTGATAAAACCTGTCCGTGCCGATCAATGGTGACTTTGATTCGACACGGATTCGAGAAAAAAATGTATGATTTTTATCAATAAAAATTTGTCAGTACCGCCTGTCGAAATAAAATTAAGCCTAAGCACTAAAAAAATATCACCCGGATAAGACGGCGGTTCATTTTCCTCTCTCCGCGTTACCGGAAAAATGAAGATACACCAGAAGGTGAATACAACATACATACCACACTTGTATGACAGCGTATCGACAGCGGTACTTGTTTTTGATTAGCGTAACAAATTTTCATATAAATATATTGTTTCAAATGGAATCAAAAATTTTATGGCCTTTTCATTCAGCACTGGGTACTCACTTTTTACGGAGAGCCAAAAATGAGGTCTTGATGAAGACGACTGGAATTCAGTTTTGTTGACTGTCTTCGCTACTAAGGCGAAAATATGCAGCGGTCCTGTGTTGGCGAAACAAATACGAATCACAATATAATGAAACAGTTAAATAAACAAGAAAATTGCAAATAATTTGAAAGGTTATTGTGTTAATAAAGTTTTTCTTTGTGTTTTTTTTTTTTTTTTGTTTTTGTTTTCATTTAGGACTGTGGCGTTCTATTCTGCTGATATCTAATATCGAATATTTCAGAAATGTTTCCGTACAGTATATCTATGTGTCATATTTTTATTATCTGTTTTAAATATCAAGCTGTTGTTACCTAAAGTTTTAAAAAACTATATATATATATGTAATAAGTATATGTATATATATATATACATTTAGAATCAATATTTCAGGTCTTAAAATTTATAAAAGCCGGTATCGCTCTAAATATATTTGGTGACTCAGGGCAAATCAGCTCTTAATTACAAATCTTATTTAAAAAATAGAAAGGGAAAGAAGTTAAGGCAATCTTCTGGAATGTGGCAGGGATTAAAGGAAAGGATGAAGAATTTTGGGAATTTTAAGGAATTTGAGATAATAGGGTTGACGGAGACATGGATGGAGGATAAGGAACGGGAATTATGGGAAGAAAAATTACCGAAAGGGTGGGTATGGAAAAGTCAAGGGGTGAAGAAGGAAAAGAAGAAAGGTAGGGCGATGGGGGGTATCATCACGGGTGAGTTGTGTATGGATGAAGAAGAGGCACAGAAAGTGGAGGAGATAGTTGAGAGAAGGGTGAAGATAGGGAAGGAGGGGTGGCGAGTAGTCACAATGTATAACAGAGGAGGAAGTAAAGAGAAACTGAGGGAATTGGATGGAATTCTAGGAGAAGAGAGAGAAGGAGATTGGATTGTAGTGGGAGGGGATTTTAACGCAGGGATAGGAGTGACTGGAGGGGGGAGGGGATGGGAGGAGAATGGGGTGGAAATCAAGAGGGGGGCAATGGATAAGGTGAGGAATAAGAAAGGGGTTGGAGTATACTAAATGGAAACAAGGAGGGAGATGAGGAAGGAAGATGGACTTTCTATAAGGGGGAAAGAAAATCGACGATTGACTATGCGGTGGTGAATGAAAGGGGGTGGGAAAGAGTAAAGAGTTTTGAGGTTAAGCAAAGGATAGAATCGGATCCCCAACCGATCATAGTGGAGATCAGGAGAGGAAGAAAAAGAGAGGTGAAAGAGAAAAAAAACGAGTGTACAAGACTGGTCGGAGGAAGGAAAAAAGAAATATAAGGAAACAATGGAGAAAATGGAATGGACAGAACCAGGGGTGGAGAGAGGGTGGAGGGAATTGAGAGAAGGGATAGAGAAAGCGGTGGTGAAAAAAAGGAGAGGGCTTAGTACAAGGATGGGAAAAAAAACATGGCGGGGGGAGAGATGCAGGAAAAAGAAAAAAGAGGCGCAGAAGGCCTGGGCCAAAAAGACTAAGGGCGAGGAGACGGAGGAAGGGTACAGAGAAAAATTGGGGCAGTATAAAAAAACATAAGGAGGAAAAACATAACGTAAGGAGGAAAATATAAGATATTTGGTAAAGGAGCAGGAAGAAGTGGGAAAGAAATGGAACGAAAAGCAAGCCTGGGAATATATAAACAGGAAGAGAGTGAAACAAGGAGACAGGAGTAACAGGATTACCATGGAGAACTGGAGGAAACACTGCATGGAGATACTAGAGGGAAGCGAAAAAAGGAGGAAGGAAGGCGGGGTGGATAGAAGGGGTGAAGGAGGGACAGAGGACGAATCAGAAGGGGTGGAAGAGAGAGAAGGGGAAGAAGAGGGGGAGGGACCGTCAGGGGAAGAAATAGAGAGCATAATAAAGAACATGAAGGAAGGGAAAGCAGCAGGGACAGATAAGATAAGGAATGAGGCGTGGATAAATGGAGGAGAGAAAGCGAAGAATAAAATTATAGAAATAATAAAAGGGATATGGAAAGGAGAGGGATACCCGGAGGACTGGAGGGAAGGGGTGATTGTACCGATATACAAGAGAGGAAACAAGGAGTTAGCGCGTAATTATAGAGGTGTGACCTTGATGAGTTCAGCGTACAACGTATACGCGAAAGTGCTGAACGAAAGATTAGTTGATGAGATGCAAAAGAAAGATTTACTGGAGGAAACGCAGTTTGGATTCAGGAAGGCAAGAGGGGCGATTGACGGAATATTCGCTGTGAATCACATACCAGAGGAGAGGTTAAAGAGAAAAAGAGGGAAAGCGTATATGGCGTTCGTGGATTTGAAAACGGCGTTTGACAGGCTGGATAGGGAGGAGCTATGGAAGGTAATGGAAAGGAAGGGGATAGGAAAGAAGTTGATAATGAGGATAAAGGAAATATACAAGGGGACGAGGTGCAAGGTGAGGGTAGGCGAGGAAGAGTCGGAAAGTTTTTGGGTGAATAAGGGGGTGACAGGGTTGTCCACTGAACCCGACATTGTTCAACTTGTTTGTAGCGGATGTAGAAAGAAATATGAGGAAGGGACAAGATGGGCGGCTGGTAGTAGGGAAGATGAAGTTGTGGACATTGGGGTACGCGGACGATATTGTATTGATGGCAGAGAGGGAACAGGAGCTTAAGAGAATGATTGAAAGGGCGGATAAATATTTCAAAAGGAAAAAAATAGAAGTAAACAGGGATAAGACTAAGGTAATGGTATTCGGTAAACGAGGAGGAAGAAGAAAGAAGATAAAATGGGAATGGGGTGGCAGAGAAATAGAAGAGGTGAAGCGTATAAAATACCTAGTTTATGTACTAACGAGGAACAATGGGGCTGAACTACACATAAGGAAAAGAGTAAAGAAGGCAAGGATAGTCATGGGGAAGCTGTGGAGTATAGGAGAGAGGAAGTTTAGCGACGATATTAGATGGAGATTGAGGTTGTTTGACGCCGTGGTGAAAAACATCCTGCTATATGGGGTGGAAATTTGGGGATGGAAGGAATGGGAGAAGGTAGAACGAGTACAGAAGAGGTATTTGAGATGGATCTTAGGGGTAGATAGAACAACACCAGGGTATATTGTAAGAGAGAAACTGAAAAGGGATAAGATGAAAGTGGGTACAGGAAGGAGGGCGGTTAAGTACGAGGAGAAAGTTAGAATAGAAACAGACAAAAAAATAATGACGGAATGCTAGGAGGAAAGAGCCAGAGAGGAACAGAAAGGAAGATGGTACGCATGGGGGGAAATGAGAAAGGAGTATTACTGGAGATGCGGAGTGGATGCGACAGAGGTGGAAAGGAGAAGAATAAACGGGATAAGTGTGATTGAGGAGTTGTGGAGGAGGGATAAGGAAATGGGGGAGCAAGAAAGGACAGTCAGAATAGACAAATCAAGGAGCGCAGGGAGATATAAGGAGGTCAGAACTATAGGGGTACCAAGCTACTTGAAGGGAGAAAGAGGAAAGTCAGAAGGGAGAGTTAGGAGGATTGCGAGGCTAAGGTGCGGGAATGAAGAGAGAGGAAATAGATATTGGAGGAAACAGGAGGAACAGATGTGCAGGATGTGCGGGGAGGAGGAGGAAGATATAGAGCACCACGCGAAGAGGTGTAGAGAGATGACAGTATGGTCGGGGAGCACATTAGACCTGTTGCATGAAGATGGAAGGGGGGAGAGGTGGGCGAGGGAATTAGAAGCAAGAAGGATGGAGATTGGGGAATGATAACAGGAAGGGGTAAAGGAAAGAAGGAGACCCGTTGGGAAGCAGAAGGGGAGAAATGGAAGGAATGAAGGGATATGAGGTTAACTAGAAATGGGGAAGAAGGAAGGGAGATAGGAGGAGGGGTGAAGCAATGGTTGGAAGGGAAGAGAATGAAATAAAATAAATCAGAGATGGGCGAGAGAACTGGAAGCAAGAAGGAAGGAGACCGGAGAGGGAAACCAGAAGGAGAACAGGAAGAAGGAGAGGGACATTGGAGCAAGAAGATAGAAAAGAGAAAAAACATTGTATTGGATTGTTATGTATTTATTGTTGGATTTATTGTTTTATTTTTTGTAATGGTTAATACCCTGAACGCCGCAAGGCCTAAGGAATAAAGAATATATATATAGAAAGGGAAATATAAATCTTTTATATACCTACATAAAACTAGCCCTTCTAACGTGAAAAAATTCACGCATGTCACGATTCACGCGTGAGTTACAAAACACGCGTGCCTGTGAAGCACGCGTGAGTTACAAAACACGCGAGCCTGTGAAGCACGCGTGCGTGACAGATAAATTTTAAAATCATGATTTCGTGTGCGTGCGTGTAATTTTGAATCTGACTTCGTGAGCGTGCGTGATCGTGACAAAATTTTATTCACGCGCCCATCACTAGTCGCGACCCCCACTTTGAGAATCACTGCATTAGAGTATAAAATTTAACAATATAAACAATAATCATATAATATACAATCAGTGTTGAGCTTTATCTAGATAATGCATTTAGATGACATATTATTATCTATCATCTTTTTTTGATACTGTTTTACATTTTTATCTATTATATCATTTAGATAGGTATTTTCATTATCTTTATTTGTAATTTCAGATAACTTTTATAGATAATAGACCATATTAGTGTGGCGTCCATATATATATATAAACTAGTTTGTATATATATGGTGGCGTCACATGGTAACCGACGAGTTCATCGAAAATCAATTCATCGAATATCAATTCATCGAAAATCAATTCATCGAAAATCAATTCATCGAAAATCAATTCATCGAAAATCAATTCATCGAATGATCAATTCATCGAATGATCAATTCATCGAAAAAAAATATTTTGTAAATATTTGAGAGAAATGTCGAGGGGATCGGAAAGTCAAAAGAGCAGTGGTCAATAAAAGTAGACAGACTAAAAAATAATTGCGTAATTTTTTTTATATGATTTAAAAAAAGGTAAATAAAGTGACATAGTGTTTGAATATAAATAAAGAAGTATAATAAGAAAACTTATATAATAAAAGAAATAAATATTTTGTTTTTAAGGTTTAATAAGACAGGTTATGGGCAATTGCACGCAAATAATATTTATAAATTCATACACAATGATACGCATTTTAATTGGGCTAATATGGGGGAAAATAAAGTACTATGCGCCTAAAAACAAGGTAATTAGGCTAGGTTTAGTTAGTAAAAGTCTAAAACCGAGCGGAGCGAGTTACCCATCTTCTAGTTTAAGGACAAAGCACTATTTTAGGTTAGGTTAGGTTAGTAAGGGTTTTGTTAGAAGAAGCCGAGCGAAGCGAGCTACCCATTATCTAGTTTAATGACAAAACAAACTCACACTAACATAACAATGCCACCTGTTTAGAATCACCGTACATTGAACAAATCATGTGTGGTATAGTAAATATGAATAGTAAAACTATGTACATAACACAAAACCCTTAAGACTTAACAGATGGGGAAATACCATTTTTATAATCCTTTAAAAATGGGTGTATTAAGTACATTTATGATCCCATTAACCGGGTTTTTCTGACCTAAGGAGCCTGTTCGATTTCAAAATAATCCAAACGGTATCTTTTACCTGGCGTATTTTCTGAATGGAAAATTTAAAAATTATTAATAGACCAAGTATGATAGTTATTTAATAAGTGTAGTTTGTCAACTTTTATTGACCACTGCTTTTTTGGCTTTCCGATCTCCTCGGCATTCCTCTCAAATATTTACAAAATATTTTTTTTCGATGAATTGATCATTCGATGAATTGATCATTTGATGAATTGATTTTCGATGAATTGATTTTCGATGAATTGATTTTCGATGAATTGATATTCGATGAATTGATTTTCGATGAATTGATTTTCGATGAATTGATTTTCGATGAACTTACCGTGAATCGCGTCACATACATGTGCTGCCATCTGGCAACGGTTTCCTTTGGATTTTTTTGGGAGATTTAAAATACAAGTGTCATTACTTTTGTGACCTTAATTTTATGAATATTTTCAATTTTGAAGCAAAAAATTATATCTTTGATAAGTATATACTAATATATACAGTTCAGATACCTTATATTATAGAATAATGTTTTTATAAATTAATAAATAAGGATTCGAAGATATATTTATAGGTTACGTTTTTAAATAATATGAAAATCGAAATATCTTTAGTATTTATTTAATTAAAACTAAGTAAACATTAATATTTTGTTTGAGAATGCATAATGGTGTATTATTTTGCTCCAAATTGGAACCATTACAGTCATATTCTTAATTGCAAACTTTTCGTTTTTTGACAAGTGAAAATGAAAATCAATAATAGATAAAATAAGAACAATATATTGTTCCTTCAAACTAATATATATATATTCTTTATTCCCTAGGCCTTGCGGCTTTCAGGGTTTTAACCATTACAAAAAATAAAACAATAAATCCAACAATAAATACATAACAACCAATCCAATTAACTAACAATGTTTTTTCTCTTTTCTATCTTCTTGCTCTTATGTCCCTCTCCTTCTTCCTGTTCTCCTTCTGGTTTCCCTCTCCGATCTCCTTCCTTCTTGCTTCCAGTTCTCTCGCCCATCTTTGATTTATTTTATCTTATTTCATTCTCTTCCCTTCCAACCATTTCTTCACCCCTCCTCCTATCTCCCTTCCTTCTTCCCCATTTCTAGGTAACCTCATCCCCCTTCATTCCTTCCATTTCTCCCCTTCTGCTTCCCAACGGGTCTCCTTCTTTCCTTTACACCTTCCTGTTATCATTCCCCAATCTCCATCCTTCTTGCCTCTAATTCCCTCGCCCACCTCTCCCCCCTTCCATCTTCATGCAACAGGTCTAATGTGCTCCCCGACCATACTGTCATCTCTCTACACCTCTTCGCGTGGTGCTCTATATCTTCCTCCTCCTCCCCGCACATCCTGCACATCTGTTCCTCCTGTTTCCTCCAATATCTATTTCCTCTCTCTTCATTCCCGCACCTTAGCCTCGCAATCCTCCTAACTCTCCCTTCTGACCTTCCTCTTTCTCCCTTCAAGTAGCTTGGTACCCCTATAGTTCTGACCTCCTTATATCTCCCTGCGCTCCTTGATTTGTCTATTCTGACTGTCCTTTCTTGCTCCCCCATTTCCTTATCCCTCCTCCACAACTCCTCAATCACACTTATCCCGTTTATTCTTCTCCTTTCCACCTCTGTCGCATCCACTCCGCATCTCCAGTAATACTCCTTTCTCATTTCCCCCCATGCGTACCATCTTCCTTTCTGTTCCTCTCTGGCTCTTTCCTCCTAGCATTCCCTCATTATTTTTTTGTCTGTTTCTATTCTAACTTTCTCCTCGTACTTAACCGCCCTCCTTCCTGTACCCACTTTCATCTTATCCCTTTTCAGTTCCTCTCTTACAATATACCCTGGTGTTGTTCTATCTACCCCTAAGATCCATCTCAAATACCTCTTCTGTACTCGTTCTACCTTCTCCCATTCCTTCCATCCCCAAATTTCCACCCCATATAGCAGGATGTTTTTCACCACGGCGTCAAACAACCTCAATCTCCATCTAATATCGTCGCTAAACTTTCTCTCTCCTATACTCCACAGCTTCCCCATGACTATCCTTGCCTTCTTTACTCTTTCCCTTATGTGTAGTTCAGCACCATTGTTCCTCGTTAGTACATAACCTAGGTATTTTATACTCTTCACCTCTTCTATTTCTCTGCCACCCCATTCCCATTTTATCTTCTTTCTTCTTCCTCCTCCTTTCCCGAATACCATTACCTTAATCTTATCCCTGTTTACTTCTATTTTTTTCCTTTTGAAATATTTATCCGCCCTTTCAATCATTCTCTTAAGCTCCTGTTCCCCCTCTGCCATCAATACAATATCGTCCGCGTACCACAATGTCCACAACTTCATCTTCCCTACTACCACCCCCCCATCTTGTCCCTTCCTCATATTCCCTTCTAGATCCGCTACATACAAGTTGAACAAGGTCGGGCTCAGTGGACAACCCTGTCTCACCCTCTTATTCACCCAAAAACTTTCCGATTCTTCCTCGCCTACCCTCACCTTGCACCTCGTCCCCTTGTATATTTCCTTTATCCTCATTATCAACTTCTTTTCTATCCCCTTCCTTTCCATTACCTTCCATAGCTCCTCCCTATCCAGCCTGTCAAAAGCCGCTTTCAAATCCACAAACGCCATATACGCTTTCCCTCTTTTTCTCTTTAACCTCTCCTCTGCTCTGTGATTCACAGCGAATATTCCGTCAATCGCTCCTCTTGCCTTCCTGAACCCAAACTGCGTTTCCTCCAGTAAATCTTTCTTTTCCATCTCATCAACTAATCTTTCGTTCAGCACTTTCGCGTATACCTTGTACGCTGAACTCATCAAAGTCACAACTCTATAATTATATGCTAACTCCTTGTTTCCTCTCTTGTATATCGGTACAATTACCCCTTCCCTCCAGTCCTCCGGGTATCCCTCTCCTTTCCATATCCCTTTTATTATTTCTACCAGTTTATTCTTCGCTATCTCTCCTCCATTTATCCACGCCTCATTCTTTATCTTATCTGTCCCTGCTGCTTTCCCTTCCTTCATGTTCTTTATTATGCTCTCTATTTCTTCCCCTGACGGTCCCTGCCCCTCTACTTCCCCTTCTCTCTCTTCCACCCCTTCTGATTCGTCCTCTGTCCCTTCTTCACCCCTTCTATCCCCCCGCCTTCCTTCCCCCCTTTTTCGCTTCCCTCTAGTATCTCCATGCAGTGTTTCCTCCAGTTCTCCATGGTAATCCTGTTACTCCTGTCTCCTTGTTTCCCTCTCATCCTGTTTATATATTCCCAGGCTTGCTTTTCGTTCCTATCTTTCCCACTTCTTCCTGCTCCTTTACCAAATATCTTATCTTTTCCTCCTTACGTTATGTTTTTCCTCCTTATGTTTTTTTATACTGCCCCAATTTTTCTCTGTACCCTTCCTCCGTCTCCTCCTCCTTAGTTTTTTTGGCCCAGGCCTTCTGCGCCTCTTTTTTCTTTTTCCTGCATCTCTCCCCCCACCATGGTTTTTTTCCCATCCTTGTACTAAGCCCTCTCCTTTTTTTCACCACCGCTTTCTCTATCCCTTCTCTCAATTCCCTCCACCCTCTCTCCACCCCTGGTTCTGTCCATTCTATTTTCTCCATTGTTTCCTTTTATTTCTTTTTTCCTTCCTCCGACCAGCCTTGTACACTCGTTTTTTTCTCTTTCACCTCTCTATTTCTTACTCTCCTGATCTCCACTATGATCGGTTGGTGATCCGATTCTATCCTTTGCTTAACCTCGAAACTTTTTACTCTCTCCCACCCCCATTCATTCACCACCGCATAGTCAATCGTCGATTTTCTTTCCCCCTTATAGAAAGTCCATCTTCCTTCCTCATCTCCCTCCTTGTTTCCATTTAGTATACTCCAACCCCTTTCTTATTCCTCACCTTATCCATTGCCCCCCTCTTGATTTCCACCCCATTCTCCTCCCATCCCCTCCCCCCTCCAGTCACTCCTATCCTTGCGTTAAAATCCCCTCCCACTACAATCCAATCTCCTTCTCTCTCTTTTCCTAGAATTCCGTCCAATTTCCTCAGTTTCTCTTTACTTCCTCCTCTGTTATACATTGTGACTACTCGCCACCCCTCCTTCCCTATCTTCACCCTTCTCTCAACTATATCCTCCGCTTTTTGTGCCTCTTCTTCATCCATACACAACTCACATCTTACACCCGTGATGATACCCCCATCGCCCTACCTTTCTTCTTTTCCTTCTTCGCCCCTTGACTTTTCCATACCCACCCTTTCGGTAATTTTTCTTCCCATAATTCCCGTTCCTTATCCTCCATCCATGTCTCCGTCAATTATATCAAATTATTATATCAAATTCCTTAAAAATTCCCAAAATTCTTCATCCTTTCCTTTAATCCCTGCCACATTCCAGAAGATTGCCTTAACTTCTTTCTCGTCCTTCTTCCCACCCCTCCCCTTGCCGCTATGCATCTCTTCTACCTCTTCCCCTCTTGCCGAAAATTCTGCGTTTCCTCTGCCTCACCCCTAAACTCGTTACACCTCTTCCATCTCCCATCTATTTGTATCTTCATGTATCCCAGCTTCGCTTGTCTGCCTTTACCTTTTTCTTCTCTCACCATACCCCATAGCTTTTTCTGTATCTCTCTCTCCTTCTTTGTTAGATCGTCATCCACGTACAGGTTCTTTCCTCTCAACCTACTTTTCTGCCTCATCAAGTCTCTTTTATCTTCCCACTTTTTCAATTTTACTAACCACATTTTCCCATCTCCTCTTCCTATCTCCTGCATTCTCCCTGCTTCCATTTCTTTCCCTGTTAGCTCCTTTATCATTCTTTTAATTCCTACCTCCCTATTCTCCATATTATTCAACTCTGCCCCTCCGACAACTATATTGTTTCTCCTATCTTCCCTTTCTCGCCTTTCATGTCCTATCTCTACCTCTTCCATCCTTTTTTCCAATTGGTTTAATTCCCCACCCTCCTGTTTTCTCGCCCTCGGCTTACTCTCCTTCTTTTCCATTATTTCTAGCCTTCTTCTTGTATCCTTCAGCTCTAGCTTCAGCCCCTTGATCTCTTCCGCCTGCTCTGCCTGCCTCCTACCATATTCTTCTCCCATCATCCTTATTTCTTCCTTTATCTCGTCTTTATCATTTTCCATTCTCCCCAGGATCTCCTTCAACATTCCTTCAATATGGTTCTCCTTTATTCCCTCTTCTTCCCCATCGCATTCTTTCTCTTCGCTGATAGCTCTGTTCCCAACTTTCCTCTTCCTCGCCACTGGCGATCTAACTACCTTCCTTGACTTTCCAAACTCTTTCTTTTTCTCCTTCTCCATCCCTTTCCTCATCCAGTCCGTAAGTGATCCCATACTGTTCGCTCGTGACCGCGCCTGACTCTCGTCCATTTTTCTTACTTTGGAGTCTTGCAGGTAGTCTACTTCCCCGCTGCTAGTCTCTAGTGTGTTTCCAGCTCCGATATCAATATTGTAGTACTACTTCATTAATATTTGTTCAAAATTTTAAAATCAAAATTCAAAGAGCATTGAGTGAAGTGAATAAATAAATATAAATGCGATAGAGCAAATCTTCAAAATAATAATTTTAGTCGATTCTCTAAGATGTCACTTTAAAAAAATATAAGATACTAAATATACGTATGTATTAATTTCATACATTCCTATCAACAATCAAAATTTTAATATTGCAAATTAATGCTATAAGTGTTAATGGTTCTAATCGTTTCACCAGCAGTAAACAAACAAAACTGTTATATAAGTATAATTAAAATTTTAGAAGTTAAAATACATGTGTAATGATGCCTTGATGTCCTTTTCCAAAATATATAAGAACAACATTTTTTCTAATTATGAATTAGTCAATTTAACTTGATTACTGTTGTATTTTTATTTAATATTTACTTTTACAAAATTACATCTACTTTCACTTTTAACCATCTTTAACTTATCCTATTATGCAAGTCAGGTATAAGTTGTCCCTTATTTATGAATAACTACCATAAATTTTGTTCACAGACTTAGTTGCCATTCTAATAAGTTTTTGCAAATAAACCACAAAAGTTACCTCTTTTCTAGTAAATATTTTTTTCAAGTGTATTTCGTCAAGGGAATAATAAAGAATGGGATGTTTGGATAAATAATTTTAAAATCTCAGTTCAGTAAGTTAAATTACGAAAACAAATTGGAAAATTAGAAACGTAAGCAAAGAATAATTTTTTCTACCATTTGAATATTTCGAATTCATCACTTATTAATTATTATTCTCAATTAACTTAATTATTTAAATCGTATGTCACTCGAATTCATTTTAAATCCACATCTTTTAATTTCATCTAATTCTATTCTTTTTCTTTTCTGACTAATCACTCTTGAAACACAGTAACATAAAACACGTGACAAATTCGCAATTGTCATTTCTCTCAATATACGCATCTAAATAATATTCTCACAAGTATCTCTATTCTCTAAGATAACTAACTATACTTCCAAAATACAAAATATTCTTTCCTTTATCATTTCAATATCCATAGAAAATTGAATTAAATTTCGCTGCCACCATCCAAAGCTAAACCTTGGAAACTTAAATAATTTATATATTACGGCCATAAAAAAATATCGCAATATAAGAAATCATTACAAAATGTCATATTTTGTCAACAAGTGGAATAATCTATCCCATGCGAAATTTTGTCAAAAAGTTAAGTAAACCCCACCGTAGGGTATCAAATTATGTAATGTGGTCCCTGTACGCATCTTATAAATCTAATAAATCGCATAAATCGCACCGCTGCCAACAAATTTGTAGCGAACCAGTAACGTTACTTTATAACGTACCATTTATTGTCCACTAGGTAGCGAGCCTGTGGTGTTATATCATGTCTAATCTCAAAGTGAAGTGAGATTTCTGACTAAAGGAGTTCGGGTAGTAGGCGTGAGTGTTATCCAGGGTTCATCATTATGATATGTGAATTAAATGATATGTATTTGTACTTACCAACCGACTGAACAGGCATCTTGTATTTAAGTTTGGATCTAAGCTGTTCACTAAAGTTCTTAAATGTGAAGGATTTACACTCGTTAACACGGTTTAAAATAAATGAATTAAATTTATTAACAGTAAAATTTACAAATAGTTTAAAAGATTAAAAGTTTAATATGTATTTAAAGGAATTAATAAAATAAAACAAACAGAATTGAGTAGACCACCAGAAAATATCGACACAGTGCCTCTACGAATGCTACTACCTAGATGTTACTACTAACAAGCCCGAATACTATCTGCTCTCATCTCCAGGGAGATAGGGGTTTAAATAAGCAGTTTAGGTATATTCCCAAGAAAAGGGTTTTAGCTTTGTTCAAGGGGACGCTAGTGTTCAGAGTTATTAAGCAATAACTCTGAACAGATTTCTTCTTTAACAAAGAATCATTTAAAAAATATATTTCTAAAGATACATAAAATTTCTAAAATTTTATTATTCGAATTCTCAAAAATATACCCTTTTTAAAAATCCCAAATAAATACCTTTCAAAGGAATTCTCCCGACGGATGTTTGTGAAAGTTTCTGATGGACCACTCGATTCGTTACATTACTCCCTCCTTTTAAAAAGTGTCTATCCATTTATATGGATGGACACCTTTTCTCAAGGGTCCTTCGCAGGTTTGGCTAAACCTTCAAACCGGAGAAGGATCCAAAGAGGAGTAAATACTTAACCTTAGGGGGCGGGGATACCAATGGAAAGACCTGCAGAGGGGAAGTCATGGCGGACCTGTTCATCCCTCTTGACCTGGTGGAAGTTGACCTCGCTGATGGTTGTGGAAGGATCTCAGATGTAAACCTGGTGCTGGTACCAATAGGAGGGTACCTGTTGAACTTGAAAATTTTCTTTTGCTGGTTGGTGCGCATCCATCTTGAACACCTCTTCGGACCTCGGAAGTAGGAAAATTTCTTTTTCGTAGCTGACTCGATGTCTTCGTGGAAGATTGCAAACTCGCAGCTCTTCTCCGTAGAATGTCTCATGGCTAACAACGGCTTACATTTAAATTAAATTTCTCAGTGTAGAATTTCTGTATTATATTGTTCTTCAGACCATACTTTATATACAACATATTTTCTCAAAATATTCTTCTTTAACCTTTCTTCGTTTTCTGCTTTCGTTTGTTTTCGTTTCTCGATTTCATTTTCTCTTCGTGATTTCGTTTTCGTTTCGGGATTTCGTTTTCGTTTCGGGGGTGGCAAAGCAACACCTCTGTTTGGCCACACGCAGATAGTTCCAGCTGTTGTTTTGTAACGTGTGCAGTCTCAACTATCGCTCCACGCCCTAGTAACAACGTGAACGGGCGAAACAGATATTTGCGGTTCGCGCTACGGGCTGAACCACCACAAATTTTACTAGTATCGTGCACGCAGACTGATTGTACAGTCGCCACGATTTCTCACTTTAATCGTCTACGAGGTCCGATTTGACAGTCGCTACGATCCAATTCTCACTGCTCCGCTTCCAGCGGCATCATTTTCACGTTGAATACTGCTTTGACTCCAACCCCAAAATCACAACTCTTCTGCCTTCTTCTGCTTCACATGTATGGACGTATAAAGTATGTCTCTTCTTCGATAATCAATCTTGCCACGAAATCGGCAACTGATTGACGTCGATTTCGCCTTTGATTGCCGTTGTAAGCTTCTGAGAGATTGCTACGCTGGGGTCTTCATAACATCTTCTTCACGGGTCTTGAGTGGTCTGTTGTTCGAGCCTTCTTTCTTCGGGATACATCATCTTGATTGTCGTACGTCGATCTTCTGCAGGTCAGTTCCACTGATAAGGACTTCTGTGCGGTTGTTGACGGAAATAACTATTATGACGTACCGAGGTACGCGACGGAAGTAAACGGTAGCATTCTTGAGAGGCTCTGGTCGACACCCGGTGGTAAACTCGACATGAAAGATCGTCGGTGGTAACAATACATAAAATACACATATCATAATGCAATTTTTGTATCAGTGATGCTAAAGCAGCTGATACTCCCTGGATGCCGTAAAAGTCAAAACAAATTTAGGAACTAGAAATACACTTGAGCTTTTCCATTCACATTATACACATTTCATACGTTAAATCCAATTAAATCCAATAAATCAAATCTCAAATAAATCAATTAACGTTTGTGGTTTACTTCAATGTTTCGTATTGAACAAAAGAACAAATTAATTAAAAATTCTACGCACTATCATTTCTCTGTGTTTCAATTATTATCTCAAAAAAAATAATAATAATTTCATATCCTACAATACATTAGATTCATATCGCCTAGGTGGCGTATAGATAAGGAAAGCTTCTAGGTTGCTTTTATTCTTATGATCACTTCTGATCACTGAGTCAGTTACACGTTATTTTCTGTCTAAACTTGTACTAACGCTTAAAATTAAATTTAAAACTGAGTCCAAAAATTTAAGTAAAATTTACTAAACTCTGTATCAACTTTTACAACAATGGCTTATCTTCAAACAACCGCTAGCGAATTGCTAGTCGTTCGTGTAGCATTATGTTAAAAAGTAAATAAAACTAAACTTTTATTTAAAAACATCGAGATTAATGCAATTTTTTAAAATAATTAAATTGTAGTCGAAGTAAGCTTTGAATCTACGTTTTTAAATAAGTACTGTCTTGAGACAAATTTAATAATTATAAAATTTCTCATCACAAAACTGACAGTGCATCTTGCTTATTCATAGCACGCTGTATGGTGTGATACCATTTAAAATTTCAAAATAAAACACTTATTATCAAACTCAGTATCCATAAATCAATTTAAATAAAAAAGAAACAAAACTGGATTTTATTTTTGCTAATAAAATAGAAATAAATTTAGTAATTTCCATGTAGGTAACTTTCATATACTTCTCATTTTTTTTCAACTTTTGTTTTCTGCTGGGTGAACACAGTAATATAATAAAGCTTACATATATTAAAGCATAAAATTAACTTCAAAACAATTCAAAAATCATATAATATTACGGATTAAAATACATTTAAAAACTTGTCTAAAACTTTTTCCAATCGTAAGAATTATTCTATTTAGTTTCAATAAAACGAGCTTTACTTAATGAGGAAAATACCAGTGGCGGTTTCGTAAAAATCTTTAATGTAATCATAAACGTAAACAGCATTTATTTTTGTCGGAAACATTACTAACGAAATAAAAAACTATAATGCATGATATCTATTAAAATCTTTAACATAATTTTCAAAGTATTCATTATTTATATTCTTGTTCAAAGAGTACCTAATGTGTACAAAATCCGGAGAAATTAATAAGATATTAAAAAAAAATAAATAAAAACCGTTTAATATTTACGGGCATAAATCTATTAGCTTCAAACTATTATTTGTGTAAAACATGATAATTTTTTAAAACAAACATGGTAGCGATTACATACATTTTTAGTTGAAAATTAAATAAGTCTAAAAAAAAAAACAATAATTATTTATATTACTAAGTAGTACTACTTCTAATGAGTGAAGTGTACGTGTCAAACATTATTTCAAAACTCCCATTTTCAATTAATAAAATTAATAATTACAAATTATTTGTTACAAATATCGCTTTACAGACAATTTGATTATTTTCTCAAAGGTTAAAATGGTTTAACAAACGGTATAATTATTTTAGTAAATGTGTTACTTTCTATTGCTACCTGGGTTGGTCTAAACTTGCCTCGTTCCATGCGTTAAAGGATGTTGTAAAACCTTTTTTTAGGTAAACGGACCCTTCGGAAAGGCGTCAAAAATCATATTTATTTACGAGCTATACAAATGTTACTACTTCATTAATATTTGTTCAAAATTTTAAAATCAAAATTCAAAGAGCATTGAGTGAAGTGAATAAATAAATATAAATGCGATAGAGCAAATCTTCAAAATAATAATTTTAGTCGATTCTCTAAGATGTCACTTTAAAAAAATATAAGATACTAAATATACGTATGTATTAATTTCATACATTCCTATCAACAATCAAAATTTTAATATTGCAAATTAATGCTATAAGTGTTAATGGTTCTAATCGTTTCACCAGCAGTAAACAAACAAAACTGTTATATAAGTATAATTAAAATTTTAGAAGTTAAAATACATGTGTAATGATGCCTTGATGTCCTTTTCCAAAATATATAAGAACAACATTTTTTCTAATTATGAATTAGTCAATTTAACTTGATTACTGTTGTATTTTTATTTAATATTTACTTTTACAAAATTACATCTACTTTCACTTTTAACCATCTTTAACTTATCCTATTATGCAAGTCAGGTATAAGTTGTCCCTTATTTATGAATAACTACCATAAATTTTGTTCACAGACTTAGTTGCCATTCTAATAAGTTTTTGCAAATAAACCACAAAAGTTACCTCTTTTCTAGTAAATATTTTTTTCAAGTGTATTTCGTCAAGAGAATAATAAAGAATGGGATGTTTGGATAAATAATTTTAAAATCTCAGTTCAGTAAGTTAAATTACGAAAACAAATTGGAAAATTAGAAACGTAAGGAAAGAATAATTTTTTCTACCATTTGAATATTTCGAATTCATCACTTATTAATTATTATTCTCAATTAACTTAATTATTTAAATCGTATGTCACTCGAATTCATTTTAAATCCACATCTTTTAATTTCATCTAATTCTATTCTTTTTCTTTTCTGACTAATCACTCTTGAAACACAGTAACATAAAACACGTGACAAATTCGCAATTGTCATTTCTCTCAATATACGCATCTAAATAATATTCTCACAAGTATCTCTATTCTCTAAGATAACTAACTATACTTCCAAAATACAAAATATTATTTCCTTTATCATTTCAATATCCATAGAAAATTGAATTAAATTTCGCTGCCACCATCCAAAGCTAAACCTTGGAAACTTAAATAATTTATATATTACGGCCATAAAAAAATATCGCAATATAAGAAATCATTACAAAATGTCATATTTTGTCAACAAGTGGAATAATCTATCCCATGCGAAATTTTGTCAAAAAGTTAAGTAAACCCCACCGTAGGGTATCAAATTATGTAATGTGGTCCCTGTACGCATCTTATAAATCTAATAAATCGCATAAATCGCACCGCTGCCAACAAATTTGTAGCGAACCAGTAACGTTACTTTATAACGTACCATTTATTGTCCACTAGGTAGCGAGCCTGTGGTGTTATATCATGTCTAATCTCAAAGTGAAGTGAGATTTCTGACTAAAGGAGTTCGGGTAGTAGGCGTGAGTGTTATCCAGGGTTCATCATTATGATATGTGAATTAAATGATATGTATTTGTACTTACCAACCGACTGAACAGGCATCTTGTATTTAAGTTTGGATCTAAGCTGTTCACTAAAGTTCTTAAATGTGAAGGGTTTACACTCGTTAACACGGTTTAAAATAAATGAATTAAATTTATTAACAGTAAAATTTACAAATAGTTTAAAAGATTAAAAGTTTAATATGTATTTAAAGGAATTAATAAAATAAAACAAACAGAATTGAGTAGACCACCAGAAAATATCGACACAGTGCCTCTACGAATGCTACTACCTAGATGTTACTACTAACAAGCCCGAATACTATCTGCTCTCATCTCCAGGGAGATAGGGGTTTAAATAAGCAGTTTAGGTATATTCCCAAGAAAAGGGTTTTAGCTTTGTTCAAGGGGACGCTAGTGTTCAGAGTTATTAAGCAATAACTCTGAACAGATTTCTTCTTTAACAAAGAATCATTTAAAAAATATATTTCTAAAGATACATAAAATTTCTAAAATTTTATTATTCGAATTCTCAAAAATATACCCTTTTTAAAAATCCCAAATAAATACCTTTCAAAGGAATTCTCCCGACGGATGTTTGTGAAAGTTTCTGATGGACCACTCGATTCGTTACAATATCTACAGTATGTCTTTTGATCACTAGGTGTCACCAAAGACTAAAACGTCTACTAGCTATTTCTGACCACTTAACCTCTAAATATTATACTTTATATTAGGTGCGTTCGGCATAAGTTAATAATCTACACATTCTGCATAATTTGCACAAGATTCTTGTGTAAATGTGTAAATTATGCAGAATGTGTAGATTATTAGCTTATGCCGAACGCACCTAGAATAGTGCGTTCGAAGTTGAGTTTGCAGTATAGCTCTTATGGGAAATGGGAGCGGTGTTGCCAAATGTTGTAAAAGTGTCAAATGTGTCAATTATAATAATATGAAAAACTCGTACGATTTACAAAAATCAACTCTTATAAAACTCAAAATAACAGTCAACAAAAACAAATGGCCATTTGTAGAATACTGCGTCTTCACAGATCAGCGCGTTTTAGAGCTGGCAACGTCGACAAGCAAGAAAAGGATAGTGTCATTGTGTAAACCCATTAGAGAGTATGGAAAAGAACTACTCCATATGCCCTGTACTGCAAACTCACCTTTGAACGCACTATAGTTAGAATAATAAAGGATACATTTGGCTTTCCTCCTAGATAGCAATTCTACACTTCCTCCACTGCTATTCGCTTCTTCCTATCGCCTCCCCTTTTTCTTTCACTTTACTAATCTTCCAAAATAAACTTTTTCTTCGCAGCTGTATTGACACTCAACTTTCAACTTCAACTCACTGACTTCAAACTAATTAGATATGGCAAACAGATTTATTGCTGTGTTACTTATCATAATAACAATTATTAACGAAAATTTTTCAAAATTAACCTGCAAAATAATATTTTTCTGAAAAAATAATGACGTATTAAATTATAATGTTTAATAAGAATTTTAATTAATAAATATTGACTTGTAGTTTTGATGTGAAGCATTTTCAATCAACATAACTTTTTTTTTTATTATTGTATATAGAAAATAATATTTTGGACAAAAGTGTTTGGTACACTTTCGATGTAATTCTTCCTACCTCTTCTCTATTTCTGGCTTTTAAATCTATTTTTTTTTTAAATTTACTTTATTGGCCTTGGGTCTGACCACCACTTGGTCACCTATCGCCCAGTTCTTATAACTTGAAATCTAATAAACGTTTTTTTTTTACATTAAACTGATTAGTAAGTTTCATTTAAATACCAAAATTTACCTATATACATTTTTCTAGAAAATGTTATTATGTAACTTGCCAATTGTTTTATACTACCCGAAGTAAAAAGTCTTGCTGATTCCAAAAATTGAAATCGACAAAAATTGAAAAATGACACATGTTGCTATTTGAAAAAATATGACGCACCTTCTACCAAGTAACGTTTCTCTATTTTTTTTTTTTTTTATTCAATAATAAAACAATATATAGTCAAGCTGCATATCTTTTTCCTCATCTTGGAAAAGGTAAAATTGACTTGAGATGTTAGTTGACATTTATATGATACTTGACAGTACTATCAACACGTATTTCATCAGCAGCATGCAACCTGCTTCATATGAAAAAGAACGCTTAGACCCCCCAAAATTTTTGTCTTTCTCTAGGTTTCAAAATTATTAGCGCATCTACGACCAAAAGTTTTGGGGCGTAGATGCGCTAATAATTTTGAAACCTAGCTGCTCTAAAAGAGCAGCGCTTATATCAAATAAGGCAAAGCGTGTTAGTTCTTTCCAAACTGACAGCAAAACCTGTTGTGCGGATGCGGATCGGATGCGAATTTATTATTTACAAAAGCTGCGGATGCGGATCATGGATATCCGGATCGGATGCGGATACAGAAAAGCTTATCCGCGCAGGGCTCTAATAATCAACCCTCGAAAATCCCGTTAGTGAATAATGGCTTCGGCAGTTAGACCCCAATTTTTAGGAAAGTTTCTCCTTGGACTTCATTGATTGTCATAGCAAAGGCAACTCTCTGGGAAAACTGGATCCTAGTCTATAAGATTGGTATATTTTGGCATGAAAACAATACTACATTTTCCATCACCCATTATGACCTCTAGCTTTACACATTTTTTCATCATTCCGCGTACCAAGATGCAAACACCATTTACTAAGCCTGGATTCAAGTTCATATATCTGATAAGCATAACGACGTCAGCCTTCAAAGTGAATTTATGTGGCGGCAATCCGGAATGTGTAATAAAGTTAGGGTACTCCAAAGGTATTTTTAATTTTTCCCTTAGATCATTAGAAATGACCGAGTGCAACTGCAGTATTCTTTGAATCTTCTGCAATTAAATTTACAACTTTATTTAGTTTCCAGCAGGGCTCGAAATAAAAAATTACACGAACCGGAATGCCACATCAAAAATTATTGTGCGACTATGTTCAATAATGTCACGAACCGGAACGATATTTTCCATAATTTAAAGAAACCGGAACACAGGTCCTGTTTTTCGTGCCTCAGTTCCCAGTAATCTTGTTCAACGAATTTCCGAAAACAACTGAATTTTGTTTGCAAATCAATATTTTACCATATTTAGCAGCCCATTTAGGAAAAAGTACCGGAACGTCGATCTGCTACGTTCCCGCTCGAATACGCCACTGGAAAGGAGATGTCATGGCAGAGCCGAAAACCATACCGGAACCGAATCCCGGAATCCCACTGAAATTATAAAACCTTAACCGGAACCGGAACCCCTCGAAAAAATAAGATTCTCAGTGTTCCGACAGCTACCGTTCAAACGGCTCGCCGAAGCTTTTTGACCATATTTTGTTACTTCCATAGAGACTTTTAGAGATTTTTTTTTTTTTTCAATTGTATAACAGGCATTTATACGAATGTTATTACGACTGTAGCGAGCCAGTGGTTTTACGTAAACATATCGAAATGCTTACTGTTCAATCTATATAATTATGATGATTTCATACTAAAATGAGATTTCGGAATCAGGGATCAAGTGCGAGGCGTGAGTTAGCCAGGGTTCAACATTATGATAAGTGAATTCAATGATATATTTTGGTACTTACCATCCGACGGATGGACCATCTTGTGGTTGATCTCAATTGTTATTTACTCTTGGATTTGATATAAGGAGTTACACCACATTCAATAAAAATCGATTCAGAATTAAGTTTGAGTTTATTAACACAAAATGTACAATTTAAATATATCTGTAAAGTAAAAGTTTAATAGAATTTAATGTTAGGCTAGAATGAATCTTATAGATCACCGGATAATTGACCAAGAGTATCCCTCAAGAATTCAGAGTTACCGCATGCTAGTCGCGAACCGAACTGCCGCTATCTATCTATCTAACTATCTCTGATCTGAACTGTTTTTATTCTAAGTTGAAAGAAGTTTATATACCCCCCCTATAACAATATTCCAGAAAAAGACAGTGTTTAAAAATTTAAATGTATTAAATTTTTATATTATCAGCTAAATTTTGAATAAAACAAAGAAACATTGAACATAGCACAATTCTAATAATTTTGAAACCCTAAAATATTTCCTCCATAACAAATGGAATTAAATGCATAATGGATTGACCTCTGAATTTTTAAATGTTTGTGATCTAAGAGTTTCATTACGCGACTGTTGTTATACTGACAATTACTATGGTGACACTTTTTTTGTGGACTTGGATTCAGAGTTGAGCAAATTGCAACTAATGATTGAGGAATGAGATTAAAGATTTTTTTAAATTTTTTATTGTTTAATGTCAGTCTACACGACCACATCAGCCAGCCAGATACAAATTCAGTTTACACAGTAAAGATACAATAATTTTATTACATTTCTCTTCACGACCGTATATTCATATTTCTTCCGATTTCCTACTTTAATTGCATTGGCTTACAAAATCATTGGAAATTACTTGTTATATATTATCCTCTTCTTGCATGAATGTTGTTAATCAATGATAATGATTGTATATATGCTTCTATATGTTGATATCATAATCTTTAATATATTCCATTATAGCCCTGTATGTATTCCTGCATTTAAGAATTTGCAAAAATCTGGAAGGATATTTTTTTAGTATATGATTAATTTAATTCATGAATTTAGTCTTATACTGCGTACATGTAAAAAATTGAAAAATATGTGGTTAAGGCTACCCGTACTTCTGTTGTCGCAGTTACAAAAGGGGGTCTACGTAAGTCCTATTTTGAAAAGATGTTCTGGAATATTGGTATGGCCCACACGAAGTCTGCATAAGCTCAATATGGATCTGCGTTGAGCCGCTATTAAGTGAAACTAAGTTTTTTTGACAGGTGTTAATTCTATTGAGGCATAAGGTCTGCCTTTGTATACTGATTGCTCTGTCCACGGATTTTCCCAGTCCTTATCGATATAAAAATATACCACGTCGCTCAATAAGTCTCCGGTCTAACTAAGAAAAACAATTTTTTTTTTTAGAAATTCGACTTTAATCATCATCATACTCTCCTTTAAGGCTGCGTATAACCCCCCAGAGGTTACCAATTTCTTATACAAAACTAACGATCGGAAATAAAAATAGTATCAATCTATACATCAAATTTTGCACCGAATTTTTATCTATCTAATACGATATTTTTAATTGCAGAAACATTTATTGTAAAAATATTATCGCTCAATAACTTAATAATTGACATCAGTAAAACTGTTCTGTAATTTTTTAAATCTACATAAGGGTTTCAAATAACTTTTATATTTATATAGTTTTGTGTAGAAATGTTCAAATAATACGTCAACATTTTTTTCGACTTGATTGCTTATAGTTTAGAAACCTCGTCCAAAAATATAATACTTGATGATAATGGAATGCCACTTGGTACACGCATTCTTAACAGAAATTAAATCATTTTTACCCGTAACACCTATTTTGAGAACCGCGGCAAATTCAAGATGGCGGCATATATAGACTACCAAATACAATAACTATAAGTAGTTTTCACAATAGAACAAAATAGCTAAAAACTTTCTTGTAGAATGAAGCTTTAGCTACAATTTGCCGCATCGTACGCAAATATGCGTTGATTGGTTTACAAGATGGCGTCTATTATGCAATTTGCTTATTTACAATTACGTAACAGTTTTTTCTACAATTTAAAATATCCTATTAGATAGATAAAAATTCGCTGCAAATTTTGATATATAGATTGTTATTAATTTTATTTCCGATTATTAGTTTTGTATAAGAAACTATTGAGAACTATAGGGTTGTGCGCCGCCTTAAGAGTGATACATTCATTCCAACGCTCCTAAAATTAAAAAAATTAAAATTAATTAATTAATTTAAATTCAGCATACCAATCAGTAATAGTTGATTTGGTGCAGAGTCTCTATAACGCTTATCAAGCCACTGTTTGGCTTCAACAGTATTTTTTCCCATCAAAAAACAATGTTTAATCAACACACGAAATTCTTTTTTATCCATTCTTTTGAAAATTATAAAACTGGAGTCACTAAAACCACTGTAACTTCTTAACTAATTGTCAGAATGTCATAAAATTTTCACACGTATCGTTTGAAGGTTGGTACTATTCAGAAATCATATAGGTCTGTCAACAGTGTTGCCATATATATGTTAGACCGGAGACTAATTGAGTGAAGTGTTATATAGTTGAGGATGTCTCTACGTGGGATTTTCATGTCGGTCGAATATAGATTTCACGGCAACATTGTTTGGCTAGAGCGTCAGCTTGATCATTACCCTTAGATATGCCCTGATGTGCTTTGATCCACAGGAATTTAATGGCAATGTTGTTGTTTTGGATAGTGTGGGTAGATTGGCTATGCATTGTATTTCGAAATCTCTAGGGTGGACCTGTTTATTTGGGTGCTCTACTATGCACTCAGATCACTTGGTGAACAAGTTTCATATTCGATTGGCCGAGAAGTCGCTCTAGAGTTGATAAAATTTCGTATTCGATTGGAAAGGTTACTGCTCTGAAAGTGCTCGCAGTGCACTTTTTCTTGCTCTGGCTAAGGAGTCAAAGCAGCGTCGAGCAATATGGCGCGTAACGTTATTTCAAAGCTAGTATGTTTATTAGAAGTAATTGAATCTTCATCAAGTAGTGATGTATCTTTCTGTATAATAAATCAAATTAGGAAATTAAAAGAAATAAAATAAGTTAAAAAGGTAACATTTAGCTAATATAAATAAACAGAAAACAAATAAATTACTGCAATCACAAATAAAAAAAAAATAATAATTAAACATAAGTGTTATCCTGCACAGTTTACGCAAGGAAATCATTTTTAAATAATTAATAACAACAATAATGAAAACGTATTTGATTGGGAGTTACTCTGGCGCGGTCTCTAGTAAAACTCGGATCGAGCATGACGTCATCTGCTCGCTCGCAGATCAATTCCAGAGTGGACCAAGCGAAAAATTATTAGCGACAAAGTCCCGAACTAATTCGCTGTAGGATTACTCGGTCGAGAAAGTAATCAAACCAGTGCGGTTTGATATAAAATTAAATTCTGGGAAGAAATTCGCCCCTTTTGGCCCAACTGTTGCTTGTGAATGTGTGTGAGCACGATTATGAGTGACTCAGATGAGTGTGAAGCGCACTTACCCTGGAGTTAAAGCGTGTACAAACCACAGTGTCACTGGTAAGATTTGCATAGATTTATTTACAGCTTCAGTCGTTTATTAAACCGATTTAGTAATTCGGTATTGTGATATTTTTAGTGATCCTGTTTGGAGGTATAGGTCCGCCCAAGGGACATTACATATGAACCTGAGCGTAAAAGATCCGATCATAAGCGTGGCCGAGGCCTGTCTGAAGCATACCTAGTTTATTGGAACCCTGAGTCGCTTGGAGGAAATATAGCCCAGACCACGTGTCCCTTTTGGAGTGCGATCCATCGCACGAACTGGTGTAGTTTCCGCCTCATCTAGAGTTTTTCATGTGCCGTGGCTGTACTAGGTAGTCCTGAGAAGAACGGTGGGTAAAATCCAAAAACCGGTACCCCATTACGCCCAGGAAGTGTTGTACCCCGGAAGGAAACGTGTCGGGTTAGATTCACGCTTAGCGTCGAAACTAAGGCAGAGCCAAGGGAGTTATTTTATGTATAATCGACTTGGATCAGATAACCTTTAACATGCTGCCTTCGGGCATATTTTTCTTCCGCCAGCACATATTTGTTTTTATTTATAGTAATTTTTATTATTATTTTTTTTTTTTAAGTTTAGCGTTAGGTTATTTTGGTCTTAAATATACTGAAAAGGTTTAAATTGAATTAATAGGAGCCCGACAGTCGAGGAATACGCCCCAATAATCGGTTGAGGAGCTCATAATGGAGGGGTATTTATAAATAGTGGTTTTTACTTGCGTTGGGCGTAAGGCAACAAGTTGTTTTGTGTTATTTTCAGATATTTTCCAAACTCAACTATATATACAATGAGTTCCTTCTTCACAGTTTTTTGTTATTGAATATTAATTGATCTGATTAGATTGTGATATGCCTATAACGGTACCGTACACGGGTTTATAGGTGGTTGTAAACAATATTTTCTATGATAATAACTCTACAATTTTGTTCTGTACTCAACTTAGGCTTTGGGGTTGCCAACTTTAAGTGGTATTCCTGTATCATCATCATCAAGCCTTGTCCATCATCGGGTGATTTTGAACTGCCTCTAAAATTGTAAAAATATTTTCCAACCAACTCGTCTATTTGCCAATGGCTTCAATTCAGGGATGTTATTGTAGAGTCTTTTGGTTTGATTTTGAGAGTTCCATGTATTTATCTCTGACTCTGTTGAGCGACAGTGTGCCTTCTTCTCCTATTGCCCTGCGGGTTGTGTACTAGTGTATAGTGGCATACCTAACTATGAGCTCTTCGAAGAATGTGCCATAACCATAATGTCTATTTGGCCAGTTCTTTCTCCCAGTTCTGCGTTTGTTATTCTACGTGGTCAATAAATGCGAAGGATTCTTCGATGACGTCGATTTACAAATACTCGCACTTTTTTGATAGTTTCTGTAACGAGCCAAGTCTCACAGCCGTACAGAAGTACTGACGTTACGCATGCCTTGAAGATGGTAGTTTTCGTGGGGGCACTATATATCGCAGAATTCCATATACGGACGGCTAAGTCGGATGAAGACGCCTCTTGGTTTGCGAATTCTGCATTCTACATCTACTTTCGCTCCGCCCTCAACAGTCACAATACTCCCCAGGTACTGAAAATCGTTAACACGTTCGATTTCATAGTTATCGAGCAAGACAAGTCTGTCGATGTCTGTATTTATGCACATTTCTTTCATCTTGGAGTTATTAATTTTTAATTCAACTTTTGCAGATTCTATCCATACCCATATCCATGCTTATGCGACAGATCGCCCTTATCGTCTGCAAAATCCAGTGACTCCAGTCTGACCGTTGGTGATTCCAAATGATTCCTTTGGATTTGTTGGCTGTTGGTCTTTTAGCAATGGAATCTAAACCATCAAGAAAAGAAGTGGTGACAACACACAACCCTGTCTAATACCTGTAATGGTTGGAAAGGGTTCTGACAAACTACCATTGTGTAGAACTGCATCAGAAATCATCGTAACTGTTCCTAATAAGGGATGTTATGTCACGGGGGGGGACCCTCGGAAAAGTTCCGCAGGTACACCCGCAGGAGGACGAGACAGTGGTAGTGCAAAACCGTCTCGGTGATGTCCTCACTCGTGCGCACTTTACCCTAGACTAGCTCAGTCGCGGGTTCCGTCTATGCCGCTCGGTGTGAAGCACCGGTCAAAACACAAGCGCTCTGGAAAGTAATGGTGACGAAGGTATTTTGTGACATAAAAACAAATATTGTTAAAAGATATTTATTAAGTGAAAGTTTAAAGATTGAAATATGAAAATAAACAAGCCAGGTAAACGGATTACCGGCGAGCAGGTAGTGAAAGGTTGACAAATATGAAAAACAAAGTAATTCGAACAATGGTAAAATTTAATAGACAAAAATAAATATTTAAATGAAACAACAATGTGAAAATAATGTACAAACAAAATATGAATGACAAGAATGAAAGATGCGATGGGGAATAGGAAAGTAAGGACGAATTAGAGAGCCGACGAGGCGCTCGGCGTCGTCGTTATTCGTCGTGTGTATTGTTGTCGTGGCGTAGGCGTCTCGGCGTCAAACAGTAGCATCAACGCGTCGGCAAGGCGGCGCTTAGCAAGCGTCGCGGCGTCAGGCGTCGGCATGTTGGACGTCGGTATGGTTTGGACGGCGGGCGTCGGTTTGATTGGACGGCAGGCGTCGTTGTGGTTTGGACGGCGAGCGTCTATGTAGTGTAGACGGCGAGCGTCGATGTGGATGGACGGCGAGGCGTCGGTTTGATTGGACGGCAGGCGTCGTTGTGGTTTGGACGGCGAGCGTCTATGTAGTGTAGACGGCGGGTTTGAAATGTTGAAAGGATGTGAGGTTGATCGAAGTGAAGTTAAAGTTCGCGTAAAAATAACAAAAATGATTCTAAGTTAAAGTTGACAAAAATGATTCTAAGTTAAAGTTGACAAAAATGATTCTAAGTTAAAAATAATTTGAAAAAAACGGCAAACACATTTACAAAAATATACACAAAATAATACAAGTCCCAGAATCGAGACACACTGAACATATTTCGGCGTAAAGCCAGAGGCAAAGAGCCTATTGATGATTTCGGCGTAGAGCCAGAGGCAAATAGCCTATTGATGAGGTGAGCTTGTGAGAAACTGACGTTTGATTGAAAATCACTCGTCTTTTATACAATTCTGAGGAATTGGCAAGGAGAGGGAAAGTTATGCTATTGGTTTGGAAATATGTAGTAGGGTAGCGAAATGCGCAGTTCAAAGTGCGCAATTCGCGGTAAAGACCGTGAATTACGCGGAATAAAGTAGATCCGCGGGTCTCAATCGATGGCGCGAATCATGACGATTCCAACGATAGGTGATAGTGTGGGGTGGGAGGCACCCCACACGAGATATCGCGAGAAGCGCGAAATATCTCCTGCAACAGTTATTTTGTTAGGCACTCCAATATTTTGCATTTCAGTTCAAAGGCATTCTCTATCTACCGAGTCAAATGTTTTTTCACAGTCAACGAAAAGGAGACACAGGGGGGGTACTCGACTGCCTGTTCAACGATTATCCTGAGGGTATAAATTTAATCAATGCATGACCTGCCAGACCTGAAACCAGCCTGTTCGGATCGCAATTTCTTGTCAATAGCTGTGACATTCTTTTAAGAATTATCTTGCAAAATATTTACATTATTGCGCATAAGATGTTACTGCCACGCCAATTGTTGCAGTCCATCAAGTCACCTTTCTTGGCAATTTTTATTATAATGCCTTGTTGTCAGTCCGAAGGAAATGACCATACACTGTTGAAGAGTGGATAAATATGTAAAAGCTCAGCAAACAAGTTGACATCTGTTTTCATAACCGCGGCTGTAATATTATCACAACCAGCAGCCTTGTTGTTCTTCAAACTCTTGATTAATTCAATAATTTCTCTCTTAGATGGAGGAGAGGTTCGAATTGGGAGAGGACATATTTCCGTTTGTACTGTTGGTTAATTGGTAAATACATACTCTGTAAGTTCTCCATTTTTAAAGTTGTTCTTTTACTGTAGCCAACAGCACAGCATTTTTGTGTTTTGTTGGCTATCCTCCGCGTAATATCCTTTAGTTACGAGTGGCTGCCGCGTCTTCTAATAGTTGAGTTAATATATTGACGTTTGTCATCCCTTATTTCTTGTTTTACAAATTTATCAATAGCACTATATCTGGCTAGTGCAACTTTTCTTTCGTTGACAGCTTTAGCTGAATTTATTCCATTTTTTTATTACAAGCGTCCGTAAATTTCTTGCTACACACAACGTTTCTTCACAAGCTTCATTTACAAGATTTCTAAAGTGATCCCAACATTTTTGTATATTATCTTCTTGGTTATTTCTCTCTCTAAGTTTCTCCCGAAGCTTTTTTAAGCTTAGAAATATTGTACTCTTCCTGAGGTTTTATTTCTTCTTGTGTATAATCTTCACATTCAGTTGCAGATTACCCCCCCCCCTAATGTCTGCCGCTCTTTTGTTACGTACATCTTTTAGCATATTGCTCCATTTTGCGTTTATACAGAAGTGGTCGATTTGATTTTGGGTGCGGGAATCCGAAGATACCCAACTTATCTTATAATAATAATAAATCGGGTACGGCTGTCTTTTGACAGAAAAGACTTGGTGCCCTTTTCCTCCGGATCGCTACCACAAAGTTACCACGGCAGGAACCAAACGTCGACCCTACCACCCGGTCGATGAATCTTGCCACCGTTTCATGAGGCCAATCCCATGAAACGTATAAATGGTTCCAAAAACCACAGGAAACCATACAGCTTCCCACAACGGGTCCTTCTCGGATGGGGACCCACAAACAGTTGGGCGAAGCTACAATCCCGCTAGCCGCCGGGATTGTGGGGATTGTGGTCACCCGAAGAAGAAGAAGACCTGCTTCAGGTTTACGAGGCAGCGTCACCCAATCGCAGAGGATACAAGGTCAGTGTCTAGTCACAATGTCCAGCTGGAGAAACTCACTGCTGGACTTCATGACGCAACAGAATCTGCGCGACCACGTAGCACGTCCGCGACGCAGGATGAGGCGATCGAGACAAAGAGAGTAGAGAAAGCTGTCACAAATACTGCCTGCAAGCCCACCAAAAGCTGGTGGGCAATTACCCACTGATCCTTCTCTGTAAATGGTTTTTTCAGTAAATGCAGGATTCGTACCCGCTTCATAAAAAAAAATCTTCGAGAGGATATTTTGGCCCTTCTCTCGCCATATTCTGAACGCACCCAACTTAGACACAATAAGTTCAAAGTTCGTGCTGATAATCTCACTCGACTCAATGAACTTATTGACAAGCAAATTTCCCCTCAGAGTAGTGCTGTATACGATGCAGCAGATTTGCTGCAGCTCTTGGCAACCTGCCAATACAGCAATTAGAGAAGAAAATGACGCGTTCACGCCAGGATGCTTCTCCTATTCAGTGTGCTATTGATGCTTTACGAAGTATTAAGCCATTAGGTGCGAATACTAAGCGCATATTACACCAATTGCGCATAAAGTATCACACATTGAATTTATCCACTCTCACTCTGCTACAGCAGAAAGCGGTAGACAAATTGAGAGCACTAGCCCTGGCTAGTAAGAAACTGGTCAACCGGGTTAGAATCATGGAGGAAAATGCTATGTTTCTCACGAGCCCGTCACGGATTTTCATGGCCCAACCTGAGGTTTCTGAACCGTTATTATCAGTCGACAAGACAGAGACTTTCTGAAAGGAGCTTTATGAACACGAGACGATCGTGCAAGACACCCCAGTTTTGGAGCGAAATTTTACTTCTTTTATCTGTGGGGAAATACCAATACCATCTTAGTTATCAGAGGGGCGTACAGTATTAATCCCCAAAAAAGATGATTTAACCAACCCGAAGAACTATAGACCTATTACCTGTCTCAATACGCTGTATAAGATCTTCTCCAGGAGGAGACGGTATAGTTGCTTTCTGGTGGAAGTCATTCATTAGTGTGCACGGTCATCTTGTGCGAAATAAAGATATAGAAATCTTGTCCATCTGGCAAGAACAAGATCGCGGCCTTGCCAACATGCTTGCTGTCCCATTAATTTCATACACTTTTGGTGTAATGAAATGGAATGTTGGTGATCTTAAGGATCTCGACAGAAGAACCAGAAAGATCATGAACATCAACCGAAGTCTTCACCTGAAATCTTCTGTGCAGCGCATTTAGCTCCCTCGACAAAACGGGGGTTGGAGATTACTTATTTTGGAGTGTTCAAAATCGACTCGTCGT
The DNA here is from genome assembly GCA_963971575.1 of Liopterus haemorrhoidalis. Lineage (NCBI taxonomy): Eukaryota > Metazoa > Arthropoda > Insecta > Coleoptera > Dytiscidae > Liopterus > Liopterus haemorrhoidalis. Next base: position 41,492,986 of record OZ020614.1, on the reverse strand, counting down.
GGTTACAGTTAACGGTATCCTCAGAAGTCAGGACCCACTATTACAATTCGTTAGTGAGCATGAATTTAGTGGCAAAGGTGCGTTTTTCCCAGGCAGCGCGAAGAGCAGCAAGATTTAAACTGGCAGCCTTGAATCCCGTCAAGGAAAATGCTGGAGAACAACTCTCTCGGGAGGAGTGCAATAGAGTTACCAGTTCGGTGAAACGAGGGGAGACAGACATGTTGACAAAAGAACACATGAGTAAAAGTATGCACTCTGTGCTCTTCAAACATATTAAAAGTCTAGAGTTGTCCACCTAACTCACGATCTTGTTTCTGGTTAAGTCTGTTGGTTTGAGATCGGAAACAGAAGGTTTTGTGTTTGCATGTCAGAATGGTGTTATAAATACTTTGGCGTATAGGGCCTGCTTCTGGACGATCTAGACCTATTACCTTCAACGCGAAAGAACCACAAACACCTGTTAATTGTAGTAGATGAATTTACCAAAGTTGTATGGCTGTACCCTGTGAAATCAACTACGTCAGAAGAGACCTTAAGCAAGTTGAAAATACAAGCATCAGTGTTCGGAAACCCTAAAAGGTTAATATCAGGTAGAGGCACAGCGTTTACATCTACAATATTTCAAGAGATAAATAAAAACAATTATATTTCTACTCACCTCATGAGTAGAAATATAATAGACTAGGAAATCAGTCTGTGCGTGGCTTTGTATGTAGATTTCAGTGATACAGAAAAACGTTTATAATTATTTTACATATTGGAAATTAAATAATATAATTTAAATTTTAGGCAATTAACATGCAGTATTTCTTATTATTTTATAGTTTATAGTTTATTCTTATTTCATTAGCTATAGTAGTTTTTTACTGATTCTAATGAAATAGTTTTACAGAATTTTTTAATCAATGTTTTAAAATGTGTGTTACTAGCACTAGTTTTATTTGAAGAAAGAAATTGTTGAAAAGAATTATATAATTTTGGTATAAAATACGTAAAACATCTTTCACCAATTTTTTTCGTTATTTTACATGGTTCGGCTTGATCTCTATTGCGGGTTTTCTAATTATGATTTAAAGAGGTAATGACTAGTTTTTTTTTATTTACATATTTTAGAACTGATATGAAAAAGAGTTGATAAAGATTCATGACCTCCGTTTCATTGAACAGTTTGACATTGGGATATATGGCAGGTTTTTTGTAAATAATTTTTAGGATTATTTTCTGGCTTGTAAATATTTTGTTTAAATATTTATCAGCGGCAGCATTCCATGCTATTAAGCCATATGTTAATAAAGACTGGACTAATGCATAATAAAAACTGTACAAGATTTTGATTGGCATAAATTCCCTTAATTTTTTAAAAAGATAATATTGTTTACGCAAGCTACTGTTTAATTTATGTATATGTTCATCCCATCGGGCATGTTGATCTACTATTATTCCTAGATATTTGATTGTTTGTTTTTTTAATATTTGTGCAATTACAGTTAGGATCTTTACATCCATCACTATGTAGAATTATTTTATCAAAATATGGTTGATTTTTACTGTAAGAAGTAAATGTAATAAAATGCGTTTTAGTGTAATTTACGGTTAGTAGGTTTGCGTCCAACTATTTTTTTATTGTTAACATGTGTTTTTCAACAGCAGCTTTGACTTCGTCCCATGTTCTCGCTTCAGTGAGTAGAACAGTGTCATCGGCGTAAGCGATTAATATCCCGGATATTTTTAATGATTTTAAGAGGTCATTTATGTAAATTAAAAATAGGGTTGGCCCTATAACTGTCCCCTGTGGCACGCCACTTGTTACCTTTCCTTTTTTACTGGTAGTGCCACCTATTTTTATTAACTGTTCTCTATTTTCAAGATAGCTTTTAAATAGTTTGAGGGGTAATCCACGTATGCCGTATGTTTCTAGTTTAGACAGTAAGACTTGGTGGTCAGCGGTGTCAAAAGCTTTGGCTAGATCTAAGAAAACTGCACAACACGGTGTAGAGTTGTCTAGGCTGTTATATATATGTTTTGTAAGTTCTGCAATCGCGTCTTCTGCAGATCTGTTTTCCATAAACCCGTATTGATTATCGCTTAAAATGTCACATTTTGCTAGGAAGTGTACTAATCTTTTGTTAATAATTTTTTCAAAAATCTTCCTTAAGTTGGTTATTAACGGTATAGGTCTATAGTTGCTTAGCTCATCTATTAAACCATTTTTATGTACAGGTTTTACTATTGCTAGTTTAAATGTACTTGGAAAGTATCCTTCTGACAAACACTTATTTATTATTATAGATAACGGCTGTTCGATTGATTCGCATATATTTTTTAAAATCTCGGAGGTTAGTCCATCATGGCCGGGTGCTTTTTTATTTTTTAAATTATTTATTTCTTTTCTCACTTCAGTTGGATCAGTTGGATCCAGAAATAGAGATTTCACATTTATTTTAATTGATTGTAACATATCATGTTGTTTTGTTACATTATGTTTTATTTTAGATACCAAATTTGTACTTACATTAGAAAAATATTTGTTAAATTCATTGGCTATAGATTTAATGTTTGTGATTGTTTTATCGTTAATTTGTATTTTACTTATATTGACCTTCTTTTTCGTATTTTTATTCAATGCTTCATTTGCAATTTGCCAGATTTTTTGTTTGTCATTTTTACTTAGTTCTATTTTTGCTTTATAGTATTGCTGTTTTGTAATATGGATAAGAGTAGATATTTTTTTTTGTATGAATTATAGCATTGTTTAATTTTTTCGTTGTTAGTATGTAAAAGTTCTTTATGCAATTTGTCCCTAATATCTATGGATTTTATGCCCTGTGTTATCCAGGGTTTTCTCTTTTTTTTTAAGCGAGCCAGGTAATTTATTTGTGCATTCATGTATATTTTTAGTTAGTAACTGTGTAAAACTAGTTATGTTTAAATCAATGTCAACATTTTCAGATAATTGGTTCCAGTCAATGTTCCGCAAGTTGTTTTTTAACTTATTGAAATCAATGGAGCTTTTATAGTTTGTACTGTTTTTGACTGAACTGTTTTCTATTAGATTTGGTTTGTATTTAATGGATAAAAATATTGGGTTATGATCAGTTATTTTAGAGTTTATTATTAGCGGAAGTAGCTTTGCATTAGTGGTTTTAGTTTTCAGAAAAAAATTATCAATACAAGTTTTGTAATGGGTAGGTTTGTTAATACATGAGTTGTAACCATACTGACTCATAATGCTCAGGTATTCGTTGGTGTAAATATTATTAACATCTAGTAAATCTATATTTAAATCACCTACGAAAATTTCATTTTATAAGCAACTATTTCTTCTTAAATACTTTTCCAGATCATGAAGAAACCGGGTAATTAGAAAATTGGGTGACCTATATATAGCTGTTAATCCGAATTTTTTATTATCTATTACTGTTTCAATTCTACACAATTTAAGGTCCACTGATATATCTATAATATTTACTTTATGATTAAGTTTATTATTTATTAACACGACTACTGCATCATTCTGATTATAGTTACTGTAGTTATAATATGTTACATACCCATCAATATTAAAATAGTCTACATTTTCTATTATCCAGGTTTCTGTGAGGACAATTATGTCACATTTATGTCTAATAATACTAAGATATACAATGAGCTCGTCAAAATTCTTCGATAAACTTCTTATATTCGTGTGTAAAATGTTTGTTTACTATTTGTAAAAAAGTTAAGTTTGTTGTTAAAAGTGGTTAAAGTATCAGTTATTTCTGTATTTATTGTATCATTATTTATTGAATTTGTTAAATTTTCTATATCTGTTTTATTCATTTTTAGAAAGTGGGATTATAAAAAAAAATAAAGAATTTTATCAGAATTTTGACTCACCCTACACTATTTTGGTTTCGATGTCAGCTTCGGAAAATATTCTGAAGATTACTGAAGTGTCGTCTTTCCTTACTAATATTTTGTTGAACTTGAACTACACGTATTTATGTAAAATCTTCTGGTATTTCTTTTCGACCTTGGAGTAAGTTAAATTATGTAGTCAATTCTTGGGATATTAGGTCAATAAGTAAAACACTTAGATATTCATATATTTGAATAGACCGGTTTCGACAATTTTATTGTCTTCTTCAAAAAAAAAATAAAAAAAATAAAAAAAAAAATAAAAAAACATTACCTATTCCATTACATTGCCGAGATAATAACCATACCTTCAATTTTGATAAGTTTAAAATATTAGATAAAGAGAGTAATTATTACAAAAGATTAATTAAAGAAATGACATATATAAAACATAATAACAATAATATAAACATTCAACAAGACACAGAGAATTTAAATAATTGCTATGATTATATTATCAATTGTATTAAAAACAATACCTGTGCGCATATTTAAATGTCATTTTGATTATAGTGGGGTATTATAGAATAGAGGGGGGGGACAGTCAGTCATTGCTTGGCACTATTCGGGATACATTCAACTGTGGATGTCCATCAAGAATTTTATTTATTTATTTTTTTAAAGTATTTTAACCATTTTAACTTTTGACGCTTATTTATCTGTGATACCACATGTCTCTTACAATGAATTTTATTTATTTTAAATACATTTACAAACTATTATTTACATTAGTAATTTGAGTAAGTTTTTATTTAATTTTTTTTTTTTTTTGATACACATGTTTATTTATTTGTTAATTTTCGTACTAATTTTTGTGAACATTATTGTAATATTAAATATTTTTCTTCTCAATTTTTCCTCAGAGATACTGAAGAAGACAATAAAATTGTCGAAACCGGTCTATTCAAATATATGAATATCTAAGTGTTTTACTTATTGACCTAATATCCCAAGAATTGACTACATAATTTAACACGTATTTATAATTATGTTCACGAGATTTTGCCAAATTCAGTAAATATTTATTATGGCTTGTAAGATGTTCGGAGACATAGATTTTTTGACCAATTTCGGTTCCTGGGACATTTCTGTTGGTGACCACTAGTGCTTTCTTACGCGTTAATTCATCTCTCTTCGATCTAGTAGTTAAGTACGCAACTATTGTTGATTTGTTGTTCTTCGGGCTATGAATGCGGTGGGCTATATCAATTTTTTCAGGTAGAACTGACACTTCCATTTCTTTGGCTAATTGCATTATTATTTGCTTACAGTCTTCTTGCGGTCTTTTTGGGATACCGGCTATATCAATATTATGGTTCCGACTATATTGTTCAAGATTGTTGACTCGTTCTTTAAGTTCTTTTATTTCGTTATCCTTCTCGTTGTTACTGAGGGCGAGCATTGCAATTTCTTTATTTACTTTCTTAATTTCTGTTTTGTTTTCTTCAAGTTGTTTGAATAATTTATCATACGTTACGGCTTTAGTTAACTCAGAGAAATCCTGTTTCATTTTTATTAGCTCATTTAACTTCAGATTCATGTTGTTTATAGTTTGTTCAATTGTTGTATTAGCAGGTAAGACTTGATTGGAGGCGGCTTCATCTTGTAGAACTTCTTGCATGTTCCTAGTTCCACCTTCGGTATAGTTTGTTTCACGTTAAGCTGAAGTGACTATCTACTTGTGGTCCTAAACACAGTGGGTGGTAATTACAAATAACACTAATCCCTTGTTTGCACCCATAAACTAGTCAGTGATGTATCAGGTATAAATTGCAGATGTTTTAAATATCTTTTCACTTCGCTTTGAATTTTCTATCAGATAACTTGTGATTTGTGTTAAATAGTTCAGTACGTGTTAGAAAAATGTGGCGTCCTTGGAACGAACAATTCACTTCTGTGCAAGCAAATGAAGCAGATGACTATGTGACCATGATAGAAGATGATGATATAGTGCAAGATACAATAAAAAAAAATCGGGAAAAAACTTGTATATATTTACCTGTAGAAGCTAAAGAAATTGTGGCCAATGTGTATTTATATTTAAGGAACCGCAAAAACAAACAAGCGGCATTAGAAGAGACAAGCAAGGCAACGAAACTAGCGATGACAACAGTATGGAATATTGTAAATAAATCCATTGATAGGAGAAGAAAACGAAAAGATTCAGGCATATCAAAATGTTTGGATGGTTTCCAGAAAGATGTAATACGGCAAAAAATTTACCAAATGTACACCGAACAAAATGTGCCAACATTGGACATATTGCTCAAAAGATTAATCCAAGACCAGTGTGAAATTAATTGTTCAAAGGTGACCTTATGGCGTACCCTTAAAAGTATAGGGTTTCAATTTAAAACTTTAAATAGAAAGCAGTTCCTTATGGAGTCAGAGCGATTAAGACTTTTGAGACAAAATTATTTAAAAAACATTAAAAAATACAGAGAAGATAAAAGTTCAATAATTTATTTAGATGAAACCTGGTACGACACATATGAAACAAACTCAAAAGGTTGGGTGGATACGTCAAATAAATGTCAAACAAGAGCACCGTCTAATAAAGGTAAACGTATTACGATACTTCATGCAGGTTCTGAAACTGGATGGATACCGAATGCACTCTTGCTTTCTGTGAAAAATATCAAAGATTCTAGACTCGACTACCATGACGATACCACGGCGGAAATGTTCGAATATACCGGCTAAGTACTCCCCGAATATACCGGCTTCGAGTACTCCCGAATATACCGGCTAACAGTATTATTGTAATGGACAATGCAAGTTACCATAGTCGGCAACTAAATAAAGTACCGAATAGTGCAAACAGTAAGAAGGAAATCCAAGACTTTTTATATAAAAATGATATTTACTTTGAAGAAAGTTATAAAAAAAATTGTTTAATTAAATTATTAAAAAGTTATAGTTTTTCTAAAGAATATGTTTGCGATAATATTGCTCAATGCAAAGGACACACAGTTTTACGACTACCTCCGTATTATTGTATATTCAATTCTATTGAACAAATGTGGAGTCAGTTAAAGGCGAGAATAAAACGGAATAATGTTTCTCCCACTTTAAACGGCACTGTGATAGAACTTATAAAAAAAGAAGTGGAAAATATCCCTGTAGATAGTTGGAAAAATTGTGTAAATCATGTTATTAAAACTGAGGATAGTTATATTCAAATAGAACGTACTATAATCATTAATTTAGAGACTGATTCAGAGAATGATTTGGACTTGTAAGATTTTTTTTTATCTTAAACATTATTTAATTCAAAATTTATTTTATTGTAATGTTTTCAATACTAATTGTAATGTTTTAAATTTAATTATAAGTTCTATAAATTAATTGTATTTATAATAAAAATAAAGTTTATTTTGATGATATCTTATGTTTATTTATTGTTACAATTGTGTCATTACATGGTGTAATGTAATTTATACCTGGTACATCTCTGGCTACTTTATGGGTACAAACAAGGGATTAGAGTTATTTGTAATTACCACCCACTGTGTTTAGGACCATAAGTACATAGTCACTTCATCTTATTGTGAAACAAACTATACATTTGATAAATTTCCAAATTTTATGCTTTTTAAGAGTTTTTTTATAGTTTCCTTCACTAATGGAGCATTCAAAATGCAATGTTTCTTTGCACTCAGAACACTGTGCAAAGTCCAGTGAAGATATATCTTCTTTGCAGCGACCACAATATATTGTGTTGGGCATTTTTGTTAATTTTTTAATTAAATATTGAAAATATTAAAAAATATTAACTTAATTAGCACGCCACTGACACAATATGACGTCACACAGACACCCTATACGCACTGCAACAAGTTTATATGATTTTCGGAGCGTCACTAGGCGCTTGCAATAACTTGGTATTGTTATCTGATTACGGGCGTATATTTTGTTAAGACCTTCACTGAAGTTAATTATTAGTTTTATTTATTCTGGTAATGTTTATAACTAAAACACTGTATACACAATTTTGTACGAAAATTCAACTATACTCAGATACAAAATTCAATATGTAAAACTTCAATATGTAAAAAAAAAAACAAAATTTTTGATGGAGCTAAAAAACACGTCTACACTGTATTAATACTGCTATATATATTCGAATCATTCGAACAGTCATACCAGTATTAACTAAGTTATCAATAGAAGAACCTACCGAGTGGTATAAACACACAACAGAGTTACAGAGAGTTCGGAATAACACGTTTGAAAGAATCATAAACAGATCACCAATCGAAATATTAGTTGGAACAAAGATGAGAACTTCGGAACAAACCACAATTTTGGAAGCGATAGGAGAAGAATTAACTAACTACTACGATGAAGAAAGGGAAAACATAAGAAAAGAAGCCAAAGCAAATATATTGAAAGTTCAGAAGGAAAACGAAACTAATTGTAACAAACAAAGGAAAGAAGCCAAGCAGTGCAAGAAGGGAGATAGAGTGGCTATTAAAAGAAGCCAATTCAAGACCCAATTAAAACTTCTCCCCAAATTCCTAGGTCCTTACATTGTGACATTCACAAAACGTAATAATAGGTACGATCTGTTAAAGGTAGGCGAAGGCGAGGGTCCCAAGAAAACATCGTCAATTGCCGACCAAATGAAGCCGTGGAGGGAGGAAGAGTACTTATCCGAGTCGGATGAAAACCAGGAGGGCCGAGTTTGTGGAGTCCGGTCCTGACGAGACACGAGAAATGGTAGCGACGGAGAGACACGCCAAAACTGGAGTAGTGTGAGAGTTGACATAGAACCACAGTTGAACTATGTTGTTTTCTTTAATATTATTTTGTATTTATTGAATTAATTAAATGTCTACATTTTATATTCCGACTATTCTATTGAACCAAATCCCACACACACACACACACACACACACACACACACACACACACACACACACACACACACACACACACACACACACACACACACACACACACACACACACACACACACACACACACACACACACACACACACACACACACACACACACACACACACACACACACACACACACACACACACACACACACACACACACACACACACACACACACACACACACACACACACACACACACACACACACACACACACACACACACACACACACACACACACACACACACACACACACACACACACACACACACACACACACACACACACACACACACACACACACACACACACACACACACACACACACACACACACACACACACACACACACACACACACACACACACACACACACACACACACACACACACACACACACACACACACACACACACACACACACACACACACACACACACACACACACACACACACACACACACACACACACACACACACACACACACACTGCAATACCTGGAGGATGGTTTCAGATTATATATATAGGGTGATAGTGCTTAAGATCTTAAACCATCCTCCAGGTATTGCACTTCAGGCTTATCACAAGGTAGCACGTCATACGCGAATACCTAACGACGAAAATACACACTGACGCATCCCAGACCCTGGAGATGTGCGGCAGCGGCTAGTGCATTGCACACTGCGTCAGCAGAGTGCGCAGAGAACCAAGCAAACATGCTGTTTGAATGCTGCAGACCAACGAGCTGGAAACCGGTTTGCAGGCAGGTATGATCTAAGTTCCTGCTCGAAAGACGCCTTCGTTCCTCCGATGACTCCCATGATCAGAACCACACGCTTAATTTTATGTTCCGGGTACATTTGTTGAAGCTCAGACAAGAGGTCCTACTATTTCTCTCGTTTTTAGACCTCTTTCAAAGAAATGTTCTTTTCTGCTGGACACGAGAGTTCGATTACGAACATGTCGCATGTCTCGTGAACCAGCAGAACGATGTCTGGCTGCGACGCTTGAAGCGGCCAAGGAGTGGGGATAAAATAATTCCAGTAAATCCGACATCTGGAATTCTCCACCACATCTTCAACGTCTCCAGGAGTGTATGGTACGAAACGTGATGTGCCGATGCCATAGTGCTGTCTCAGGTGGTAGTATATAACTCTCAAAGCAGCATTGTGCCGGTAGATATAGTATGATACGGCATAGAAGGGGCATGCAGATAATAAATGCGTCAGGGTTTCTGGGTATATTTTACATGCTCTACAGGTATGCGCAATATCTGCCTGCAAGATGTTTTTACGATATGCCAGCGCGCTGAACACCCTATCCTGACATGCAAATATAAACTCTTCTACCTCAGATCTGAGAACCAGTGAACGCAAGAAGGTAAAAGTTAAGTTCCGCGACAAAGACTGGTCCTGGATGACTTTGAAGAACGTTGAGTGTAGATTTTTCCTCATATGTTCTTCCATAAGGATGTTATGTTCTGCCTTCTTTATAGATTCGCTGGCTTGTCTGTACTCCTCGTTAGACATAGGAGTACCAGCGAGTCTTCTATTTGACGCTGATTGGGCCAATTAGAGACAATCTACTGCTTTGCATGCCGCCTGAAACAGGAACGCTCCTTTACCTGCAAACTCATGAGTGGTGACGAGTTGCATCAGGGGATCACTGCTTCTTAATGTTCGAATACTTATACCGAGAACAATTCTGCCATGGGAATACCCCAGATGTACCAGTCCTCTACCTCCAAGTTGACGTGGGAGGTAAATGCGTTGGAGGGAAGATTTTTTATGTAGGCTGTGGTGAATGTTCATGTTCTTTCTCGTTTCAATGTCCAACGTCTGTAACACATTGACATTCCACTTGAGAACGCCAAAGGTATAGGGCAATATTGGGTCCCAATATTGCCGGTCCGCAAGCATATTTGTTGCGGAGTTCTTATATCGTCCAGACAGTTGGGAAGACCAAATCTGCCTAAGTCGTGACTTACATTTGCTGTGGAGAGACTTTTTGATGGTATTAGCGTCCTGGAGCCTGTTTTGAGTAATAGTCAGGTACGTGTAAGTCTCTCCAGCATCTAGGTGTCGTATAATGCTCCCATCGAACAACTGAACATCCACGCTGTCATTTACACCTCGACCTTATTTAATATGAAGTACTGCGCATTTATCCAGGCCGAATTTCATGCCAACCGCCTTACTGTAATTATAAACAGTATCCAGAGCGCTTTGTATATCGCTCTGGTTGGAGGCATATATATATATATATAAATATATATAGTTGAATATAGTTCTTGACGAAAAGTATGTGAAGAGAAATAAAAGTTCTTATTTAGTCGTCAAAATTATTTATTAAATAAAATTAATGTTGTGAGTCGTTTTGACTGGGAGATCCAGTCATAATCAGTCTAGAGTTGATTGAACAAATATATAAAAAATTGATGTGAAGTGTGAATTTTCACACATTTCAGGGTTTTGCAGGTATTTAGTAAGTGAATGATGATTATTTGGGATGCCAAAACAAATTTTATATTAAAATATTTTTTTTTGTTAATTTTGATTCGGACGCCTAATACCATTATTTAGGTTTCTAAATATGTGCAGTATTTTTTTCTTATATAGCAAGGTTCATTAAGAATTTTAAAAATTGCGCCTATGGCTTCCATTGGTTGTTATAAGTTCCGCCTCTCTGATTTCGAGTACATTGAAATAGAATTAAATTATAATTTAATCAATTTCCACTGGTTATCAAATTTACGCTTTTAAAAATTAAATGCAACATTTGCCAAAATATAACTAGAATTTTGAAAAAATAATTTAAACAATATAATAATAATAATAATAATAATAATATTTATTAAATAGCACAAAAATATAAAAATAAAAAAAAAAAACAAAAAATAGTCTCTTCTCGCAGGGTTCGATCCCTATCGAATCGAATTACTTGGGTGAAAAGCCAGCGTCAAAACCACTACACCAGCATACACGTTCCAGTGTAGTGTGTTACAAAGCTATAACTTGTGTACATTATTAGCAAAGAATCACAAAAAATGCGTTTTTTCCAAAAACGTGATCAAAAATTCCTATTGTACTATTCCGGTTCACACCAATGTACATTACTTAGAATTTTTTCAGATTTTTAGTTTAAACCATCTGGGCTACAGGGTGTGGGACAAACATTTTTTTGCACAATTTTGGCAAAAATCGCTTAAAAATAATTTATTTTGCAAAGATAAAAATTTGATCGTTAATCCACGTACCAAGGGTTTTCATTTGATACCCTACTCAGAATTATAAAAAAATATTTTTTTTTTCGATGAGTACATATTTGTTTATATTTTTAGGGGGATATGTTTTTTAGATGTTTTAGTATTATGTGCGGGTCAAAGAGTTGTATAAGCATGCCAAATTTCAACTCTCTAGGTTTAGCCGTTTGGCTACAATTTTTACCGAACAGACAGACAGACAGACAGACGACAAAATGACGGTATAAGGGTTTTTTGGTCATACCTACAAAACCCTAAAAATCTAAAATTTCTGTAGTTAGTCTACTAGAAATACGTTGTGGTACGACATGTTGTATCGGAGCAAGGTAGCCCGTTGCTGGTTACTCTCACAACATTAATTTTATTTAATAAATAATTTCGACGAGTAAATAAGAACTTGTATTTCTCTTCTTATATATATAATGTTCTTCTTTAATCGTTAATTTGACAGTTTAAGACACTTTAAGAGTCAGGAAATAAATAAAATGTGGTTTTCTGGAACGTATTTATTAAAGTTTACGCATCTTCAGCCTACAAAAATATGTTGGTTGCACTATTTCAATATAAAAAATTTTTTCGTGAAAATATACTGAAAATAGAATAAAAAACTCACCAGTGTAGTTGTAGTAGTCATAAAGTACTCACAGTTGTATAATATGGTCGTAAACGGCGGTCAGATGTTAAAAAATAAATAAAACTGAATTAAAAATGACAACAAACACATATCACTCCTTTTCCAAGACCCTAGCTTTAACCGATATAGAAAAACATTTGATAGTGTGGACGAATGTATGATTACTGAATAACACAAGTACTAATTTAATAGGTATATATTAAAAATACTAAATTAACACAAATTATATTTTCAATTTTTAAATTAAGTTTAGCTATTGACAAAATCAACTTTTTATTATATTTTTATTAGAACAACAATTCTGTTTTCGTGGAAACGATTACCAGTGGCGTAGAGGTCAGCCACATACTCTGGAAACGGGTACCAGTGGCGTAGAGGTCAGCCAGAAACAACGCTCTGGTAAAAATTTGGAATTTTGACTGTTCTGCCAAAACGAGTTTTCTTCATTGTAGCATTTCCAGCATTTCTTTCTTCTGACTTATTTTGATTTGGTAGTTCTTCATCAGAGTTCAGTAAGAATGCCGGTTTTAATCTATCAATGGAAATAGTTTGTTTTCCACGGTTAGTTAATATCTCATAAAATTTTTCTGTACGGCTCAGTACTTTAAAAGGTCCATCGTATACTGCCTGTAATGATTTACGTTGTGCATCATGCCGAATAAAGACATGAGAACTTGTGTCTAAATTTGGATGAATGAAAATTTTCTTTGAATTTCGATAGTTAATTTTAATTGGTATAAGTTTCTGCATTTTTTCTTTTAATTTATAAACGAAATTTGGTAAATTTTCGTTAGTTTTGTTTCAGTAAAAAATCAACGGGTAATAATGATTCACCATAAGTCATTTCGGCAGCTGTTGTATTAAATTCTGGTACAACATATGATCGTAATCCAAGTAGTACTGATGGTAATTTTTCAAACCAATTTTGTGTTAATTGTGCTCTTAAAGCAGATTTTAAAGAATGATGCCAGCGTTTAATTTTCCCGTTTGCTGCAGGATGATAAGCTGTCGTTTTGAGATATGAAATTCCTAGTTGACTTGTTAAAGCTTCAAATAAACTACATTCAAATTGCTTACCGCGATCTGTAGTGATGAAATTTGGAATACCAAAACAAGAAATCCATGTGGATATTATTGCTTGAGCAACAGTTTCAGCTGTAATGTCTTGAATGGGTGTCACTTCAGGCCAACGTGAATATCTGTCAATCATAGTTACCAAACAAGTGAATCCTTGTGATGGTGGAAGTGGTCCTACAATATCAAGATTTATGTGTTTAAAACGTTTCTCTACAGTAGTACAATTACCTATTGCACTATTGGTGTGTTTCCATATTTTTGATTTTGGCAAGGAATACAAGTTTTTGCCCATAATCGACAGTCTTTATTGATTGATGGGCATACATAATATTTTTTAACCATATTTATTGAACCTTTAATTCCTGGATGGGAAAGATTGTGTATTGCATCAAAAATTGTTCTTCTGAGTGGTTTAGGTACATATAGGCGTGAATTTTGAAGAGAAGTATCACAAATTAATTCATTTCCATTTGATAAAGTGACTGTCTGAAATTTAAGTGAACATAATGTTGAATTTTTGAGTTGATTTAATTCTTCATCTTTAGCTTGTAATTCTGCAATTAGATCAAAAGAAATTTTAGAAGGGATTTGTATGGAAGGTATTCTCTAACATGTATCAGCAGCAATGTTTTCTTTTCCTAAAACATATTTTATGTTAGTAGTAAATTGTCCAATAAAATCTAAATATCTAAATTGTCTAGGTGATGCTTTATCGGAACGTTGAAATGCAAAAGACAAAGGTTTGTGATCCGTATAAATAGTGAAATCTCTTCCTTCAACCATGTACCGAAAGTATTTTACTGCTAAATATGCTGCTAGTAACTCTCTATCATATGTACTATAATTTTTTTGTGCATTATCTAGTTTCTTTGAATAAAATGCCAAAGGTTCTAAATGCCCAGCTTTTAGTTGATGCAGGGATGCACCTACGACTATATCGGATGCGTCAGCCATTAAAATCAAAGGTAAATCATTTGCAGGATGCGCTAGAAGGGTTGCATTGGTAAGATCTGTTTTTAATTTTTCAAACGCTTTCGAGACTTCTTCATTCCATTTAATTTTCCTGTGGTCTCGTTTCTTAGAATTTTTGGTTAGATTAAATAATATGGCTTGAGTTGTTGATGAATTTGGGTATTTGCTGACCTTCAGACAGCCCTTGGTCTAGTCCACTGCAAAGAACATGCTGCTTATTTATCACTGATACATATTCTGGATTACGATTTTTAATAGATTCTGGTGCAGATATTTCAGTAATTCCTCCAACTGTTAAAGAGATAATATTTCAGAAAGACTACTTTATGCAGCTAATGGTTCAGAAATTAAAACATTTGGTAAAAAATTAATGTCCATTAACCTAAAATCACGTCGGGGTCACCAATGTAGATGAATGTATGATTACTGAATAACACAAGTACTAATTTAATAGGTATATATTAAAAATACTAAATTAATACAAATTATATTTTCAATTTTTAAATTAAGTTTAGCTATTGACAAAATCAACTTTTTATTTTATTTTTATTAGAACAACAATTCTGTTTTCGTGGAAACGAGTACCAGTGGCGTCAGTGCCGGCTGTGGGTTTTGCGGGGCCTCGGGAAAATATTATATGCGGGGCCCCTTCCCAAAAAGGAAGAAATGATACATGAACATAATTTTATCAATTTATTTAATGAATTATTTCCGACTTGTAAAAAACGTTGCATTTGGTGTCAAAAAGTTGCCCCAGCTACTAATAATTGTTAGAAATATGAAAGCGCGGGGCCTCGGGAAAAATCCCCGAAGTCCCGACCTCTGAGCCGGCCCTGAGTGGCGTAGAGGTCAGCCACAATAGTCATAACTTGTCTGTGACATTTACCACTAATAACAATAACACACAATATTTCTCCAATTTAAAATCAAGAATAGATAAGCTGGACCACACTAGTCTAATGTTGTATACTCCATCCCATGTTCTTCCTGCCCTCGAACATATATAGGTACCACTTCACAAAAACTAAAACACAGGTTAACACAACACAAATCAGATGTAAGACTAAAACCCCAAAGCACGGTCCTTGCCATCCATGCGATAAAATTAAATTATAACTTCGATTATCCGAATACTAAAATTTTGGTCAAAGAAACGAATGGGGAAAAAAGACTTACATCTGAATGTTACATATACTCGACACACTAGGACAAAACGTAAACAAAAAGACAGACATTGACTATCTAAGCAAAATTTATCACCTTTTAAAAAACTAAAACATTTTCAATACCTAAAAAATGGAAAACCTTAAAATAACGACATTTTCATATCAATATTCATATTCCAAAACATTCCTTACCTGTCATTTAAACTCCTACAAGTTCCAACACTTGAGTTTACTAATTTCCTACGTATGCAATATATACATTTTTTTCATATTATTGTCATACTTAAGTGGTAACAGTAACAGTTACAATTTTTATTCAGTTTTATTTATTTTTTAACATTTGACCATCATTTACGACCATATTTTACAACTATGACCACTTTATGACTACTACGACTACACTGGTGAGTTTTTTTTATTCCATTTTAAGTATATTTTCACCAAAAAATTCTTTATATGTTCATCTACATTCCATATATTCTTTATATTACAAATAGTGTATCATATGGGTCTATTCTGTAAATAAATGTTTACAGTACTGTATCACCAAGTTACGGCGGCTCTGTAAATATTGAGTATTAGCTATTCTGTAACATATTCTGTAATTTCGGTCGATTTAAACTTTGCTTACATTGTAGCTACCTTCACTATGTTTATTTCTAACCTCAAAATTTGAGGTATTGATCAATGTCATCGATCGGTAATTGTATATCATATTTGTATATACACATATACTCATGTTTTTTACGTTTATAATTTTTATTAATTATTGTTATAATTAGTTTATAAAAATAAAAGTTTCTCTTTGCATCTTATGTATCTTTATTCCATATAAACATATTTTTTACATCAAATTATACAATGGACTGCTGAACATATAAAATACTAATCTGCTTTCCCAAATTCATATCTTGATTAGCTGTTAAAAAAGTTTTAAATCAGTTTTTGAAAATTTTAAATACTTTTTCAAATATTTTACCATTTGGTACAGGATCTTCATTATTTTCAGGTTCAGAATCTTCATTATTTTCAGGGTCAGGATCTTCATTATTTACAGGTTCAAGCTCATCATCATCAATCTCAGCATAGTTAGGTATTCTTGCTTTTGTTGCTATATTATGCAAAACTTACCCTTCTTTCACTCCATGTTTTTCTTCCCTCGTAGTGGGGAACTTTATATGAATTGGCATTAGATGTGTTGTTATCAGAAATTTCTATTATCGATCTACTAACCATAGGCTGGCTCAAAGAAGTGAAATTGTGAGCCCCTGTAGTAGCCTGATAGGATCCATTACTTAAGAAATACAGTATTTCTAAAACCTGTATATAAAAATATATAAATGAAAACATGTATGCATAAAAAAAAAAGTTTATGTGCGGTCGTAACGTAATATTTTAAGCATAATTACCTGTTATGATCCTCTTGTAGTAGTTGCATTAGAAATAGGGCGAAATTTGGATCATTAATTTTTTTTTAGGTGACACGAACAATACAAACATATACAACTTGACTTCTATGCAGTACTGTAACTGACTTACGGCCAGAAAAATATCGCCGTAACGTTACAGCGATATTTTACATCGGTGTAGAGTTTCCAGAGCAACGCGTGTCAATACAGAATAGCACTTTCGTTACAGCGCTGTATTTTACAAAGTTATAGCGCTTACAGCGGTAGAAAACTCATACAGAATAGACCCAATATTTTTGTAGGCTGAAGATGCGTAAACTTTAATACGCGAAACGTTCCAGAAAACCATATTTTATTTATTTTCTGACTCCAAAATTGACGATTAAAGAAGACATTTTTTTTTGTTACAATATTTACATCACTCGTCAAGGAATACACACATATATATATATACATATATACATATATATATATGTTTGTCCGTTATATATAGGTCTGTCCTACACTCAGTATAGGACAGACCGTTCGGCTAGACTATGATTAACCGTTCCTGTCCGTTCCAAACATTTTAATGTGGAAATACATTATTTTATACATTTGACAATAATATTGGACTGAGGATGATTGGATTACCAATCGAAACGTCTCGATAAAAATTGTTTTAATAAATATATGACGAGTATGACATAAGAATTTTATTTAATACCCATATTAATTTCGTCAAGAACTTTCTTTCGATTATATATATATATATATATATATATATATATATATATATATATATATATATATGATTTAGATTATTGTATTGTTAGATTCTTATAACAGTATACCAATAATAAGTTTAAAAAAAAGTTTATATAATTTTGTATATTCCACATGCTACATTACCCTGGCATCACGACAAGCATAGGTTATTAATGTAATAAAATAATGTCTTATAAAATAATTGCAATGTATGTAAATTCATTAATCTGATATATGGGTCTATTCTGTAAAAACATGTTTACAGCACTGTATCACGATAGCGCTGTAGTGAAATAGGCACTGTAAAGTGCCAAGTTACGGCGGTTCTGTAAATATTGAGCATTAGCTATTCTGTAACATATTCTGTAATTTCGGTCGATTTAAACTTTGCTTACATTGTAGCTAACTTCACTATGTTTATTTCTAACCTCAAAATTTGACATATAGATCAATGTCATCGATCGGTAAGTGTATATCATATTCGTATATACACATATACTCATGTTTTTTACGTTTATAATTTTTATAAATTATTGTTATAATTTTTTTATAAAATTAAAAAAGTTTCTCTTTGCATCTTAAGTATCTTTATTCCATATAAACATATTTTTTACATCAAATTATACAATGGACAAATTCATATCTTGATTAGCTGTTAAAAAAGTTTTAAATCAGTTTTTGAAAATTTTAAATAGGTACTTTTCAAATATTTTACCATTTTGGTACAGGATCTTCATTATTTTCAGGTTCAGGATCTTCATTATTCATAGGTTCAAGCTCATCATCATAAATCTCAGCATAGTTAGGTATTCTTGCTTTTGTTGCTATATTATGCAAAACTTACCCTTCTTTCAATCCATGTTTTTCTTCCCTCGTAGTGGGGAACTTTATATGAATTGGCATTAGATGTGTTATTATCAGATAACAAATTTCTATTATCGATCTACTAACCATAGGCTGGCTTATAGAAGTGAAATTTTGAGCCCCTGTAGTAGCCTGATAGGATACTTAAAAAATACAGTGTTTCTAAAACCTGTATATAAAAATATATAAATGAAAACATGTATGCATGAAAAAAAAGGACCACTATATAATCTTAATTCATTCCAACTTCATAAAATGATTTTCAGGGATAGAAAATGGATTTTCTCTATCCCTTAACTATCTTTTTTTGACTCGTACATAATTTCTAAAAAAAAAGTTTATGTGTGGTTGTAACGTGATATTTTAAGCATAATTACCTGTTATGATCCTCTTGTAGTAGTTGCATTAGAAATAGGGCGAAATTTGGATCATTAATTTTTTTTTTAGGTGACACAAACAATACAAACATATACAACTTGACTTCATTACAGTACTGTAACTGACTTACGGCCAGAAAAATATCGCCGTAACGTTACAGCGATATTTTATATCGGTGTAGAGTTTACAGAGGAACGCGTGTCAATACAGAATAGCACTTTCCTTACAGCGCTGTATTTTACAAGGTTATAGCGCTTACAGCGGTAGAAAACTCATACAGAATAGACCCATAAGAGTTAGAATTTTTAATTTAAGTACATTTATTTTTATACAGAACTGTAATTGGTATGGTAAATAAATGAATTATGAATTATATCTATTCTGAACCAATGACTCCAAAATTCAATTTATCTACTTAAATGACAAAAAACATACCAAAGGATATAAGTAGGTTTTTGAGAAATAAATAAATCTAAATGATAACGCTTTTAAAACAAAGAAATAGTGCTCTATAATAAAGGACGTATGGTCACCGTATCTATATGTAATGTTGAATAATTTGTATCTACCAGAGAAAATAAAATGTAGGTTAAATTTGAACTGCCTTTGTATTTTGTCTGAATTGTCTTGTTAGCATATACTTGGCTTGTTACCTAAACATATATATTTTCGTGCAGGAAACACTAGATATCGTTAGCGTGTATCCTGTAGATAACAGTAGTACAGATTTCAGTATTTTGAGATGTCAGTATTTTAGAATGAATTGTTTTGATGACATTAAACGTGGCTAATAGGCTGTTATTATGAATTTCAATATAATTTTGATACATTTAATGTCTCAAAATTGTACCGTAGAAAAGAATGTATGAAGGTGAGTTAAATCTTTTATTTTTACACTAGTCAAATTTATTCTTGGTCCCATCCCCTTTTCACTCTCTTTTTGAACTTGTATCTTAGTTTTCCAGTTATCTTGTATACCTGTGATATCTGAGTTATTTTCTATGTGAACTTCAATGAGGTACTTCATTCATAAATACACTTATGTAATTTATTTTATTTAAATAAAATGTACACTAGCGTCATCTAATCCAAAAAAGAAGTTGAAGAAAAAGACGTTAAACGCCTTACACATCAATTCCAATATTCAAAAATACTTTTTAATTTTTTTGACATAAAATAAAGAGATTTATTTATATAAGAAATTGATTTGTCCGTTACTATGTGATATTTCATATTAACTAAATAAGATAAATAAAACACAAAATTGCTACGCAAAATATCACTTTATTGTAAAATAACACGTCTATAGTTTCGCCATACAATGGCATTATCAAGTGTTCAAAAAAAGGGCAATGAATAAATGACTGTTCTATATTCATTATTTTTTTGAACACTTGATAATGCCACTGTATGGCGAAACTATAGTCATGTTATTTTACAATAAAGTGATATTTTGCGTAGAAATTTTGTGTTTTATTTATCTTGTTAGATTTATTTATATTCGTGAAAGTACCATGAGGGTTCGGGTTTCATAGCCGTTGTTATATTCCAGTACTAGATCTATTAACTAATTTTTCCATCTTTTGCAAGACCGGCACCTATGTAATGCGTCCTGTATTTTATGTCTCATTCTGTTTTCTTTCATTTCCATCACGCACTCGTTCTTAATTTTTTAATCATCTGCCTATGATGATCTCTTGAATGTGTATAATTTGATATTAATATAAGGGTTGCAACCTGTGTATTAAGCAAATGAGGTAGTTTACTTAGGTGTTATTCACAAAAAATTTATGTGAAGTGTGATTTTTCACACATTTCAGGATTTTGTAGTTGCTTAATAAGTGTAAGAAGTCAACTGAATGCTGGATATTTAGGACAATATTTTTTCTATAAACACATCAAAAACAACAGTTTTTTGATAATTATTTTTATTCGTTATTTGCGTATGTACTTAGAGCTTTCATTTAATTCTTTTAATTAAACTAAATTTAAAAATTCCAGCTATTTTTTCTGCATTTGCTTTGTATCTAAGTCTTCATTAAATTAATAAGACATATGTTGATAAATGGATTAACTTCCTTCAATTTCAGAAAATTATTTCTCATTACTAACAATGTGTTATTTTATTTATAAGTATTTCAATACTATGTGATAAAAATGATTTTTGTGCAACATTAGACTAACTGCGTTCTTGCACAGCTTTTAAATTATATATATATATATAGAAACTTGGAGACCTAGAAACTTGGAGAGTATATTCCCTTCATGACGTAAGCACCTACTAAGAAGGGATTTTTCGAAAATCCTTCTTGAAAAACTCCTGAGGGGTGAAATGTGATTTCACGGATTCCTTAATATATCTTATCTCGCCGATGGGATATCGACTTAGTTTTTACTTACAATTATTACCCATACAAACGCCGAAAAACTTATTTCAGGATTTTGTCCTAATCAACCCCTAAAAGGGTGAACCTACAATCGGGGTGAATTCGTCGTATTTCCTGTGTTTTTTGTGTTATAATATTTCTTTTTGTGACATGGCGTCTTTTTAAAATATCTCGAAATGGTTCTGACAGTTTTTTTAAAATTCACAGCTAAACGCTGAAGAGGGGTGATATGTGATTCAAGGAGTCCTTAATATCTTGTAGGACCAATAAATTATCGACTTGGTTTTTGCTTACAAAGATTATCATACAAATGCCGAAATTTTTTTTTCAAAATATTATCCTAATCAACCCCTATAGGGGTGAATCTACAATCGGGGTGAATTATACATCCCGTCGTATTTCCTGTGTTTTTTTAGTTGTAACTTTTCTCTTTGGCACCTAGGTGTCTTTAAAATATCTCGAAATGAAAGAATAGAAAGTGTTTTGACAGTTTTTTTGTTTCACCTCTAAAGGGGTAAACTGGTATATTTTATTCGATAGAACATCCAATGGATATAGAGACATGAAATTCGGGGTTTATATTCCTTCCATTACGTAAGCAACCACTAAGAAGGAATTTTTCTAAATTCGACCTCTAAGGGTTGATAGGCGATTTAGGGATGCCTCAGTATCTATTAGGATCAATGAGTTATAACATTCCATTTTGGTACATAGGTTTCTATTTCAAATATTTAGAAAGCGTTCCGACAGTGTTTTTAAATTTCATTCCTAACGGGTTATATTGGTAATTTTTATTCGATAAAACGTCCCTTGACATAGAGACATGAAATTCGAGAAATATATTTCCTCCACGACATAAGCACTCACTGATATAGAATTTTTCAAAATTCGACCCCTAAGGGGGTGAAAAGAGCTGAAATGTGATTTGACGGATTCCTCAGTATCTCTTAGGACGATTGAGATATCGACTTAGTTTTTGCTTACAAAGGTTACCCATACAAACTTAAACTTATTTAAAAATTTACCTTACTCAACTCTTAAAAGTGTAAAACTGCATTCAGGGTGAATCCTTCCTTTTTGGCATATATGTGTCTATTTAAATTGTTTAAAAAAATTCAGTTTTTTTTTTTTTTCTTAGTTTCACCCTAAAATAGGGTAAAGTGGTATTTTTTATTCAATAGAGGGACCACTAGGATATAGAATCATAAAATTCGAAGAGGAAGGAATATTCTTTCCATGACATTAAGAAAGATTTGTTTGAAATTCGATCTCTACGGGGTGAAAATGAGTTAAATGTTTTTTCACGGATTTTTCAATATCTCATAGATCCAATGAGATATCGATTTGGTTTTGCTTATAAAGCTTATCCGTAGATATGTATAAAATTCAGAATTTTGCTTTAATCATTAATCCCTAAATGGGCGATTCTAGATTCGAGGTGAATTATAGAACTCTTTGTATCTTTTGTCTTTGTTGTGCTTTTATATTCCTTTTTTTCAATTAGGTGTCTTTTTAAAATCATTAGTTTCAAGGTCATTGAATTTTGATCGTTTTATATATTTCTCCCCTAAATTGCATTAATATTTACATTACACTAAATTTCATTGGTACATTGGTATTATTTTATTAAAAAATTGAAATTCGGGGACTTATTTCTTCCATGACGCAAGCACCCACTAAAAAGATATTTCTCGAAATTCAACCCTTGGGGAATGAAAACGGATTTCTCAATAACTCTCGATGATATAACGACTTGCTTTTTACTTACTAAGGTTGCCCGTACGCATGTAAAAAAACGTATTTAGTATTTTGCTACAATCAACATTTAAAGGGGCGAATCTACACAAATTCAGAGTTATAGAATCCTTCGTATCTTCTTTGTTTATTAAGTTATAAAATTCGTTTTTGGCATATAATTTTTTTTTTTTTTTAATCTTCGTATGATCTTTTAAACGTTTTTATTTTTTAATTTTACCCCTAAAAGTGTGAATTGGTATATTTTTTATTAGAAACATTGAATTCCGGGAGTATATTCCTTCTATAAAGTAAGCACCCACTAAGAAGGAATTTTTTCGAATTTCCACCACTAAAATATTACTTCACGGATTCTGCAATATCTCTTAGGTCCGATGAAATATCCACTTGGATTTTGCTGGCAAATTTTACATGTATATATTTATATGAATATAATTTAAGATATTGCCCTAACCACCCCGTAAAGAGGCAAATCTAGATTTATGGTGAATTATAGAAACCTTTCATATCTTCTGTGCTTCTCGAGTTACAACATTACTTTCTGGCATATAGGTGACTTTTTAAAATCTTGCGATAGTGTTTTGAAAGTTTTCTTAAATTTTACTCCTAAAGGGTAAATTCGTATTTTTTGTTAGAAATAATAAACCCACTAAGAAAGGATTTTTTCAAGTTCGAGCTCTATGTGGTGAAAAGGAGTAAAATGTTGTTCCTCAATATATCTTAGAACAGATGAGATATCGACTAGGTTTTTGCTTACAAAGGTTACCCATACACATGTTTAAAAACAAACTGAGGATTTTACACTAACGAGATCGTCAATATACCGTAGCGAAGCACGGGTTCCCAGCTAGTCTATAATAGGGAAGAAAATCTAGGGAAGAATAATACTGAACTACAGGAAAAAATAAGTCTTATTGTGTGAATTAAATAACTGGTTCTCTTCTAATAGTCTATTTCTAAATGCATCAAAAACGAATTTTATGATATTTCATCCGTCCTTTAATTCAAAAAATATTGAACTGACCATTGATATCAATAATATTCCCCTTGACTCCAAAAATTCAGTCAAGTTTTTAGGAATTAATATTGACAATGTGTTAAACTGGAAATGCCACTGTGAGAAATTAGTATCTTCCCTACACTCATTTCACTACCAAATTAAAAATCTTAAGTATCATTTAAGTCATGACACCATTATAAAATTCTATTATGGTCAAATATATAGTAGAATAAAATATGGAATCTGCTTTTGGGGATCATCTTCAATGATAAAAAGTGTCTTTATTGCACAGAAAAGGATAATTAGATGCATAGCTAATAAAAACACTTTAGTTTCATGCAGGCCATACTTTACAAAGTTTAAAATATTAACAGTGCCGAGTATTTACATACTAGACTTATTATGTCACATCTACAGCAATACAATGAAGTTTGACTGTAATAAAGACAGTCACAATTACCATACCAGAAACAAAGATTTATTTAAGATACCCCGTAATAGGTATGAAAACACTAATAAAGGCTTTATCACAATTGGTTTAAAACTATTCAATAAGCTACCCGACTTTATTAAAGATAAAAAAACGCTCAAACAATTTAAAAGCGGGATAAAAATACTTCTATTAGAAAATTGTGTTTACTCAATTGATGAATTTATTTCTGTTTTATGTACATTGACATAATAATAATTTAGTCTAATGACGTATGATTTTTGAAATTTTAATTTTTTAACAACATTTTATTCATTTTTAATATGTTATTTGTATTGTGATTATTCTATTTTCCAGACTACTGTATTTTTATATATTTTTGACTTGTGTACACATTCTCAGTGATGTAAAAACACCAATAAAGATTATTATTATTATTATTATTATTATTATTATTATATATATAAAATCGTAACTGACTGATCTAGTCATAATCAACGCCCAGCCCAAACTACTGGACCTATAATCATGAAATTCGGCGCGTATATTCCCTCCATGACGTAAGCACCCAATAAGAACGGATTATTTGAAATCATCCTCTAAGTCGGTGAAATGGGGTTAAAAGGGGTAAAATGTGGCTTCACAATTTCCTTAATATCTGTACATTACAGAGGGGTTAGATTGGCCACAGGTGCATTCCGCACCAGCCCAATACCGCTGTGTGAAGCAGGCGAACCGTCATTGTACAACCATCGTAAAATTCTATCCCTGCAATATATGGCTGCACTCAGTACCAAGCCAGATCATCCTGCGTATGACCCTATTCTACAAAATAGGCATACAGAGATTTATGACAGAAAACCAAGAGCCAGTAGGCCTTTTGGTCTGAGGACTTTCAACATTTTGAGTGATTTGATTTTAATATGCCCGAAATGGCAAGTTATGTTTTGTGTGCCGTTCCACCATGGACGATACCGCGTCTACTTGTGAATTTCACATTAACTAAGTTTAATAAAGATATTACGTTGCCTATCGAATACCAACATGAGTTACAAATAACACTGGTCCCTAGGTTCGAGGCTACTGTCATTTTTACTGACGGATCAAAATTCGGAACCAGGGTTGGTTGTGCGTTCGTTGTCTTGAATCCACGGCAGCAGTTTCAGTACCGTCTGCACTCCATAACGAGTGTGTACCCTGCTGAGCTGTACGCTATTTTCAAGGCCCTGTGTTTTATTTCGTCAGAGCAAAGTCGGTCAAGTGTTATCTTGACTGACTCGCTGAGCGCTGTGAACAGTATCCAAGATTCAGATCCAGTGCATCCTCTTGTACTGAAGATCCGATTGCTACTCCATAATCTGAATGCTCAGAATGTGAGGGTACAGTTGTTTTGAATACCGGGACATGTTGGTATTAAAGGCAACTAAGCGGCTGATGAAGCTGTAAAACCCGCCTCCCACAGACCTCTGATTGATGTGAGTTTCATATTTCCAGATGACGCAAAGACTCATCTGAAACATCTTCTGATAGGTTTAACCATGTGGCAGAATGAGTGGAGCAGCATACAGAACATTAAATTGAGACATATTAAAGGAGACGGTAAACCATGGGGAAACCGCCATCACACGCCTTCATATAGGCCACTGTTGGTGGACCCATGGACACCTCCTTCGAGGTGAAGACTCACCTCTTTGTGAGACGTGTAACACAGGTTTGTCTGTGTTATACATATTAACTGAGTGTGTACAGTTCGAGGATGTCAGGAGGAGGTTAGGCCTGTGCTATGACCTGTCAGTTACTTTAGGTGACGACAGAGTACCCATGGACAGGCTGATACTCTTTTTGAGAGAATCGAACTTACTGTTTTATTTGTGAAGTCTTGCACCTTATTTTAATGTGTTCTATTTCGAGACTGTGATATTCGATGGTAATTGGCCCCTTTACAGCCTCTTACCATCATCCTGCGTTTGTTCATTTTTTATCATACAGTCTTTAATTTTATCTATTTGTATTTGTCCGTGCAAGATTTTTTTTATTGAGTATGCGTATTTCTATTGAATTTAGTATTTTATTTATTGATTAATTTTTTGTTGTTTAATATGTAGTGTCGTCATTTAGATGGATTGCGTTAGGCGGAAATAGCCATCGTTGCTGTGCGCTATTTTTTTTTTTTTAACTAACTAACTAATTAACTCTATTTAACAATGATGCATGTTTAAAGGCTAATATCATAAGAAATGTGTGACTGAAACAATGTAAAATATACCATCATAAGGATAGGCTTGGAAACCTAATTGGCCAATTGCCTTAGCAAGTAAATTGACTTACACAAAGAATTACATACACTACCGACAGAAAGTTTGAGGCAGGTACTGATTTTTTAGAAATAGCTAAATAAATAAACCTTCTCAAGTCAAATTTGTACTTTAATTATTATGGTTACATGAATTAAACATTTTTTATCAACAATTTAAAATTAAAAATACATTTTGCTTAAATTTTTCTATAGAAGACGGCTGCTGTTTTCGTACATTTCTGTCAAGTTCTTCCCATAGTAACTCGATCAGGTTAAGATCTGGTGACTGTGGTGGCCATTCCATTATTTTTAGAACTTGAAAACTTTCAAGTTCGTTTAAATAGTTTTTACAGATTTGGCTGGTATGTTTTGGATCATTATCATGCATAAAAACATGCTGATTGGAAAATAATCTCTCACCAGATGGTAGTACTTGATGCTCTAAAATGTCTTTATAAATTCCTTTTGTCATTATACCCTCGATTCTATGTAAAATTCCAACGTTTTCTCCACCAAAACATCCCCAAAAAGTGACAGATCCACCTCCATGTTTTACTGTTGGTACCAAAAATTCTTCAGAATACCTTCCTCCCGCATATTTTTGAACGAAAACACGGCGTTTTGAACCGAAAAGTTCAAATTTTGACTCATCTGTTCAAAGGACGTTCTTCCATTGTTCGATTGACCAATTTTTATGTTTTCTAGCCCAGTTTAACCTTTTTGTCTTATTAACAGGTCTTAATAAGGGTTTACGAGCGGCTACACGCCCATGTGAGCCGAATTGCTTCAGTCGATCTTTGACAGTGGAAGTGCTAATCTTAACATCATTGAACTGATTGTATACAGATTTGATTTTTTCGGCGGTGTACCTTCTATTTGATAGGGAAATCTTTTTTCTTTCTCTATCCTGTAATTTACTTGTTTTTCTAGGTCTCCCAGAGCGTTTTTTACTTGCGTGGGCACCATTTTCTTCGTATCTTTGCAATGTCCTTTGCACACAACATCTTGAAATTTTCATTTTTTTTGCAATTTGGACTTGCGAATAACCTTCTTCGTGATAAACGAGAATTCTTTCTCTTTCGGCAGTGCTTAATTCTACTCGCTTACCCATTTTTAATTGTAAAATAAAATTTCATTTTTTTTTTTAATAAATTATTTTTTTAATAAAAAAAAATAAAATAAATAAAAATAACTAAAAAAAAGATTTTTTTAAAACTAAATTAATCATAACCAAAGTAAAACACACTAATGGTACGGTTTTTTGTTTTCTAATTGAATACTCAAGTATAAATGTACAAATGTTTATTTTATAAATAAGCAAGTTAATGCCTATTGTTGATTGAAATATGGTGGACTGGTCTAAACTTGTTACTGATATACTAGAATCATTAATTAAAACATAAAGACACTCATTGAAGTCAAGAAAATAAACAATTTGAATATATTTATATCTTGAAAGTATAAATTCATAACCTGCCTCAAACTTTCTGTCGGTAGTGTAAATGATTAATGTGTTGATCCCACGTTAGTTTCGGATCGACGTAAATACCAAGAAAATTTACGTTTGCTTCATTTTCATAAATATGATTTCTACAGCTGATGAGCATATATTCAGTCATCGTTCATAGAAAATGTATTAGATATAAACCAGATCTTAGCTTCCTCGAAACAGTGACCGGTATCCTTTAATAGCTGATCATAGTTTGATGATCTCAAAGCAAGCTTAGAGTCATCCCTATCCCTATAATATAGAAAATATATTATAATATATTATATATATATAACTGTTCGTAACGGTCGGAATAATTCGGGATGATTCGTCTGATTTCGGAGACATAAACAAGAAATTCTAGGCACCCCTACATACTTTGACTGACATGAATAATATTTTGTAGATTTCTTCTCTAAGAAAGTGCGAATAAAATAACATATAGAAATGCCCAGGGTTTCGTATGCATAAACGAGAAACTCTATACTCTCCTATATCCTTTGACCGATATGAA
Organism: Liopterus haemorrhoidalis; assembly: GCA_963971575.1. Lineage (NCBI taxonomy): Eukaryota > Metazoa > Arthropoda > Insecta > Coleoptera > Dytiscidae > Liopterus > Liopterus haemorrhoidalis. The sequence continues at coordinate 41,463,799 of OZ020614.1, read as the reverse complement.
CAATATTTTGCATATTTATTCTCTAAGAAACTGCGGATAAAATAACATATAGAAATGTTTAAGGCAGAGTTACCCAACCTGTGCTCCGCGGAGCCTTAAGTGCTCCGCGTCCACTTTTTAGGGGCTCCGCAACCATTTCAGGAAATAAAATAATTAGAAACGGAATAAAATTAAAAGAATTAGAAATAAAAAAAGGATCAAAATAAGAAAACTGGAAATTACATTCTGAACGAAAATTTGCCAAGTTGAATGTACGTCTGAGTGATTTATGATTCTATGACTAGCTAGGTGATCGGTGAGATGCATTGTTTGAATAATCTGCGTGCTTCATTTTATAAAAGTCTATTTATCAATAAATGAGTTGTGAAAGAGAAAACTGAATTTATAGTGAAAAATGCCCCCCCCCCCGTAATATTACTTCTAAACACCATTAATTTGTAAGAAATAGGGTAGGCCTAAGGAGCTCCGCCATAGAAATTGATTCTAAAAAGGGCTCCGCAAGTCAAAAAGATTGGGAACCACTGGTCTAGGGTTCCTTAGGCATAAACAAGAAACTCTAGACACTCCTATATGCTTAGACCGATATGAACAATATTTTGCAGATTTATTTTCTAAGAAACTGCGGATAAAATAACATAAAGAAATGTCTAGGATTTCGTAGGCATAAACAAGAAACTCTATACGCGTCTATATCCTATGATTGATATGAAAAATATTTTGCAGATTTATTCTCTAAGAAACTAATATAGGGAAATTGGCGAAACAGTGCAGTTGCGTCAATTGAAACGTCACAAAAAAAAGTGACGTCAGGTTTAATACCGACCGTTCATCTATTTAACGAATGTAATATTTGTACGCTGTCACTTGTATCGAAATGAAATGAAAATATAAGAATAAAAACATAATAGAAACGAATAAACTATTTTAATAGGCAAAATAGTCCTACAAAGGACTGATGTGATCCAAAAATATGATCAAAGAAAATAAAATAAAAATAAGTTGAATATGACCTAAAAACTATGCAGTGCACACAAAATCAAACAAGAAAATCTATAAGAAAATATATAACTAAACACAAAACTGCTAAATAAACAACAAACTAAATAAAAAAGGTTTTTAGAAATTACTATAAGTTAAATATTTGAACACAAGTCAGTATCAAAACACAACAGACGTATTATTAAATGACAAATGTAAACATCGTTTTATTCAGGGATACCAATACAAATGTCCCTATATTAAATAAACACTTTTAAAATTTGTAAATCTTCAAAATGACTATCGAACATAAACTAAATATGACTTCAAAAGGTACGTTTATTAAAATAAAGGAGTAAAGAGCAATATTAGTCTATAATTCACATGCAAAAAAATCGATTTAGCTTTTTTTTGACACTAAGTTTGTCATTGAAGTTATGACGCAAAATGATGAACTGCGCTGTTTTAGTGACTGAGCTATATAAAATAAATTATAGAAATGTCTAAGGTTCCGTAGGCATAAACAAGAAACTCTAGATACTCCTATATGCTTTGATTGATATAAACAAAATTTTGCAGATTTATTCTCTAAGAATCTGGGGATAAAATGACAAAGAAATGTCTAGGGTTTCGTAGGCATAAACAAGAAACTCTAGACGCTCTTATATCCTTTAAGCGATGTGAATAATATTTTGCAGGTTTATCCCTATATAATACTGACCTTATTTTTTATTTACACGATTATTTAAACTGATTTGAGATATTTAATATATTTTGGTAAAAATGGTAAATTAATGTAAAAATAAATTAAACGTTTTAAATTATCTAACGTTTTAAATTTTCAAAAAATGTAATGCATTGAGTAAAACTCTCCTTGGTAAAATTTTTAATTTTTACCAAGAATTACCGGCCGAGTTTGGTCATTCATATCAGCGCCACTAGGTGACAACTTATTTGTATGAATTTAAAATTGGTTCGAAATAATTTAAAATATTTTGGGAAAAATTACAAATTAATACATTCAGTACTTTGCAGCTTTGAAATTGTTTATCATGTTGTTATCATATTAAAAAAAAATTTCACTTTCTTAAAATGGCATTCCATTTGACATATTTCATAAAGATAAATGATCTTAATTATAATGATCATAAACAACCAATCTGAAGTAGGTTTTACAGCGTAAGAAATATTTTGAAATGAGAAATTTACATTTAAAAGTCAGTACTACACTATAAAAGAAACCAAAATAACTAGATCTGGTTTGACCTTACAAAAGTGAACGCAATATATTAAAGCGGGCAATCAATTAAATTTTACTGTGTAATAGTTTCTCACGATATATTTAATACTGGTTTTAGATATAGTGTAAGTACGTTTTTTTTTTTCGGATGTGCCTTTTTCCCTGTGTGTATTTTTCCATGTGCGTTTTTTTTTTCGTGTGCGCCTTTTTTATGTGCGCTTTTTTCCGTGTGCGTATTTTTATATTATATAAGTAGTTGGAAAATTTATTTTAATAAATATATTTAAAATTTAACGTATCAAATCATTTTTAGTTTTAACAATATAAATGTAATGCACTGAGTAAAAATTAATCGTGTAGCGAACCGGTAACGTTACTTTATAACGTACCATTTATTGTCCACTAGGTAGCGAGCCTGTGGTATTATATTAGGTCTAATCTCAAACTTAAGTGAGATTACTGACTAAAGGAGTTCGGGTAGTAGGCGTGAGTGTTATCCAGGGTTCATCATTACGATATGTGAATTAAATGATATGTATTAGTACTTACCAACCGACTGAACAGGCATCTTGTATTTAAGTTTGGATCTTAAATGTTCACTAAAGTATTTAGGACTGAATGGTTACACACGTTAAATAAGACGATACGAGTTTTAGTATTAAGTTTAAAGTTTTATTAAAGTATAAAAGTACAATTAGTTTTTAAATGATCAAAAGTATATGAGTTTATGAAACATTGAAAAATAATATGAAATAACCCGAATCGGTAGCACACCAGAATGTCGAACCAGTTCCTCTAGAACCCCACAAGTTTGATCTTTAAGTTAACCCAGCCGAATACGTTCTGATCCCTTCTCCAGAGAGCTAGGGGTTTAAATAAGCATTTTGGTAGTATTTCCAAGAAAAACAAAAGGTTTTATCTTTGATCAGGAGGAAGCTGTTCAAAGTTATTAGGCAATAACTTTGAATAACAGTCCTCTCGAACAATGAACCATCAAAACATATATTCCTAAAAATACGTGTTTTGAAGTAAAAATCCTAATTTTTATCTGATTATCTGAATATCTAAAATGTATTCTTTAAATTCCCCTTGTACTAATGCATAAAAATGATTGTAATCTATTTTCTACGAAATTCTCGTGCTGATGATTTGTGAGGGTTGGTTCTTTATCCCAGCGAACTGACCGATTCGTTACAATCGTTTTCCCATCTTAAAAAGTTTATGAATTAATAATTCGTAATAGTTATTTGTCCAGTTTTTAATAATGGGCGAAAAGTTGATTCAATTTGAATTGGATGAAGTAAGACGTATGGCTAAAGAAAGAAGTCAGTGGCGTCGAGCAAGTTCCACATTAAGGTTATGATGTGTTTGCCAACACAGTTGGCAACGGGTGCACTAGTCTGTATATAAAATAGATTAGGAATTTGTGGAAATTGATGAAGGTAGATTATTAATGTATATAATAAACAATAGAGGTCCTAGACTTGATTCCTGTGAAACCCTATACATAATTTCAGATAATTTATTACTAAATTTAACATATTGAGTTTTATTTAAAAGATATATTCTAAAAGGGAAACTCTCAGGTGTAAAACCATATAAAGAGAGTCCTCCAGTAATAAAGTGGGACATACGCAATCAAAAGCTTTACTTAGATCATAAAATGATGCCATACAGAATTCACTATTTTCTAGAGCAACAGAAACTTCGTTCAGAAAATGTAAAATTGCGTCTACTGTTGATTTGTTTGATCTAATTCCAAATTGTGAAGAATTTAACAGATTGTTATCTTCAAAGTAAGGAACTATTTATAAAAATATAGCTTTTTTCCAGAACTTTAGACAGGGTATGTAGAATGGAGATTGGACGGTAGTTATTAGGATCTTTTTCATCTCCCTTTTTGAAAAGGATGATGCTATTTTTAAGCAATCTGGAAAATAATTAGCTGATATGCAGTAACTGATCGTCTTAGAGAAGGGTATTATGATGACATTTTTCATCTCCTTTTTTCATCTCCGATTTCTTTCAATTCACTCTTTGAAAGTAGAGCGCAGTATGGATAACAAGTCATGGGAAGAGATGCATAAAAGATCTGAGAAAAGAAAACCTGACGCTACAAGAAGCCGGACCATCACAGAAACCTCCTACGATCCCTCGTGAGGAGAAAAAGGCAGTGCAGGAAAAACCTGTAGTGATCCCGCCAGAGCCAACTCAGAGCGCGAGTCAGATAAGAACTTACGCAAGTAAAGTTGCTGAAAATCTAGCAGAAAAGAATGAAGATGGATTTATACAGGTTTTGCGTAAGAACAAACCTAAGCCAACTCCACGCAAACCATTGATTGTGATTGGCAACTCCACAGACACGAGAACTTTGTCAGGGGTACATAAACGTAAATGGATCTATGTGACTCGTGTTAACCCTGCAGCAACGGAGGACGATGTGGTGCAACTGCTTAATCGACACGGCATTAACATAGAACGTACCCAGTGCATCAAAATGAAAGTAGACGACACAAGAAAATTTTCGAGTTTCAGAATCTGTGTTAGCGTTAGCGACTCAGAAAAAGTTCTGTTGCCATCATTCTGGCCTAGTGGTATTGGAGTGAGAGAGTATGTATGGAGACCCGAAAAACTAACAACAAGCGCGCCAGATGATAAAAGTGACGAAATAAAGAACAATGGCGATCATTAAGTTTGTCACCTTTAACTGTAAATCTTTTAAACGTGTCTCAGGTCTATTACATTATGTACTTAAGTCGGTCGACATATGTTTATTGCAGGAAACCGGGTTACATCGGAGCAAACTTCGACTAGTTATGAAATTGCATCCTGACTTCGATGCTTGCGGAACAACAGCGATGGATCCAGCTGCCGGAATCAAACTGGGTCGTCCCTACGGAGATGTGGCCATCCTTTGGAAAAAATCTATTTCCAAAAATGTTACTTACATCCGAGTACCAGACGAACCGAGGCTGGCAGCCATTAAAATCAAAACCAGTGATGAATGTTTCCTCATTATAAATATCTACATGCCTACTGACTGCCCAGACAACATGGCAGAATTTATCCAAGTCTTGGGAAAGACAGAAGCACTGGCATCAGATACTGATATTACCGATGTACTGATCGCTAGCGACTTCAATGCTGACCCTGACGCAGCATTTGGGAGAGAATTAAGCAGATTCTGTAAGGATTTTGGCTACGTAGTCAAAGACCAAGACATGTTGGACGGTGATTCCTTTACATACATAAGTGATATAACTGACACCACTTCATGGATTGATCATTGCGTATTGTCAAAGAACTTATCAGAGCAGTGTACAGAGATACGCATAGACTATAAGAGTACAATGTCGGACCATCTGCTAGTCTATTTTAACATGGAGTTACCTGAACTGCAGGAGGAAATCATCGGGGAAAGAATGCAGAACAACAGAGTAAACTGGAGTGTGAAAGTGCGGGACTGTTACAACTGTATATGTGCGAACGAATTAAAGAATATCGTAATCCCATCAGACTTGCTTAGGTGTGAGGATATAAGCTGCGAGAATGAGCATCATTGTATGAATGTAGATAGGTTCTATCACGATATAGTTAACACACTATCGCGCGCTTCGCGTCACGTGAATAAATACACCAGAAAGCGTACGCGTAAAGCCTGGAACAGAATGCACAGCGCGCTACGCCGCCAACGCGCCATCATTTGCGACGGCGTTGCGTTAGCGCCGTTGAGAACGGCGTTGAATTTTCGCCTGCACACAATGCAATAATTTTTAACGCCGTCAAAGTAACAAGTGACAACCTATATCTGTGTTTATAGGTGCGCTTTCTTTTATTAAAATTATAATGGATGATGAAGACTTGTGTGTGATGTTATTTATGTTGTATGCAAGTTATTTATACATACAAACACTTTACCATTCAGTAAAAACTGAGGTTAGGTGTTCTACGTCAACGTTCAATGGCGTCAAAAGTTGGATGTTGACGAACATTCAGTATCAACGGCGTTGGAACGCCGTTAGGACGTTATACAATCTGTGCACTTGCGTACGACAGCTTGATTTTAACTTTTGTCTGACAGATAGCGCCGTCCAAACGCCGTCAACGCGCCGTAGAACTCGTTGCATTCTGTTCCCCACTTTAAAAGCATGGTGAACGTGGATGGACCCAAAATATAGAACTGATGTCGACAAATAAGGCGGCAAGAGAGATTGTTTATTAATTCACTCGCGATGGTGGTGAAATAAGTGTTTAAATTGTCCGGTGTTAAAGTATTATTTTTTATTCTGACGGATTTTAGATACTTTTCTATTATTTTTAATTACTTGCCAACATGGTTTAGACACATTAGTGGAGTTATCAATGTAATCAGGATTACCCTTTATTTTAGCGTATTTTATTGATTTGCAATATTTCGTCCTGTTTCGTCAAGTTTTTCATTTCTAATGGATCTATTGATAGATTTAGGATTTTGTTGAAAGGCTGTTTCAAGATTTTGAAGTGTGGTACGCATATTCTTAATATCATTGGCGAACCCTACATTATAACGTTTTCTATCAAGATTGTTGGAATTTGCTTTTATAGTTTTTTGAGGAAAGCATGAGATGAATATGGTCAAGAATATTTCAAAAAATATATCAAAAGGCTTACAATCAGTTGTACAGTTGTTGAGAATAGTCCAATCTGTTTCATCCAGTTTATTATAAAAAGAAATTTTCTTTTCTAAGGTAAAGGGTCTGATAGTCGGACTTATCACTTTCAACTGTATTGCTTGAACAGAAGAAAGAAAAATAAATGCCGTCATTGTCGGATAAAGTAGTAATGGCTTTTGTTGCAATACTGTCGCTAAAAATTGAAGATCTAAAATTGAAAAAAAATATTATCGAGACAATTTTTGCCTCTTGTAGGGAAATACACAAGGGTTGTCATATCATAAGCAGGGATGGGGAGTCGACAGTCGAAAAATTACCGACTCCCGACTCCGGAGTCGGTATTTTTGAAAACCGACTCTTTTCACTCGTAAATTGTAAAGTTTATTCCAAATGCTTAAGCGGAACTAAATAGAATTTTTATTTTCTTAAGTTATCACGAGTTCACTTTTTAACGATCAATGTGGGCTTTTGTTAAACAAATGATACAAAGCCTCATTTAATCTTTAAAAGTTAGTAGATTTCGATGTCTAATTCCGCTTAAACCAAAGAAACAGACTATACTTGCATTAAATATCTGGGTTGGGGTGAGCTGTTTTTATAAAACGTCATTTACATTTAATCTTGACTATTGAGTCATTTTTAATACAATTTTTCGGATATATTAGTTTTAATTTTTTTTTTTTGTATTTTATATGCTTTATTTTTCATAACACTTTTTCATCACTTTTTTCTTTTGGCATTTAGATTTTAGCTGCCAACATGAAACATGAAATAATCACAAAGCTCGTTACAACATGAGAAAATAAAAATCCAGTTTAGTTCCTTTTAATTATAATAAACAAAGTATATAGAATAAGAAAAATTAGACATGACTAAAAACAAAAATCTTTATCCTACATCATTAATCTGTTAATACTAAAAATATTAATTTAATTTTTTAACTGCTAAGCATGAAAGAAACCGTGTAAAACCGGTACTGAATATTTTTGATTTCATTTTCGTTCATGAACAGAGAACAAAATGTTGTTCCTGTTTCCGTGTTTTAAAAAATTCTGGTAGTATGGTATTTTGCTTTCGTTATCGGATTGTGCTCATCCTTGATAAAAATTTAATCAGAGTCTGGAGTCGATAACTTTTTCCGACTCCCGACTCCGACTCCGACTCCTCCAAAAAGCTTCGACTCTTCGACAACCAACTCTCGACTCCGACTCCGACTCCCCATCCCTGATCATAAGTAATAATCATAAAAAATCTGAATGAAAATTTGCTGCAGGTGAGCGATATATTGTTACAACTATTAAGTTCAAATTACTTATTAGAGTGGCTGAAATTCTATACAGAGATTGTTAATTTTTGCGATTTGGGTACAATCATAAGTAGATTTAGTTTAGATTTAGGATCATTACAGCATCATTTTTCATTATTCTTCTGGAGAAGTAAGAAACAATTTGGTAAGAGTCAAGATAAAATTCGCTTATTTCATTGTTTTTTAACCAATGTTCCGCAAAGCACAAAATGTTAAAATGTTTACCTATACCGCAGGCATCCACAATATTAATTTTGTTGCGAATAGATTGAATATGTAAGAACAGTAAGTTAACCACCAATTTGTTATTGCACTGGAAATAGCTTATTTTTTGTTTTATTTATTGACAATGAGTCATTTTTAGTTATAGTAGAGGGTTCACGTTGTTTTAAAATAAAGTTGTAAATTATAGGTACAATATAAGATTATGTTTACCTCCGTAGCTCATATGAAGACCGTCTGTGGTAAAATTGGGTACGTTTTGTTGTGCCAATTCTGGTTTCGGGTTAATCAGAATACGCGTTTTGTTGCGACTGTATTCTCATTATATTCATTCTACTCATTCGATGACTCTAGGTCGAACGACTGGAATGAATAAGTGTGGTGGGGATGAAAAGTAATATTTGAATGCAGTTGTTTTCATTTGGTTTTTAAATGTATTAGAATTAAATCTTGGTATTACTGCTTCAAAATAATTTTCACTTTTAGGTATTTTCTCATTTTGTGTCCTAACATAAATATATACCTATATGATTTGAATATAGTATTGATAAATCTAAACTTAAAATGTTTGTACAATTCAATTAATCGTTCTAAAACATTACGTTCTAGAATATTTGCTTCAACTTTAAACTTTTCTTATTCTGCATTTATTATTTAGATTATCCATTTAGGTGAAATATGTTAGTTATTTGTTCTGCAACCATATGACTTAACCTCCATGCAAATGTCATTCCATATTTATTTACTTCACGATCAAAATTGTCGTTTCTTGCGCATCAATTCTAGTAATTTTAACCAGCCACCAACAAAACGCACCCATTGTCTTCTGTTAGGAATTTGTTAGAATCCATTATTACGGCAGTATTTTTAAAAACAGAAATCATCGGCAAGTTATTTTGGAGGACAACTGAATTAAAATTAACACGATTTCTCCAAAAGGGAGCCAGAATCAAAATTATATTAGTATGTGACATAGCATTACGTAACATTTCTAAATTCTATAGTTTCTTATACAAAACTAATATGCAGAAATAAATTTAATAACAGTCTATAGATCAAAATTTGCAGCGAATTTTTATCTATCTAATAGGATATTTTAAATTGTAGAAAAAACTGTTATGTAACTGTAAATATACAAATTGCATTATAGATGCCATCTTGTAAACCAATCGACGCATATTTGCGTACGAAGTGGCAAATTGTAGCTAAAGCTTCATTCTATAAAAAAGATTTTAGCTATTTTGTTCCATTGTGAAAACTACTCATAGTTATTGTACTTGGTAGTCTATATTTGCCGCCATCTTGAATCTGCCTCGGTTCACAAAATAGGTGTTACAGATAAAAATGATTTAATTTTTGTGAAGAATACATGTACCAAGTGGCATTTCATTATCATGAAGTATAATATTTTTCGACGAGGGTTCTGAACTACAAGCAATCAAGTCGAGAAAAATGTTGATGTATTATTTGAACATTTCTAAATAAAACTATATAAATATAAAATTTATTTGAAACCCATAAATAGATTTTAAAAATTATAGAACACTGTTGCTCATGTCAATTATTAAGTTATTGAGCGATAATATTTTTACAATAAATGTTTCTATAATAAAAAATATCCTATTAGATACATAAAAATTCGGTGCATAATTTGATGTATAGATTGGTACTAACTTTATTTCAAATTGTTAGTTTCGTACTTATAAGAAATTGGTAACCTCTGGGGGTTATACGCAGCCTTAATGCAATATTCAGTCCTCCCAGTATAACAACATAATAATTTTTGTAAAATCATTCGCCAATTGCATAGCATTATTTAGGACTTCTTCGAAACAAGCTTTTGCTTTAAATCGAAACGTTGTGTAGAAGTTCGTTCCAAGGCTATTTTTTAACAATTCTCCACAGTTCCTTTCTTGAATATCCGCCTAAAATAGAAAACGTTTTTTCGAGTCTTGTTTTTACGAGTTGTCAATTGGTTTCGGTATGGGATTAGTGGTTGAGTTCAGATTGGTACATTGGGAGTATTTATCACTAAAATTTGTATTTTCAGTAGTTTATAAATTGATTTTTTTTTTTTGGATTTCAACTATTTTATCTTTGTAGATGACGCAATCTTCTAAAGAAAAACTTTGGGATATAGAACTATATTTAATTATACCATTCTTTCATGCTATAATAATATTTTCCTGTTCAATTGTTTTCTTGTTGAGGGCTTCTTCTCATATATCTATTCGTTTATTTAGGTCCTCGATTTCATCATTGTAGTCATCTGTGAGTGGAACTGGGAATAATTTTATGTTTGCGTTATCAATATTAGACAGTAAAAGTTCTAGGAATGACTTTTTTAAATTCTGCGTCTTAACGCCTTTCTCAAAAAGTATGTTTTGTAACTGATAGTTTTATATCTTCTAAGCGAGACATGATAAAACCAATAAAAAAGAAATTAAAGTTTATAAAGTACGAGATCTAATGTCCCCTAAATATTGGTAACCTGATGTGTTAATGAGGTATGTGGGTTGCAGGCTGTCTAGAGATTAAAACTATGATTTATGCTAGAATTCGGAAACAAGCAAGTTTAATACCTGTAAAATGAATTATCTTGCACAGAATCAATTTATAATAATGTTTTTAAGGAAAACTGGCAGTAATATTCGTGAGTTTTGCTGATTTACACACTAAAATTTTTATAAAACTTTGCACAAGAATCATATACATTTTAAAAAATTATGGGTAACTAAAAACACTAAAAATTTTTTAAAATTCGGGACTGGTTGATCACTTGTCACGTAATAAGATTTAAGTAATACATTCTAGCGTACTAATAAATAGTGTACTAATATAAGTAGAAAATAATTTAGTTTAATTAGAATTCTAGCGGCTTTAAATAGAAAGTATCGTTAGTAAATTTTATTGTTTGTAAGTTTATAGTAGGTTTGGTCCAGGTTGGCGGTACTCAAGATCAATGTTTCTCAACTTTTTCTGGCATGGGACCTCCCGAAATTATATGCATATTGTCTGCGGCCCCCCTATATATCGTCCCATTATAACCAGGTATCTTGAAAACTACTAATTTCTCAGAAAATCAATTTTAAGTTTTGAAGAGCAATAAACAGCAATGGACTCGTTTTACTGGGTGTTTGTACTTAAGACATATAGCAGCATTTATTTAGATTTAGCATTACAAAGATAATAAATAATTCGATAGGTAGGTGCAAATAGCTCAAAATACCCAAAATTCGAGTTACCCAGTTGTAGTATTAAGGGGACGATATATATTGTGTGTATCAAGAGGGACACTATTTGTCCAAAAAAGGCGACGTGTTGGTAAGCTGGGGAACATGTTTTATGACCAAAGTTTAACCAAAGAATTGAATAACAGTACTGAAATTTTCCAGAATAAACCAGAAGTGAATGATATCAAGGACAACTATTGTTATTAGTTTTTAAATGGGACCGTATGTCATGTTGTATCTTTGGATAGAGCTTTTAAAAAGACACAACTTTTACTTTTAAACATTTATTTAATATCTTTCGGTTGACGAAAAATTGTATTCTCTATAATGACTTGAAAATAAAGTATGTTTATTTACAAGTATTTAAAGTACCTTCCATTTTGATTTAAACAATTTCGTATCCATATCCTTGAGTTATTTGTAGCTCAAAGAATAATAAAATAAAAAAAAAAATATATATTTTCATGCTTCGATCTTGTATGACTTCGCGGCCCCCCTACGAATCTTTCACGTCCCCCCAGTGGGCCGCGGCCACCCGGTTGAGAAACGCTGCTCAAGATTATTAAAGTAAAGGTTGGCTGAGCAATCAGAGCGTGAAAGGGAATATGTTCAAACTATCATACAAAATTAATATAGATGTTGCACGTTTTTAAATATTCTTATTGACTATATTCATAATAGACATTTATTTCATGACAGTTCTACTGAATAAATTATAAATAAAAACCTAAGGAAATTTTATACTGATTTATATCAAATTTAAGGTGATGGGTATTTGTGTTATAGTTAATAAATAACAATAAAATAGAATACAAATATAATTTTAGGTATATTTAAATAAAAATAGAAAAACAAATTGCTATAATAATATAGTAATTAATATAGTAAATTGGAGGTTATATCTGTTTTTAAAAATGACTGGACGTATTTTAACGAAATTTGGTACAATAGAGTAGAACCAAGATTCTAATATAGGCATGGTATCTCAAAATTTTCTTTCTTAGGGGGTGTTTCTGGGTTAAAACTGGTACTAAAAACTTAAAATATTTCTTCATGAACTTCATGAATTCCTTTATGAACAGAACTATCTTAACAGAAAAAACTATACAATAAAAATTGTTTATAAGAAAACAAATCTTATTTGTTCTGTGCATTTTTTCAATTTGATGAATATTAGGGTAGTTACGGGGGGACACCCTAAAACTAAAATAATGAAATATTTCACTTATTATTCACTTCACATCAAAAATGAATGTAAGAAAATTTATTTAGAACAAAGAAACATTCCTTTTATGTTCAATAAGATGAATAATGGGGGGCGGGGGGGCACGAGGAGCTCTACTTATACTTTTGAAAGTTCTCTCTTATTATTTACTTAATAAGAAAAGTGGTTTCGAATGAAGGAATGATTCTTTCTGTTTAATGTAGTTTTTAAGAAGATTGAAGTAAATAAAACAGAAGAGAGGAAATTAAGGAAAGGAGTCAGCAATAGGGCAGCAATAAAAAAAGAAAGAAATTAGATTTTTAACTGAAAGGCGAAAATTACTTAATTATCATTAAGTTAATTTATTCAAGACAGTTCTACTGAATTAATTATAAATAAAAACCTAAGGAAATATACTGATTTATATAAAATTTAAGGTGATGGGTATTTGTATTATAGTTAATAAATAACAATAAAATCTAATACAAATATAATTTTAGGTATATTTAAATAAAAATAAAAAACAAAACATCAATAAAACAGTTTTATTAGATACTTAAAAATGACTGAATATAGTTCCTAAATATAATGTTAATATAAAATATTTAATAATAAAATATCTATCTATAATTAAGGTGACCAACTAGGATCACTTGTAACAACACTAATAATATAAAACATAAAACATTACTACAAACAACTATAAACACATTAAAAATAAATTAAAACAAATATAAAATAAAAAAATTAAACGATATTTTTATATTCATAGCCAAAATTCAAACTTCACGTGTATATAACATATACGATAAACAAAGACTGAAGTCCCGTTAGCATACAGATAACGCGTAGCCTCTCTATTTGCCCCCATCAATACAAGTTATGAGATATCCTTATACTTTAATAATCTTGACATTCACCGCCACAACTTTGGCGGGCGAGCGGTCAGGATGCGTGCGCCTATGTGTGTGTGTGTGTGTGTGTGTGTGTGTGCGCGCGCGCGCATGCGCGTGTGCGTACGGGAGTATGTGCGCCTCTAACACCAGTACTGAATAAATGGCAGCTAATCCCCAACCCTAAAAATAAGTGTTCCTTATTTATTCTACCCCCCACCCCTCTCGCTAGTTTGGTCACGAAGGTGTTACAGCTATACATATTTTCTTGCTTAACCTGAATATGATTAATAGATCTATATATGTTTTATTTTTATGGTTTACAGTTTTTTTGCGTAGTATTGGAAAGTATTTATTCCGAATTGAACTCAGCGGAGATTGAAACTGTTTCCCTGTGCCCTTTCTAGATCTTTTCTTGCTTAACATTAACTGATCTATTTGTTTTAGATTACAGATTTTTTTCCACCTATAATGAAACTTTCCTTAAAAATGTATATAGTAATATTTGTTGGTATATTCATAATTGCTTACCAGTATCATTTATCGAATGCTTGGTTAATATCGCAGTCCCGACAGATGGAGAACATGGATAGTGTTGAAAACAATAACGCTGTGAAAGAACTAAATGCTCATGATAGTAATAATTATATTATTGAAACTACTACACCTCAGACTACTCAAGTAAGTAATATTTTTACTTTACGAGCGACATATGAAAAGTCGCGACCTGATATATAGATGTCGTTACTATGTATACTTTTTTTCGGAGTTGTATTACTACACCTATCTTATTGAGAACTGAAAATAACTGAAGTGACGCCTTGCGGAATATTTTGGAACTTAACGGAATAGGATTTTTTTGGATGTGGCTCATTTCATTGCATTGTTTATATGTGTTAAAGTGAAGAAAACTTTAATAAAATGTCTTTAAAATCGCAACAGAAAATTAACTGCAATGTGAATTGTTGTGTATCAAATGGCAAATGTCAAAAATATCCTATTCCAATCGCCATTTTGTAAGCGACAACAGCGCCTCTATAGGTAATGTTTATTCTCAATAAGCAGCTGTGAAATATCTAATATATTTATCACGTAGTTTGTTGTAAAATTTGTTTAAATAAAGTCATCTTAGTGTAGTTTGAAAATGAATAAAATTGTATATGGCGCACTGATAATGTTTTAAGATAGATACCACTGATTTTATTCATTGGTTTGTAACCAATGTACTACACAACAAAATAAAATTGCACTCAAAACAATGGAAATATAGTAATTCTTCACCATGCAAGTAGGCAGAGTTCATTTTTTCTGTAGGAACAGTTATGGATTTAGCTTTCTGGGATGCAAAGGGGTTATTGCTTATTGATTATCTTCCAAAGGAGCAACCGATAAAGGTCTAGACCAGTGTTCTTCAATCCGTGTTCCGCGGACCGATGCCGGTCCGCGAAATATTTTGACCAAATCATGTAGATGCACACTTCAATTCACGAATATATAGCACATTTTTTTAGTCGACCTAAATGCTAACATTTGTCCGAACCATGATTTATTTAATATTTTTTAGCCCCAATACAATGCCTCTCGCGGCTATTTTTCATACTTCTGAAGAAGCTAGATCTTTGGAATAGTCGCTTATAAGAGGAAGATACAGAAATGTTTCCACTTTTGGAAGAATTTTTAATTGCTGCTGTTGTCAATCAAAAAGTCATATTCAACAATAAGTCAATATTTAAGAGCATTAACTGAAAATTTTAATAATTATTACCCTGAAAATAAGGATCCTCGTAAAAGTAACCTCTGAATTAATCCATTCTTGAAAAATATAAAGTCATGTGTACTTGATCCTCGTGAAAAAGAAAAGCTGATCGAGTTGTCTTGTGATGTCACTCTGTGTCCAGACAGAAAATGCAACCATTGTCTTAATTTTGGAAATCGCTAGAAAAATATCCATCTTTGAGTTATAAAGCTATCAAATTATTAGTAATTTTTTCGACTTCCTATTTGTGCGAAAAGATTTTTATAGCCATGTCAATTATAAAAACTAAAGTCACTATATTATACAAAGTAGCGCAAGCCTTTGAAGAAGCCGACAGACCCCAGGGTTTGATTGGCAACACTGGTTCCCCTATTAAGCAAACTAAAGCAGCAATTTTTACGTTCTTAAGTTTGCGTCTCTCCACATCTCTCTTTCTCGCTCTAATTTAATAACCTCCTTTGTCAGCGGTTTGAATATTTAAGGTTAAGTTTCATTTAAATTTATATATTATATCCATTTTATTTAATAAAAATAAAAAAAATAATTGAAATTGTACCACAATTTTGTTATAGTGCACCTTTGATTAAAAAAATCGTGATTACAATGTTTAAAATAAAATTATTGGTAGTACTAGTTTCTTATTTTTGTATTGTTGGAATCACTGAACATCATTTGTGTTGGCGACATTTTTAGCCCCATCATGGCCGCCGTTGCGCTACTTTGTATAATATAGTGACTTTAATAAAAACCAAACAGAAAATTCGAATGGATGTTAACGCAGCGCTTTGTCTCTCAGAAACAATTCTGCAGCTACGTATATCAAATTTTCTAACAATGAAGCAGCAGCAGATGTCGCACTAAAAATCGTAATTATATAACTGTATAACATATACCTATATAATAATAAAATACTATATATATTGGTTTTTATTTGTGTCTTAGCTTTCAGCCGGTCCGCGAAATATTTATCCTATTTTCACCGGTCCACGAGGGCAAAAAGGTTGAAGAATACTGGTCTAGACCATGTTAACCTTTTAGGTAAACTGAATTAAGAAAATCGTGAAATATAATAGGTTTATTAATGGTTTTTTTTTTTTGTTCATCAGGATAAAGGCTGTTTTACATTATACTTTTTTGCCAAGCACTACAGATTTTTTGCGTAGTACTTACGTAAAAAGTATAATGTGAAACACAATACTTCCTTCCAACTTTCGATGCTACACTACAAAACTATGCTATTTTCAAAACTACCTGCGCTCAAATTTTTGGATGACAGTTGTATACTTCTCAGTCGTACCAACTACCAACTTTTTAGTTTTTGTTTACAACTTATCTTTTAGAAGTTTATTAAGTTGATAAGAAGTTTATTTAGAACATATAATTAAATATAAACCTAGCGCAATTAAACAATATTTATAAATTGAATACTAGAATTGGTTCTATAACCAAACTGTTGTCTGTCACCTGAACTTAGAATTTTTTAAGTTGGCAGTGAAGAGCATCACGAAGTAATAAAAGATGGAAGGTATCTCTGTCTCTTATTTTTTTCCCCCACTATATTCTGTAATATCAAAAGTTGAAATGACGTCAGAGATGGATAGTACTGAAAAAGGTATTGAAAAAAGTATAATGTAGAACGGACTTAACTCACGCACTAACATAGTTGATAATCAAAGTGCCGTTCAAAATGTCAAAAATCGACGAATTGTAGTACAATTTTCTTTTATGTCCACCTTATTCAACTGATTTAGCTCCGTTTGTCTTCCATCTATTTCCAAAGCTCAAACAATTCCTTGGTGGCAAGCGGTTTACTTTAAGAGATCAGCTTGATGCGGCTTGTAAAGCACTGTGAGCACTTCAGGGATGGGGGTAATGGTCTTAGAACATAGCTGGACAAATTCTATAGAAGTTGAAGGTAACTATATTGGAAAACAAAAGTCATTGCAAAACAAAAAACAATGTAGCACTATCAGGTCGCGATCTTTTGAAATGTCCGTAGTAGTAATTTTCACAATATTTCATCCAGCATCTTTGATTTTAGCTTGTAGTTTAAAATCACTGTGAACAAGGTTTATTTTTCCAAAATACGCCATTCGCAATTAAATTTAAATATTTGCTGTTAAAATATTTGAAGTATAAATATCGTAAACCAAATTTTTTATTTTGAAAGCTTTGATTTTTCACCGTGGTATAGTAAGTTATGGAGCAACTGCTTTTCCTGAAATTTATTTTTACAATAGGTATATATTTCTTATTGACTGTTTAATATTTCGTAATACACACAACCGAAACTAACATCAATATATTTTTAATCTAACTTAGTCAGAATTTACTTACTGGATTCTGAACTTCTGAGATATATTAAAAAAAAACATATTTCCTTTTCAAATAGTGTTGAACCCACAAGCAGCGTTTCCCAATCCATGGCCTGCGGTACGGTACCAGTGCCCGGGAAAAATACGATTCTCATTAAATTATCATAATAATAAGAAAAAATATAATATTTTTATTATTTTAAGCAATTTTAATTTATGTTGAACAGAATTATCCAATATTTTACACCCACTAGTCAAACTCTACACTAGTACAAATAGTCAAGAGTCATGGATTAAATCTTGACAATAACATAACTGTAGAAATACTATCATAGTATCGATTGAGATCAAATAAAATTAGTGAAACTTACTGAGCATTTCTTTGCATCTTAATTTTTATGTAGTTTCCTCATTTTCCAAAAATATCGGACCGCTGCCTGAAAAGTTCGGGAAATGCTGAACGGTATTTTACGTTTCCTCTTCAATGGGATGCGACTTAAAGATAAGTTCTGATCGACTTAAAAATCAAATTTCAGATTAATTTTGTTCTGACTTCAATGCCGAAATCGAAGTTCAAAAAATGTAAATGCAAAATACAAATATATTCAAGTTAATTCTGATTATTTTATAAAAACGTAGTCTGTTCTTTAAGTTAATAATACTTAAAAAGAATTGCAAATAAAACACTTATGCCCGGTTACATCAAAGTCTCAATACTAGATACATGCTAAAACTTATTAAGACGCATTGCGGCACTAGGCAATTTTGTGTTTTACATCGAGTTTCATCTTACATCTAGTTTTAAGACTTTTATGCAACCGAGCTTTAATGCGGATGCGCTAACCAAAACCAAACCTTTGTCCACTATGCTCACAAAACTGTAACTTTTGTCCACTACTATGTCTACAAAACTGAAACTTTTATCTACCACTATATCCACAAAATTGTAGCCTTATTTTCACTTTTATGTCCACAAAATTGTTAACTTAACCCACTACTATGTCCAAAAACAGTGTAACCTTTGTCCACAACTGTAGCATTTCTCCACTACTGTATCCACAAAATTGTAATCTTTGTATATTACTATGTGGATAAAACCGTAGCATTTCTCTACTACTGTATCCACAAATTTGTAATATTTGTATATTACTATGTCGATAAAACCGTAGCATTTCTCCACTACTGTATCCAAAAATTTATAATCTTTGTATATTACTATGTCGATAAAACAGTAGCATCTTTCCACTTCTATGTCCGTAATGCCTGGGCCACACTTGCGTTATAAGCTTCGCCGATAATTGCGCGCTATATAAATTCGTGGTAAACTGCATCTATCGATATCGTGCTAAAGCGCAACTTGTGGCCATACCTGCGTTTTCGCCGCTACATTTTATTTACGTTTACAAGGTACAAGCGTATTTATTTTGCTGTAAATTAAATAAAATTATGGTGTATATCCATCATAACTGCATCCTAATATTATTTTTTACATTTAATTTTACAAATTCAAACATAATCTTATCTGATTTGACACAAATAAGTTATAAAGAAATATGTATAACATAACCTCAAATGATGCCGGATAAACAACAATACGCACCAACAGAACATACTACGCTCTGCGCTAAGTTCCTTTGATGTGCGCTCTAAAACCGCGACTTCAGTTATCGTCATGTGTCTAGTGTCGCGCACTGCTAATATTGTGAACGCAAACCGATAGTAGCTGTCCACATTAGCGTTTATGTCACGTTAAACCGAAGTTTAGCGACGATAGATGCAGGTGTAGCCCAGGCATAAAACTGTAATCTTTGTCCACTGCTATGTCCACAAAACTGTAATGATTATCCACTTCTATATCCACAAAACTGTCTTTTTCCGCCACTATGTCTACAAAATTGTAATCTTTGTTCAAAAAACTGCATCTTTTCTCCATTACTGTAACCACAAAACTGTAAATTTTGTCCACTACCATGTTCACAAAACTGTAACTTTTGTCCACTACTATGCTCACACAACTGTAACCTTTGTCCACTAATATGTTCACAAATTGCAACCTTTGTCCACTGAACTGTAACCGTGTCCACTACTATGTCCACAGAACTGTTATCTTTGTCCAGAAAACTATAAATTTTGTCAATTACTGTGTCCACAAAACTGTAACATTTGTCAACTACTTTGTGTACAAAGTAGTAAGTTTTCTCGACTACTATGCTCACAAAACTGTAACTTTTGTCCACTACTATTTGTACTAAGTTGTAACTTTTGTCCACTACTATGCTCACAAAACTGTAACATTTGTCCACTACTATGTGTACAAAGTTGTAACTTTTGTCGACTACTATGCTCACAAAACTGTAACCTTTGTCCACTACTATGTGTACAAAGTTGTAACTTTTGTCCACTACTATGCTCACAAAACTGTAACATTTGTCGACTACTATGCTCACAAAACTGTAACCTTTGTCCACTACTATGTGTACAAAGTTGTAACTTTTGTCCACTACTATGCTCACAAAACTGTAACATTTGTCCACTACTATGCTCACAAAACTGTAACTTTTGTCCACTACTATGTGTACAAAGTTGTAACTTTTGTCCACTACTATGCTCACAAAACTGTAACATTTGTCGACTACTATGCTCACAAACCTGTAACCTTTGTCCACTATTATGTGTACAAAGTTGTAACTTTTGTCCACTACTATGCTCACAAAACTGTAACTTTTGTCCACTGCTATGTGTACAAAGTTGTAACTTTTGTCCACTACTATAGTCATAAAACTGTAACCTTTGTCCACTACTATAGTCATAAAACTGTAACCTTTGTCCACTACTATGTCTAGAAAGTTGTAACTTTTGTCCACTACTATAGTCATAAAACTGTAACCTTTGTCCACTACTATAGTCATAAAACTGTAACCTTTGTCCACTACTATGTCTAGAAAGTTGTAACTTTTGTCCACTACTATAGTCATAAAACTGTAACCTTTGTCCACTACTATAGTCATAAAACTGTAACCTTTGTCCACTACTATGTCTAGAAATTTGTAACTTTTGTCCACTACTATAGTCATAAAACTGTAAACTTTGTCCACTACTATAGTCATAAAACTGTAACCTTTGTCCACTACTATGTCTAGAAAGTTGTAACTTTTGTCCACTACTATAGTCATAAAACTGTAACCTTTGTCCACTACTATAGTCATAAAACTGTAACCTTTGTCCACTACTATGTCTAGAAATTTGTAACTTTTGTCCACTACTATAGTCATAAAACTGTAACCTTTGTCCACTACTATAGTCATAAAACTGTAACCTTTGTCCACTACTATGTCTAGAAAGTTGTAACTTTTGTCCACTACTATAGTCATAAAACTGTAACCTTTGTCCACTACTATAGTCATAAAACTGTAACCTTTGTCCACTACTATGTCTAGAAAGTTGTAACTTTTGTCCACTACTATAGTCATAAAACTGTAACCTTTGTCCACTACTATAGTCATAAAACTGTAACCTTTTTCCACTAATATGTGTACAAATTACAACCTTCGGCCACTGAACTATAACCGTGGCGACTACTATGTCCACAGAACTGTTATCTTTGTCCACTACTTTGTCCTGTAAACTGTAAATTTTATCCATTACTGTGTCTACAAAACTGTAACCTTTGTCCACTTTTATGTTTACAAAGTAGTAATTTTTGCCCACTACTATGCTTACAAAACTGTAACCTTTGTTTACTACTATGTTCACAGAACTGTAACCTTTCACCACTTCCGTGTCGACAAAACAGAAGTATTTGTTCACTATTAGGCAAAAAAAATGTAAGCTTTGACCACTATTATGTCCTCAAAACTGTGAAATTTGTCCACAAAACAAGCCTATATCCACTTTCTAATCCAACAAACTGCAGTCTTCCTTCTGTTCTCTGTCCACAAAATTATAATCTTTGCCCACTACTATGTCCAGAAAATTGTAATCCTAGTCCACTACTATATCCACAAAACTGTAATCTCTATCCGCTACTCTGTCGAAAATACCGTAAATCTTGTCCATTAGTATATCCACAAAATTTCAACCTTTCTCCACTACTGTGTTCACAAAACTGTAACTCTTGTTCACAAAACTGTAACCTTTGTCCACAAAACTGTAGTTTCTTCACTTCTGTATTTAAAAGACAGTAAATTTTATCCACTATTATGTCCAGAAACTGTAACTTTTGTCCACCTCTATGTCCACAAAATTATAATCTTGATCCAACACTTTGTTCACAAAACTGTACCTTTTTTCCACTACTATGTCTACAGACCTGCAATCAGGGTTGCCAAGTTGAGCGATTAATGGCAAATTGGGCGATCTGTTTTTGTATTTTGCGACCTATTTTATGTCTGTGGCGCTTGCGACCTATTTGGGCGACCTGAAAAATAATTTTTGCGATTTTGGGCATTTTTGTTATGAGATTAGAATATATTTTTAGCAGTGTCTTAGAATCAACCTGTGCATAACGTAAATAGTTATTTCTACAGTGGATAGATGTCGCCCTGCGCACTAGATTATTTACATCGTGATAATAGGGGAAACTTCCTAATACCCTTTTCACACTAGATCTTTAAGATCGGATGTTTAAGTGAATGGATCTTTAAACGCTAATGTGAAACCGTACGGCCTCGTCTAAACACGACCGATGTTTAAGACAGAGATCTGCGTCTTAAACTTCGCCCGCATTACCAACTTAATTCCCATTATAAAAAAATACTCCTTGAATTTGTGCTTCTCTTCTTTTATCTATGTTCAACTGTTATCATTTTATATATCGAGGTTATGAGAAGATTATTTGCGTTATTATTTAAATAAATATAAAAAATAAACTTCTCCTAACCTCGATATACAAATTCTGACAGAATAAATTCTAACGATATGAAATTATGTTGGCAATATATACTAGCTTTACATGGAGATTTCTTCTTCAAATTAAACATCAAGTGTGAAAGCAAACCGATATTAAACATCGATGAAGTTTAAGTTCAATCGTCTTAAAGATGTAGTGTGAAAAGGGTATAAGCGTCCTGACATATGGTGGCAATTTGCGGAAGATACGAAAGTGACATTGTTTTGTTTTGTTTAATGGAGAAAATGGGTTTTTTTGTTGTTTTTGTTTTATTTTGGTGAATCATGGAAAAAAAAATAATCAATTTTGTGGTGTGCCGCAATGTAAATTGTGAATAAGGAAGAATCCCTCTTAAACATTCCATAATTTACCTAAATCGAAAAAAAAAAATCAAGTTAAACGACGTTTTGAGGCAGAGAAAAGTGGATCGTAGGTTTTTATGGACCCAAAAACTAAAAATGGTCAAAAATCCAAGCCCATGCATGCACGTTTGTCGTTTTAATTTTAATGGAAATTTTATGGAAAGTGATTTTTTACGTCCAGGAAAAGACTGGAAAAATCACTTACCCCACTCAAATTTTGCGTAAATCATCAGTTGATATATTTAAAACCCTTCTACTTTTTCAGGCAGAGATATTAATTTTTACTAATATATTTACCATATTTATGTTGCCATTATATTGACAGACACTCAAAAAGAATTAAAAATACAGTGAAAAACTAAAAATTTCCTTGAAATTTCTTTAGAATAGTATATTATTACATATTTTGTAAATCGAAGATTATCTTTAAATTAAAAAAAAATACGAAAACTGAATAAATACAACTTGTGTTCATTTTTACCATGTAAACAAATACAGTTTAATGTCACTTTCGAGTGTAACAGCTTTGCCGCATATGGCGCTGCGATCTTAAAAAGTTTCCCCTACATTATTTATTAATGGAATTTACTTTGATTCTTGTTTAGCGCACAATTTGTATATTTCCTAAAAAACTTCAAAACATGGGAAAAAGTTGACACTATTTAAAGGTAAGTACGGAATTATAAATAATATAATTTTTCTTTTTTATATGAATTCAAAGATTTAGTTACTATAAATGATAGATATACTTGATTATTGTATTAAAATATATTTTTACCAGTATCTGAGAATCAGCCTGTAATAATTAAAATTTGAAGGGATTAGTTAATAATAAAATTGGCACAATAGGGATTTGCAGCTAAGCACCCTACCATCTGGTGAGCGTTTCATGAACTTGTGTACATCATATAACATTTCGTTTTGTGTATTGGTTTTGTATGAAGTTTGTTTTTAAAGTTTTATTATAATCATTGAAAAATGTATAATACATATTGTTGTGTGCCTATGTGCAATTCATTGAAAAGAAGAAACCCGGAAATATCGTTTCATTTGTTTCCACTAATATCAGACACCGTATGGTTCGAAACAAAATTGGGAAAGCAAGAGGTTAGGAATCGTCGCGATGTTTAGATAAACAATTTAAAAATTGGAAAAAAAGTGAGCCCTTGTATCAAAGTTTGCTCATTACATTTTAATGATAGTGACTACAAAAAATATTTTCAATTTTGTATTTATTATCGCATATCTTGAAAATTCCTGTTATTGTGTATGGGTTTGATTCTAATGCACAAGTCTGTATAAATCTTTATGAACTCTCTGTTTTTCTCAGTGACCCCACACAATATTATATGCCCAGCATTGTAGATTTCTACCCCCTCGTAAACAACACGGGAATTATTATTTAAACCCCCAATATAATTAAAATAATCGACAATGGAAAACCGCCATAACTTAAAACCAAATCACAAAATGTAGTATTTTAGATGTTTACAAGTAATGTCACTTCACAAAATCAGAAAATCCCAAACAATTATTTATTTTTTGTCGTTTTTTCATACACTTTTCGCTATTATTTACTAGTAAATGTCAAGTGGTATCTGATTTAGAATGGTTTCAAAAAAATCCGCGTGGCGCTACGATCTTAAAATTTTTCCCCTATAAATAACTTAATATATCAGGCATATATAAACCCAACTGTAATAATTACAATAGATTTTATATAGGTCAAATAAAATTAAATAAAATAGTCTCTTCTAATTTAGCCATACATTATCACGCCTGAAATTTAGACGCTTTAGAAATTTTACATACAGACACTAATCCGTACAAATTAAATTTCTTAGAAGCATTTGAAATCCAATCATCAATTTACACAGGATGTAATATTATCACTGAAAAGATCGAATTTGACCCTGCTTTCTTAAACCTCACTGCCCACATCTGGAAACTATTTAGTTAAGAAATGTAGATATAAGAATCCCAAACTGTTTTACCTTGTAGCCTTTGAAAATGGCGTAGCAGCCGAAATACCTACATGTATCGATATATTACAACATATTAAGTGGAACGTACGAAAGTGTTCTACTTTTTATTTCATTTACCCTTTATAAAAATAACTTTTGTATTATTTTCTTAATACTAAAAAATCGCTATATTTTCTGTAATTTGTGAACTATTTATATTAAGTCATATTAACTTTTATATTGTTTTTTAAATACCATAATATATATTTTTTTCTATGATTTGTAAACTACTGTCTGGCTAACTTAAGCTGGCCGGTTGCGCAGTAGCGAAGGAAATTAAAGGGACATCGTTAGTATTCGTGTAGAAATCGGGCGAAACAGTGACACAAATAATAATTTTCAGAGCAAATTGGAATGTGTTCTGGGGTATATAATATATAAATGCGTTTTTCCGACTGTTCTTGGGTGGCACAACTTAAGTCTCACACGCTCAGAATACTGTTGCACTCTGTGCAGTGCAATGTCCTACAGAACAGTTTAATATAGCCCGACCGTATTTATATTTAAGTCAAATGAATTTTTGTATTATTTGTATTGTTTTTGTATTTATTTTTTTCCATGTTATTAAAAATATGTATATAAATTTTCACTTTCAATAAATTTTTTTATGTGTTTACTTTAAATTGTAAAAATGTGCGCTTTAAGCGATTTATAATATTAAGTGAGCAATTTGGGCGACATTTGTTGAGCAAAATGGCGCTTCTTTCTTTATAAGACTTGGCAATCCTTACTGTTATGTCAATAAGACAGTAATTTGTCCACTACATTGCATTGTTCACAAAACTGTAACTTTTTTCCATTGCTGTGTTCACAACTATGTATACAAAGCTAAAACTTTTGTCCACTATTATGTCCAAAAAACTTTTGTTCACTACTATTTCCACAAAGCTGCAGTAAGGGGGGGCGGAGGAGGCGATGGCCCCTAGCGCACTAACGAAAAGGGCGCCGATGAGCTTGACTAAGGGGCGTCACATTGCGAAAGTGAGGACCTTTTTTTTGCTTTTTACTTGGATTTTGGGAGGTAAAGACCTTTTTTTTGCTCTTCACTTGGAATTTTCGAGGCGAGGACCTTTTTTTTTGCTCATCATCTAGATTTTGGGCGGTGAGAATCTTGTTTTTGCTTATCACTTATATTTATTTGCCAAGGGCGCCAAAACGCAGTTTTGCCCCTAGCGCAAGTTTTCCTTACTGCGGCTCTGCCTCTCTGTCCACATAACTGCAGCCTTTCTCAACTTCTCTGTAAAAAAAAGTGTAATCTTTGCTCACTACTATGTCCTCAAAACTGTAAACTTTTTCTACTACCACGTCTGCATAACTGTAACTTTGTTCACTACTGTGTCCAATAAACTGTGACCTTTTTTTATTACTATGTCCAAAGAACTGTAACCTTTGTTCACTACTATGTTTACAAGGCACTAGTCACTATCCACTTTTGTGTCACAACTCTATAACAATTGTCCAATAATATGTCCACAAAAATGATGTCTTTGTCCTCCAAACTGTAAACTTTGTCCACTAGTATCTCCAGAAGAACCGTAATTATTGTCTACTATTATGTCCATAAAACTGTAATCTTTGTCCACCATTAGGCCTAAAAAAACTGTAAGTTTTATTCCCTACTATTTCCTCAAAATTGCAGCCTTTCTCCTACTTCTCTGTCCGCAAAACTGCAGTATTTATTCACTTCTCTGTCCACAATACTGCAACCTCTCCAACTTCTCTTTCCAAAAAAATTTTGCGTTTGCTCACTACTATGTCCTCAAAACTGTGAATTTTGTCCTCTACCATGTCCATAAAACCGTAAAGTTGTCCATTGCTATGTTCACAATGCTGTAATATTTGTGCACTATTATATCCACAAAACTGTTATCTTTGTCCACTATTATGTCCACAAAACTACAGTCTTTCTTCACTTCTATGTCCACAAAACTGTAACCTTGATCCACTTCGAAGTCCACAAAACTGTAAACATTGTTCAGAAAACTATAGCCTTCCTCCACTTGTGTCCACAATACTGAAACTTTTTCCACAAAACTGTAACTTTTCTTCAATTATATGTTCACAAGACTGTTAAATTTGCCTATTGTTATATCTACAAAACTGTAAATTTTGTCCACTACTTTATCCAGAATCTTTCACCAAACTGTAACCATTGTCCACCATTATGTTCACATAATTGTAACCAGTGTCCACTATTATATCTATGAAACTGTAATCTTTGTCCACTATAGTAGTTTGGCGGACATAGTGTCCGCCAAACTATATTATTTGACCAATATTATGTCCAAAAAACTGTAACCTTTGCCACTACTATGCTCATAATACTGTAATCCTTATCCAGTTCTATGTCCACAAAACTGTAATATTTGTCCACTACTATGTTTACAAAACTGTAGCCCTACCCTAATACTATGTCTCCAAAACTGTAATCTTTGTCTACTTCTATGACCACAACATTCTGACCCCGCAGGGGGAAGTTCATAATGGTCATAATATCTGACCATTTACCGAGCTCTTAGCCTGATGAGTCTGCGGTCCTTAAATTAGGCAAGTTCACAATTGTCATAATACCTGAACATATCGAATTCTTGGGCCCGATGATCCTGCGTACCCTGCATCATGCATAAAGAGTTCATGGTGATGATTTCCCCTGATCATATAGAACTTTCGGGCTTAAAGAACCACGTACCCTGAATCAATTGGGATGAGTCAATTCAGAGAAGTTGATTATGGGAATAGGTTTATCTGTTGTCCCTTTTATCGTCCATTTAAATTCCCACCCATGTGTTTGACGTGGGTGGAGACACGTAATGCCGGAGTAGAGGATTCTTGTCGGTTTAGGAAGACTGCTTCCACGGGCATTATGAACGCCTGCTTTGGTCTCAGATTCAACAAAATGGGAAGATGTATTTGTTCATCTCAGTTAATCGGCTGATGCAACAGCATGGGTAGAACGAATATATCGTTGATGTTGGGGAAATGCTGTTGGGTGCGGATGGAGCTCGTTAGGTTCCAGGGGCTGGCGATCTCTAGTCCTCGAGCGGGTTGACTAGCCCGTGCCTACTTATTCCCTACGCTATATCGCCCTGTCTTGCCTGGCACAATGAACCAGTTTGCGGCAAACGTCCCTACTGCAGGCTTTCTGGTGGGAATGGCTTGCCTGGGCGATGAAACTTATCGATGGGTAGTAGACCGGGATGCAGGTAATTAACAACCGCATTTTTAGTAGCGAGTAAATTAAAGAAGATACATCATCGAGGTGTTCAAGCATCCGTCTAGGGATATGTAAGACTGTGATGGTACAGCTACTGGTACCCCATATAATTTTTATTTTATTTATATTATTTAGGAATTACGCATTCAACATTATTTAGTGAAATATTTTAATTTCAAAGACATGACCTCTATACCTGCTACCAGCTGGGGTGCCACAAGAGGATCGAGTTACTCAAGTGGTATACAAAAAGAAATGTAGTTCTCATAAAATTAAGCCACTAGTTGACATTTAAATCTGTTCGCCGATCGATATATTATATTTATTTTAAATATGTCTAGTGTTTAACTTAAAATTCTAAGAAACCATTTTTTGTGAGTGTAATGTGTCAAATAGATTTAACAGGTCTGTTTCGTGAGAATTTAATAACCATTTTTATGTGTCTGGATTATGTACATGTTTTTATGAAAACTGGAGAGAGGGAATACAAGTTCTCCGGTTTATCTTCGCCGTGAGTAACTTCCACGTGGATTTAATGTGAAACAGCGACCTACAAGAGCCTATTTTGCAAAACACGTTGATTTATTTATGTTTCGTTCATTGCTCGCCGCGTTCTTTCAAACGTTTACCATAGTTTCGTCTGTGTGGATTTGATATGAAACAGCGACCGACCAGGGCCTGTTTGCAAGACATGCCTTACGCGTGGTTTCGTTCAACGCGTATCGAGTACTCGCGTCTTGCTTTTGTGCCGTTTCCTACCATGGTTTCGTCTGTGTGGATTTGATGTGAAACAGCAACCAGAGGCCTGTTTTGCGCGATAAGTTGCATAATTATGATAATCTTTTCACGGAATATTATTTCGGACCCTACGCCTTAAAACTGTAGGAGTACCCCCGCGAAACTTTACCAGTTCTCTACGATTCATAACCGTAGAAAGCCACAAACACATCAAAGGGTTGACTGACCCAACGAACCTGTATTCGCGGGTTGCAAACCCGTTCGTCGAATCTCACCGAAGACACCGTTATGCACACAAAGCAGCGGTTAGGTGAGCAAACTATATATACGAGTAATAAAACCGTGTTGGATAAAACAGTAACACAGTAGGGATTGCAAATAATGAGTTACAAGATCCTAGTCAGCGCTAAGGATCTTAACAATGATATGCCATGATATGGGCCGCATGGATAGTTTGGAAATGTAGATTTGGTATTATTTAAGAAGAAACATACATTATCACTATAAAGGTGTTAAACTGAATTTACCTTACAGCAAACACAATTAGACGGATAAATAAAACATGTTTGTACTATCTCTGAATGACTAGACCGTTAATAAACTATGTGATTTAAATGTTTCCCAGTTTCTTTGTAGACAGTTTCCCGCTCCAAGGACGAACTGAATTCATACTCCCAAACACACAAGTTAGGGCAAGACAAGTAAAATGGCCAGTACATAACTTCAATACAGTAACCTTTGCCCACTACTATATAAATAAAACCATAAAATTTATCCATTACTATGTCTAAAAAACTGTAACTTTTGTCCACTACTATGTTCACAAAACTGTAACATTTGTCCACTACTATGTGCACAATACAGTAACCTTTGTCCACTTCTATATACACAAAACTATAAAACTTATCCATTACAATGTCTGAAAAACTGTAACATTTGTCCATTACTATGTTCACAAAACTGTAACATTTGTCCACTACTATGTTCACAAAACTGTAACTTTTGTCCACTACTATGTTCATAAAACTGTAACATTTGTTCATTACTATGTCCACAATACAGTAACCTTTGTCCACTACTATATACACAAAACTATAAAATTTATCCATAACTATGTCTAAAAAACTCTAACTTTTGTCCACTACTATGTTTACAAAACTGTTACATTTGTCTATTACTATGTCCACAATACAGTAACCTTTGTCCACTTCTATATACACAAAACTATAAAATTTATCCATTAATATGTTTAAAAAACTGTAACATTTGTCCATTACTATGTTCACAAAACTGTAACATTTGTACACTACTATGTTCACAAAACTGTAACATTTGTCCTCTACTATGTTCACAAAACTGTAACTTTTGTCCACTACTATGTTCACAAAACTGTAACATTTGTCCACTACTATGTTCACAAAACTGTAACATTTGTCCACTACTATGTTCACAAAACTGTAACTTTTGTCCACTACTATGTTCACAAAACTGTAACTTTTGTACACCACTATTGTAACTACCTGTTCAGTAGTTGAGTAGGCACAAGATAAAGAACACAATAAACTTGATAATTATATATTGCGACTTGAATTCGTACAAACATGTGCCTTTATCGGGCTTGTGACGACTACTGGTCGTACCATGGAGCGCTCTACTACTCCCTCTCTAGCCAAACACAGTTTTGGCGCTATTATTTAAATTACAGTAACATAGGCCCCCCTGTTGAAAGGATCCTCTTTCTAAACAATAATTGAAAAAATGCATAGAAAATAATCTTTAAAGTCTCTAAACATATAAAAAATCGTGCTTGCTAAACCAACGCACTTTCACTAAACATGTGACATGCACTCATGTTCACTGGACACTGTCAGTCACTGGGGGGTGGATCTTCTTTGGGTAATGGGTACAGCTTGGTGACCGCACGCTTGAAGATTCCCCGCAGTGTCTTGACTGTAGCTACCCGGACAGTCTGGTCAGATCCTTGGTGTAGATCGATGATTCGACCCAAAGGCCAACTTAAAGGTGGTTGATTGTCTTCTTGCATGAGGACTAATTCCCCAATTTGAAGATACGAGGTTGCTGGTACCTTCCACTTCTTTCTGGCTTGTAGTTGCTGTAGATACTCATGTGACCATCGTGTCCAGAAGCTCTGGATTAGCTGCTGGATGTGCTGATAGTTTGACAGACGCCCTGACTGCAGGTGCTCCAGACTTGGCTCAGGAATTGCAGTTTCCTTTCTTCCAAGGAGGAAGTGTGAAGGAGTTAAAGGTTCTAGGTCATTTGGATCATCTGAGAGGGGAGTAAGTGGACGTGAGTTTAATATAGCCTCAATTTGACAAGAAAATGTGTAAAATTCCTCGAATGTCAAAGATACGTTATGAAGTAATCGCTTGAAATGGTTTTTTAACTTCATGATTTTTACGCCCGCTTCCCATATTCCCCCAAAGTGTGGTGAATTTGGTGGTATAAAGTGCCATGAGACGCCCTCGGTGGTGAGCATATCTACAATTTTATCCCGATCGGACTCGAGCATGCATAGTAAACGTCTCAATTCTCTATCGGCTCCGACAAAATTGGTTGCGTTATCAGAATGAATCTCACTTGGTCGGCCCCTGCGAGCAATGAATCGCTTAAGCGCTGCCATGAACGCCTCTGTGCTGAGATCGGACACGACTTCCAAGTGTATTGCTTTCGTGGCAAAGCAGACAAACAATGATATGTAACATTTAATAGTTTTTGCTCCGCGTCCTTTGTGGTTCTTTATAAGGAATGGACCCGCATAGTCCACGCCTGTGATTTGAAATGGAAATGAAGGGACTACTCTAGTTCGCGGTAAAGACCCCATTTGTGGTTTATTGTTAATTGGTTTCGCTCGGAAACATTTCGTACACTCTCGTACCACGCGTTTGGCAACGTTTTTTCCTTTAACAGGCCAAAATTTCTCTCGCACGAAACTCATCATTTGCTGCACACCAGCATGTGCTAAGCGTATGTGTGCATCACGGAAAATTAATGTCGTTATATGATTCTTTGCGTACAGTATAATTTGATGACGTTCCTCGTATGTCAGCTCAGAAAGCTGTAACCGTCCCCCTACACGTATTAAACCATCTCCATCTAAAAATGGAGCTAAAGCCGCAATCGGTGAGTTAGATTTTACTCGCTTGTTTGCTTTAAGCTGAGAATATTCCGTATGAAAGTCTTCAAACTGTACAATTCTTAAGATTCCGCGTAAAGCTTGTCTTGTCTCTATTGGGGTAAGAGATCCGTATCTACGCTCTGCCTTTGAATGTCTCGTATTATGCGCAAAACGGAAACAATATGCTACTGTTCTTAATAACCGATTGAGGTTAGAAAACTTGTCTAATGGAATCGCTAAGGGTTCCACTTTCGTTATGCATGTTAATGTATTGGTTCGTAACTCGGGCACTTCCTTACTGAAGTGGGTAGGTTGTTCTGGCCAGTTGTCCGTACTTGCCAAAAGTCAACTTGGTCCATTCCACCACAAGGAAGAGGTTATTATATCCTTTGGACAGGCACCCCTCGAGATGATGTCCGCGGGGTTACTAGCTGTAGGCACGAAATGCCATGACGACTTGTCCGTCAAGTCTTGTATTTGTGCAATTCGATTTGCAACAAATATTTTTAACGCGCTCGGTGGAGTATGAATCCACGCGAGTGTGATTCGCGAATCAGACCAAAGGATTACCCTTTGAAATGTAGTTCTTAATGAAGATTGTACCTTGTGTATCAATTTTGCCAGCACCAATGCTGCACAAAGTTCTAGGCGCGGCATTGTGATAGTCTTCAACGGTGCTACTTTAGATTTGGAACATAGCAACTGAGTGAATACTTGACTTTCAGAATTTTCACTCCGTATATAAACACACGCCCCGTAAGCTAATTCTGACGCGTCGGCGAAACCATGTAATTCTAATCTAGTAGATTCACGACAAATTGCATGGCGAGGGACCTTTATATCGTTTAAAAGGTGTAACTCATTTCTTAAATCTCTCCATTGAGTCTGAATATGACAAGGTACCGTATCATCCCAACCTAATTTTTCCTGCCAAATTAGTTGCAAAATGATTTTTGCCTTGACCGTGCAAGGACCGAGAAGACCGAGGAGGTCAAAAATTTGACTGATTATCGAAAGAATTGTTCGCTTGGTTACAATCTCCGAAACTTGCGTATTTACATTGAATACAAGATTATCGTCGTTAGAAGCCCAATACAAACCGAGGGTCTTAGTATTCTCATTTGCTCCTATCGGTAAAATATTCAACTTCTGCTCATTTCCCGCTACGCGCTCTAATACTTGCGGTTTATTAGTTACCCACTTGCGTAAGGGAAAGAACCTTGCTCCAAAATTCCTAATAATTGTTCGCATAAAATCGTAGCCTTGGAAGCATCGTCCGTGCCTGTAAGCAAATCGTCAACATAAAAATCCTCGTTGATTATTGTTGCTGCATCAGGATATTGTTCTGCGTTCTCGATTGCTAGTTGCTGCAGGCATCTTATTGCTAAGAACGATGCAGCTGCCGTTCCGTACGTAACCGTGTTTAATTGATACGTTGCTATTGGCTTAGATGGGTCATCGCGCCAAAGTATGCGTTGTAACTTTCGTTCTTCCGGCTTAACCAGAACTTGTCTATACATTTTCGTTATGTCAGCTGAAATAGCTATAGCATATTGTCGAAAACGTAATAAGATCGCGAATAAATCGCTCTGGATCGTAGGTCCGATTAATTGTAAATTATTAAGTGAATAACCCGACGTACTTGGATATGACGCATCAAAAACTACCCGCAATTTCGTAGTCACGCTTGACTCGTTCACCACGCCATGATGTGGCATGTAGTACTGTGTGTCGCTAGTATTGTCATCATTGATCTTCGTCATGTGATTTAATTCCTCGAATTCACTCATGAATTTGTTGTACTCGTCTCGTAATTGAGGTCGCGATTGAAGCTTGCGTTCTAAAGAGTAGAATCTCTTTAGAGCTCCAGATTTCGAGTCACCCAACAGGTCAACCGAATCTTTAAACGGGATGGAGACTACGAATCTCCCATCATCGTCGCGCTTGTGATTATCAATGAAATGCGCCTCGCACGCCCTTTCATCTTCTGATAAATGTTTGCTTGAAGGATACTCCTCGAGTTCCCAAAACCTAGCTAATTGGTCTTGTACATCTATATTTTTATTGAAATTGCATTGTGTGTTTAGGAACGAATTACTTCCACTTACTACTGGACCCGCTACTATCCAGCCTAATCTAGTCTTTTGAATCGTGGGTTTATTAGGACCCAAACGGACGTTTCCCTTCTCGATCAAATCCCAAAAGATACCCGCACCCAACAGTATATCTAGTGGACCTGGCTTATCAAAGTTAGGGTCTGCTAATTTGATTTTTTCGGGAATGTTCCACTGACTCGTGTTCACCTGGACTTGAGGAAGATAATCGCTTATGTGGGGGATTACCAAACACTCGACGTGTGTTTTGTACTTGCTTAACCTAGACGTTAATGTTAACTCGCATTTACCACTTATCTGCGTACTACAGTTGCTCAATCCGCTAACCGTTGCCTTATATGGTGTTATATGTAAGTTGAGTCTTTTCACTGCTCGATACGTAATAAAGTTACTTTGAGACCCGTTGTCTAAAAGTACCCGACAAAATTGCTCGTGCCCTCTTGTATCCATGACCTGCACTTGCACCGTGGATAACAAACAATAAAATTGTTTATCTAGTTTACTACCGATCGCCGTTAGATTTACAGAGCCGTCTGTATGCAACAAAGTATTGTGTCTTTTTTGGCATCGCCTGCAGCCACCTGATTTGCAGTCTTTCATCACGTGACCAGGGCGAAGACAATTCATGCATAGTTTTCTAGATTTCACCTCATTTTGTCTTACTTCTGGTGATAGTTTCGCGAATTCCGCGCACGCGTACAATGAATGAGACCCTTTGCAAAAATAACATGAAAATTCTGACGTCACGAATGTTTTACTGTAATTCTTTGCGCGTTCTTTGGGCTTTCCTTTATTCACGTCAAGTTTCGCGAAATTAAGTGTTTCTAGCATGTCTGCTCGTCTCCTCAAAAATACCTTCATGTCCTCTAACGATGGAAGGTCCTCAATCGTTTTTTCTAACTCCCATTCGCGTGCCGTCACATCATCGAATTTACTACTAACTATAAATATAAGAAACGCATCCCAATGCTCCACGGGCTGCCCTAATGTCTTTAACGCTCGCAAATGTTGCGTCACCGTATCTAACGTTTCCCTTAACTGTACGGAAGTTTCCTTTCCCACGCTAGGTAAATTAAACAAAGCTCGGATATGATTCTGTGTCAATAAACGCTTGTTTTCATACCTCTCGCAAATAAGCGACCAAGCCGATTCATAGTTATCCGCTGAAGTTTCCATTGAGCTAATGATCTTAGCCGCGTCTCCTTCCAATGAGGATTTTAAGTAATAGAATTTTTTAATCTTGCTTAACCTTTCCGAATTGTGAATTAAGGCGTTGTACGTATCGCGAAACTCGAGCCATTTCGTGTAATTACCACTATATTTCGGCAATGCAATAGTTGGCAATTTGATACTGTTATTTTTAACCATACGCTCACTAGAA
Source organism: Liopterus haemorrhoidalis (assembly GCA_963971575.1). Lineage (NCBI taxonomy): Eukaryota > Metazoa > Arthropoda > Insecta > Coleoptera > Dytiscidae > Liopterus > Liopterus haemorrhoidalis. The sequence goes on along the minus strand of OZ020614.1, from coordinate 41,428,140 downwards.
TTGCTACGCTCGCTTGCTACCGAACCCGTCTCATGTACATTCGCGCTTTCTAATAGACCTTTTGCACTCGCAATCGCTCTAAAATACGCTGCTTCGAACGTCTCACGTTCGTCCGACTCGCGAACTTCCGCTTCCTTATCGTCTTGCACAGCGTCTTCAATAGCATCTTGTATTTCTCTAAATTCGTCTAAAACTACATAAAATTTCCCAAGTCTACATTCTATCTCGATAATATCTACCCGCTCAAAACTTGTTTCCCTAAAACTTTCCGATTTCTTTTCTAGGAATTTGGCGAATTCTGTTATTCTTCGTTTCAACCCTCCCCGTTTCCTATGTAATTTACTAAGTTCCATCTTTAAATGACTCCGTAACTATCTCGAATAAGTTAAGTACAAATAATATCGAATTTACCATGAACAAAGTAATCATAAACACATAAATTGAGGCTATAATGTGGTAAAAATTGAGAGGAATTACAAAGGATTGAAAGAAAACTCACTGCGTATGCTGGATGTAGTCCGTACCCTTGCTTGATGTAGTTGGACTCTTGCTTGTAATCGTAAACGCACCGTGGATACACTGCGCTGTGCTTCGCTCCCGATGTGCCGCTCACTTGAGAACTCGTCACTATCGTACGTGTTGTTGTCGTTAAACAACCTTGAAAATATGCGTATTTTCTTGTAACTTGTAATTACTCGTAGATATGGAATGTGGCGTAATCCAAATTTCTCATATCCGTGTCGAAGGACCACATGGAACTACCTGTTCAGTAGTTGAGTAGGCACAAGATAAAAAACACAATAAACTTGATAATTATATATTGCGACTTGAATTCGTACAAACATGTGCCTTTATCGGGCTTGTGACGACTACTGGTCGTACCATGGAGCGCTCTACGACTCCCTTTCTAGCCAAACACAGTTTTGGCGCTATTATTTAAATTACAGTAACAACTATGTTCACAAAACTGTAACTTTTGTCCACTACTATGTTCACAAAACTGTAACATTTGTCCACTACTATGTTCACAAAACTGTAACTTTTGTCCACTACTATGTTCACAAAACTGTAACATTTGTCCACTACTATGTTCACAAAACTGTAACTTTTGTCCACTACTATGTTCACAAAACTGTAACATTTGTCCACTACTATGTTCACAAAACTGTAACATTTGTCCACTACTATGTTCACAAAACTGTAACTTTTGTCCACTACAATGTCCACAATACAGTAACCTTTGTCCACTTCTATATACACAAAACTGTAACATTTGTCCACTACTATGTTCACAAAACTGTAACATTTGTCCACTACAATGTCCACAATACAGTAACGTTTGTCCACTTCTATATACACAAAACTGTAACATTTGTCCACTACAATGTCCACAATACAGTAACCTTTGTCCACTCCTATATACACAAAACTATAACATTTGTCCACAATACAGTAACCTTTGTCCACTTCTATATACACAAAACTATAACATTTGTCCACTACTATGTCCACAATACAGTAACCTGTGTCCACTTCTATATACACAAAACTATAACATTTGTCCACAATACAGTAACCTTTGTCCACTTCTATATACACAAAACTATAACATTTGTCCACTACTATGTCCACAATACAGTAACCTTTGTCCACTTCTATATACACAAAACTATAACATTTGTCCACTACTATGTCCACAATACAGTAACCTTTGTCCACTTCTATATACACAAAACTATAACATTTGTCCACTACTGTGTCCACAATACAGTAACCTTTGTCCACTTCTATATACACAAAACTGTAACATTTGTCCACTACTATGTCCACAATACAGTAACCTTTGTCCACTTCTATATACACAAAACTATAACATTTGTCCACTACTGTGTCCACAATACAGTAACCTTTGTCCACTTCTATATACACAAAACTATAACATTTGTCCACTACTATGTCAACAATACAGTAACCTTTGTCCACTTCAATATACACAAAACTATGACATTTGTCCACTACTATGTCCACAATACAGTAACCTTTGTCCACTTCTATATACACAAAACTATAACATTTGTCCACTACTATGTCCACAATACAGTAACCTTTGTCCAGTTCTATATACACAAAACTATAACATTTGTCCACTACTATGTCCACAATACAGTAACCTTTGTCCACTACTACATACACAAAACTATAACATTTGTCCACTACTATGTCCACAATACAGTAACCTTTGTCCACTACTATGTCCACAATACAGTAACCTTTGTCCACTTCTATATACACAAAACTATAACATTTATCCACTACTATGTCCACAATACAGTAACCTTTGTCCACTTCTATATACACAAAACTATAACATTTGTCCACTACTATGTCCACAATACAGTAACCTTTGTCCACTTCTATATACACAAAACTATAACATTTGTCCACTACTATGTCCACAATACAGTAACCTTTGTCCACTTCTATATACACAAAACTATAACATTTGTCCACTACTATGTCCACAATACAGTAACCTTTGTCCACTACTATATACACAAAACTATAACATTTGTCCACTACTATGTCCACAATACAGTAACCTTTGTCCACTTCTATATACACAAAACTATAACATTTGTCCACTACTATGTCCACAATACAGTAACCTTTGTCCACTTCTATATACACAAAACTATGACATTTGTCCACTACTATGTCCACAATACAGTAACCTTTGTCCACTTCTATATACACAAAACTATAACATTTGTCCACTACAAGGTCCACAATACAGTAACCTTTGTCCACTTCTATATACACAAAACTATAACATTTGTCCACTACTATGTCCACAATACAGTAACCTTTGTCCACTTCTATATACACAAAACTATGACATTTGTCCACTAATATGTCCACAATACAGTAACCTTTGTCCACTACTATATACACAAAACTATAACATTTGTCCACTACTATGTCCACAATACAGTAACCTTTGTCCACTTCTATATACACAAAACTATAACATTTGTCCACTACAATGTCCACAATACAGTAACCTTTGTCTACTTCTATATACACAAAACTATGACATTTGTCCACTAATATGTCCACAATACAGTAACCTTTGTCCACTACTATATACACAAAACTATAACATTTGTCCACTACTATGTCCACAATACAGTAACCTTTGTCCACTTCTATATACACAAAACTGTAACATTTGTCCACTACTATGTTCACAAAACTGTAACTTTTGTCCACTACAATGTCCACAATACAGTAACCTTTGTCCACTTCTATATACACAAAACTGTAACATTTGTCCACTACAATGTCCACAATACAGTAACCTTTGTCCACTTCTATATACACAAAACTATAACATTTGTCCACTACAATGTCCACAATACAGTAACCTTTGTCCACTTCTATATACACAAAACTATAACATTTGTCCACTACAATGTCCACAATACAGTAACCTTTGTCCACTTCTATATACACAAAACTATAACATTTGTCCACTACAATGTCCACAATACAGTAACCTTTGTCCACTTCTATATACACAAAACTATAACATTTGTCCACTACAATGTCCACAATACATTAACCTTTGTCCACTTCTATATACACAAAACTGTAACATTTGTCCACTACTATGTTCACAAAACTGTAACATTTGTCCACTACAATGTCCACAATACAGTAACCTTTGTCCACTTCTATATACACAAAACTATAACATTTGTCCACTACAATGTCCACAATACAGTTACCTTTGTCCACTTCTATATACACAAAACTATAACATTTGTCCACTACAATGTCCACAATACAGTAACCTTTGTCCACTTCTATATACACAAAACTGTAACATTTGTCCACTACTATGTTCACAAAACTGTAACATTTGTCCACTACAATGTCCACAATACAGTAACCTTTGTCCACTTCTATATACACAAAACTGTAACATTTGTCCACTACTATGTTCACAAAACTGTAACATTTGTCCACTACAATGTCCACAATACAGTAACCTTTGTCCACTTCTATATACACAAAACTATAACATTTGTCCACTACAATGTCCACAATACAGTAACCTTTGTCCACTTCTATATACACAAAACTATAACATTTGTCGTCTACAATGTCCACAATACAGTAACCTTTGTCCACTTCTATATACACAAAACTATAACATTTGTCCACTACAATGTCCACAATACAGTAACCTTTGTCCACTTCTATATACACAAAACTATAACATTTGTCCACTACAATGTCCACAATACAGTAACCTTTGTCCACTTCTATATACACAAAACTGTAACATTTGTCCACTACAATGTCCACAATACAGTAACCTTTGTCCACTTCTATATACACAAAACTGTAACATTTGTCCACTACTATGTTCACAAAACTGTAACTTTTGTCCACAATACAGTAACCTTTGTCCACTTCTATATACACAAAACTATAACATTTGTCCACTACAATGTCCACAATACAGTAACCTTTGTCCACTTCTATATACACAAAACTATAACATTTGTCCACTACAATGTCCACAATACAGTAACCTTTGTCCACTTCTATATACACAAAACTGTAACATTTGTCCACTACAATGTCCACAATACAGTTACCTTTGTCCACTTCTATATACACAAAACTGTAACATTTGTCCACTACTATGTTCACAAAACTGTAACTTTTGTCCACAATACAGTAACCTTTGTCCACTTCTATATACACAAAACTATAACATTTGTCCACTACAATGTCCACAATACAGTAACCTTTGTCCACTTCTATATACACAAAACTGTAACATTTGTCCACTACAATGTCCACAATACAGTAACCTTTGTCCACTTCTATATACACAAAACTGTAACATTTGTCCACTACTATGTTAACAAAACTGTAACTTTTGTCCACTACAATGTCCACAATACAGTAACCTTTGTCCACTTCTATATACACAAAACTATAACATTTGTCCACTACAATGTCCACAATACAGTAACCTTTGTCCACTTCTATATACACAAAACTATAACATTTGTCCACTACAATGTCCACAATACAGTAACCTTTGTCCACTTCTATATACACAAAACTATAACATTTGTCCACTACAATGTCCACAATACATTAACCTTTGTCCACTTCTATATACACAAAACTGTAACATTTGTCCACTACTATGTTCACAAAACTGTAACATTTGTCCACTACAATGTCCACAATACAGTAACCTTTGTCCACTTCTATATACACAAAACTATAACATTTGTCCACTACAATGTCCACAATACAGTAACCTTTGTCCACTTCTATATACACAAAACTATTACATTTGTCCACTACAATGTCCACAATACAGTAACCTTTGTCCACTTCTATATACACAAAACTGTAACATTTGTCCACTACTATGTTCACAAAACTGTAACATTTGTCCACTACAATGTCCACAATACAGTAACCTTTGTCCACTTCTATATACACAAAACTGTAACATTTGTCCACTACAATGTCCACAATACAGTTACCTTTGTCCACTTCTATATACACAAAACTGTAACATTTGTCCACTACTATGTTCACAAAACTGTAACTTTTGTCCACAATACAGTAACCTTTGTCCACTTCTATATACACAAAACTATAACATTTGTCCACTACAATGTCCACAATACAGTAACCTTTGTCCACTTCTATATACACAAAACTGTAACATTTGTCCACTACAATGTCCACAATACAGTAACCTTTGTCCACTTCTATATACACAAAACTGTAACATTTGTCCACTACTATGTTTACAAAACTGTAACTTTTGTCCACTACAATGTCCACAATACAGAAACCTTTGTCCACTTCTATATACACAAAACTGTAACATTTGTCCACTACTATGTCCACAATACAGTAACCTTTGTCCACTTTTATATACACAAAACTATAACATTTGTCCACTACTATGTCCACAATACAGGTACCTTTGTCCACTTCTATATACACAAAACTATAACATTTGTCCACTACTATGTCCACAATACAGTACCTTTGTCCACTTTTATATACACAAAACTATAACATTTGTCCACTACTATGTCCACAATACAGTAACCTTTGTCCACTTCTATATACACAAAACTATAACATTTGTCCACTACTATGTTCACAAAACTGTAACTTTTGTCCACAATACAGTAACCTTTGTCCACTTCTATATACAAAAAACTATAACATTTGTCCACTACAATGTCCACAATACAGTAACCTTTGTCCACTTCTATATACACAAAACTGTAACATTTGTCTACTACTATGTTTACAAAACTGTAACTTTTGTCCACTACAATGTCCACAATACAGTAACCTTTGTCCACTTCTATATACACAAAACTGTAACATTTGTCCACTACAATGTCCACAATACAGTAACCTTTGTCCACTTCTATATACACAAAACTGTAACATTTGTCCACTACAATGTCCACAATACAGTAACCTTTGTCCACTTCTATATACACAAAACTGTAACATTTGTCCACTACTATGTTTACAAAACTGTAACTTTTGTCCACTACAATGTCCACAATACAGTAACCTTTGTCCACTTTTATATACACAAAACTATAACATTTGTCCACTACTATGTCCACAATACAGTAACCTTTGTCCACTTCTATATACACAAAACTATAACATTTGTCCACTACTATGTCCACAATACAGTAACCTTTGTCCACTTCTATATACACAAAACTGTAACATTTGTCCACTACTATGTTTACAAAACTGTAACTTTTGTCCACTACAATGTCCACAATACAGTAACCTTTGTCCACTTTTATATACACAAAACTATAACATTTGTCCACTACTATGTCCACAATACAGTAACCTTTGTCCACTTCTATATACACAAAACTATAACATTTGTCCACTACTATGTCCACAATACAGTAATCTTTGTCCACTTCTATATACACAAAACTATAACATTTGTCCACTACAATGTCCACAATACAGTAACCTTTGTCCACTTCTATATACACAAAACTGTAACATTTGTCCACTACTATGTTCACAAAACTGTAACTTTTGTCCACTACAATGTCCACAATACAGTAACCTTTGTCCACTTCTATATACACAAAACTGTAACATTTGTCCACTACAATGTCCACAATACAGTAACCTTTGTCCACTTCTATATACACAAAACTATAACATTTGTCCACTACAATGTCCACAATACAGTAACCTTTGTCCACTTCTATATACACAAAACTATAACATTTGTCCACTACAATGTCCACAATACAGTAACCTTTGTCCACTTCTATATACACAAAACTATAACATTTGTCCACTACAATGTCCACAATACAGTAACCTTTGTCCACTTCTATATACACAAAACTATAACATTTGTCCACTACAATGTCCACAATACATTAACCTTTGTCCACTTCTATATACACAAAACTGTAACATTTGTCCACTACTATGTTCACAAAACTGTAACATTTGTCCACTACAATGTCCACAATACAGTAACCTTTGTCCACTTCTATATACACAAAACTATAACATTTGTCCACTACAATGTCCACAATACAGTAACCTTTGTCCACTTCTATATACACAAAACTATAACATTTGTCCACTACAATGTCCACAATACAGTAACCTTTGTCCACTTCTATATACACAAAACTGTAACATTTGTCCACTACTATGTTCACAAAACTGTAACATTTGTCCACTACAATGTCCACAATACAGTAACCTTTGTCCACTTCTATATACACAAAACTGTAACATTTGTCCACTACTATGTTCACAAAACTGTAACATTTGTCCACAACAATGTCCACAATACAGTAACCTTTGTCCACTTCTATATACACAAAACTATAACATTTGTCCACTACAATGTCCACAATACATTTACCTTTGTCCACTTCTATATACACAAAACTATAACATTTGTCGTCTACAATGTCAACAATACAGTAACCTTTGTCCACTTCTATATACACAAAACTATAACATTTGTCCACTACAATGTCCACAATACAGTAACCTTTGTCCACTTCTATATACACAAAACTATAACATTTGTCCACTACAATGTCCACAATACAGTAACCTTTGTCCACTTCTATATACACAAAACTGTAACATTTGTCCACTACTATGTTCACAAAACTGTAACTTTTGTCCACAATACAGTAACCTTTGTCCACTTCTATATACACAAAACTATAACATTTGTCCACTACAATGTCCACAATACAGTAACCTTTGTCCACTTCTATATACACAAAACTATAACATTTGTCCACTACAATGTCCACAATACAGTAACCTTTGTCCACTTCTATATACACAAAACTGTAACATTTGTCCACTACAATGTCCACAATACAGTTACCTTTGTCCACTTCTATATACACAAAACTGTAACATTTGTCCACTACTATGTTCACAAAACTGTAACTTTTGTCCACAATACAGTAACCTTTGTCCACTTCTATATACACAAAACTATAACATTTGTCCACTACAATGTCCACAATACAGTAACCTTTGTCCACTTCTATATACACAAAACTGTAACATTTGTCCACTACAATGTTCACAATACAGTAACCTTTGTCCACTTCTATATACACAAAACTGTAACATTTGTCCACTACTATGTTAACAAAACTGTAACTTTTGTCCACTACAATGTCCACAATACAGTAACCTTTGTCCACTTCTATATACACAAAACTATAACATTTGTCCACTACAATGTCCACAATACAGTAACCTTTGTCCACTTCTATATACACAAAACTATAACATTTGTCCACTACAATGTCCACAATACAGTAACCTTTGTCCACTTCTATATACACAAAACTATAACATTTGTCCACTACAATGTCCACAATACAGTAACCTTTGTCCACTTCTATATACACAAAACTATAACATTTGTCCACTACAATGTCCACAATACATTAACCTTTGTCCACTTCTATATACACAAAACTGTAACATTTGTCCACTACTATGTTCACAAAACTGTAACATTTGTCCACTACAATGTCCACAATACAGTAACCTTTGTCCACTTCTATATACACAAAACTATAACATTTGTCCACTACAATGTCCACAATACAGTAACCTTTGTCCACTTCTATATACACAAAACTATAACATTTGTCCACTACAATGTCCACAATACAGTAACCTTTGTCCACTTCTATATACACAAAACTGTAACATTTGTCCACTACTATGTTCACAAAACTGTAACATTTGTCCACTACAATGTCCACAATACAGTAACCTTTGTCCACTTCTATATACACAAAACTGTAACATTTGTCCACTACAATGTCCACAATACAGTTACCTTTGTCCACTTCTATATACACAAAACTGTAACATTTGTCCACTACTATGTTCACAAAACTGTAACTTTTGTCCACAATACAGTAACCTTTGTCCACTTCTATATACACAAAACTATAACATTTGTCCACTACAATGTCCACAATACAGTAACCTTTGTCCACTTCTATATACACAAAACTGTAACATTTGTCCACTACAATGTCCACAATACAGTAACCTTTGTCCACTTCTATATACACAAAACTGTAACATTTGTCCACTACTATGTTTACAAAACTGTAACTTTTGTCCACTACAATGTCCACAATACAGTAACCTTTGTCCACTTCTATATACACAAAACTGTAACATTTGTCCACTACTATGTCCACAATACAGTAACCTTTGTCCACTTTTATATACACAAAACTATAACATTTGTCCACTACTATGTCCACAATACAGGTACCTTTGTCCACTTCTATATACACAAAACTATAACATTTGTCCACTACTATGTCCACAATACAGTACCTTTGTCCACTTTTATATACACAAAACTATAACATTTGTCCACTACTATGTCCACAATACAGTAACCTTTGTCCACTTCTATATACACAAAACTATAACATTTGTCCACTACTATGTTTACAAAACTGTAACTTTTGTCCACAATACAGTAACCTTTGTCCACTTCTATATACAAAAAACTATAACATTTGTCCACTACAATGTCCACAATACAGTAACCTTTGTCCACTTCTATATACACAAAACTGTAACATTTGTCTACTACTATGTTTACAAAACTGTAACTTTTGTCCACTACAATGTCCACAATACAGTAACCTTTGTCCACTTCTATATACACAAAACTGTAACATTTGTCCACTACAATGTCCACAATACAGTAACCTTTGTCCACTTCTATATACACAAAACTGTAACATTTGTCCACTACAATGTCCACAATACAGTAACCTTTGTCCACTTCTATATACACAAAACTGTAACATTTGTCCACTACTATGTTTACAAAACTGTAACTTTTGTCCACTACAATGTCCACAATACAGTAACCTTTGTCCACTTTTATATACACAAAACTATAACATTTGTCCACTACTATGTCCACAATACAGTAACCTTTGTCCACTTCTATATACACAAAACTATAACATTTGTCCACTACTATGTCCACAATACAGTAACCTTTGTCCACTTCTATATACCCAAAACTGTAACATTTGTCCACTTCAATGTCCACAATACAGTAACCTTTGTCCACTTCTATATACACAAAACTGTAACATTTGTCCACTACTATGTTCACAAAACTAACTTTTGTCCACAATACAGTAACCTTTGTCCACTTCTATATACACAAAACTGTAACATTTGTCCACTACTATGTTTACAAAACTGTAACTTTTGTCCACTACAATGTCCACAATACAGTAACCTTTGTCCACTTCTATATACACAAAACTGTAACATTTGTCCACTACAATGTCCACAATACAGTAACCTTTGTCCACTTCTATATACACAAAACTATAACATTTGTCCACTACTATGTCCACAATACAGTAACTTTTGTCCACTTCTATATAAACAAAACTGTAACTTTTGTCCACTACAATGTCCACAATACAGTAACCTTTGTCCACTTCTATATAAACAAAACTGTAACATTTGTCCACTACAATGTCCACAATACAGTAACCTTTGTCCACTTCTATATAAACAAAACTGTAACATTTGTCCACTACAATGTCCACAATACAGTAACCTTTGTCCACTTCTATATACACAAAACTATAACATTTGTCCACTACTATGTCCACAATACAGTAACCTTTGTCCACTTCTATATAAACAAAACTGTAACTTTTGTCCACTAAAATGTCCACAATACAGTAACCTTTGTCCACTTCTATATAAACAAAACTGTAACATTTGTCCACTACAATGTCCACAATACAGTAACCTTTGTCCACTTCTATATACACAAAACTGTAACATTTGTCCACTTCAATGTCCACAATACAGTAACCTTTGTCCACTTCTATATACACAAAACTGTAACATTTGTCCACTTCAATGTCCACAATACAGTACCTTTGTCCACTTCTATATACACAAAACTATAACATTTGTCCACTACTATGTCCACAATACAGTAACCTTTGTCCACTTCTATATACACAAAACTGTAACATTTGTCCACTTCAATGTCCACAATTCAGTAACCTTTGTCCACTTCTATATACACAAAACTGTAACATTTGTCCACTTCAATGTCCACAATACAGTAACCTTTGTCCACTTCTATATACACAAAACTATAACATTTGTCCACTACTATGTCCACAATACAGTAACCTTTGTCCACTTCTATATAAACAAAACTGTAACATTTGTCCACTACAATGTCCACAATACAGTAACCTTTGTCCACTTCTATATACACAAAACTGTAACATTTGTCCACTTCAATGTCCACAATACAGTAACCTTTGTCCACTTCTATATACACAAAACTGTAACATTTGTCCACTTCAATGTCCACAATACAGTAACCTTTGTCCACTTCTATATACACAAAACTGTAACATTTGTCCACTTCAATGTCCACTATTGTGGAAGGTTACTGTATTCAGTAACCTTTGTCCACTTCTATATACACAAAACTATAACATTTGTCCACTACTATGTCCACAATACAGTAACCTTTGTCCACTTCTATATACACAAAACTGTAACATTTGTCCACTTCAATGTCCACAATACAGTAACCTTTGTCCACTTCTATATACACAAAACTATAACATTTGTCCACTACTATGTCCACAATACAGTAACCTTTGTCCACTTCTATATACACAAAACTATAAAATTTGTCCACTACTATGTCCACAATACAGTAACCTTTGTCCACTTCTATATACACAAAACTGTAACATTTGTCCACTTCAATGTCCACAATACAGTAACCTTTGTCCACTTCTATATAAACAAAACTGTAACTTTTGTCCACTACAATGTCCACAATACAGTAACCTTTGTCCACTTCTATATACACAAAACTATAACATTTGTCCACTACAATGTCCACAATACAGTAACCTTTGTCCACTTCTATATAAACAAAACTGTATTATTTGTCCACTACAATGTCCACAATACAGTAACCTTTGTCCACTTCTATATACACAAAACTATAACATTTGTCCACTACTTTGTCCACAATACAGTAACCTTTGTCCACTTCTATATAAACAAAACTGTAACTTTTGTCCACTACAATGTCCACAATACAGTAACCTTTGTCCACTTCTATATAAACAAAACTGTAACATTTGTCCACTACTATGTCCACAATACAGTAACCTTTGTCCACTTTTATATACACAAAACTATAACATTTGTCCACTACTATGTCCACAATACAGTAACCTTTGTCCACTTCTATATACACAAAACTGTAACATTTGTCCACTTCAATGTCCACAATACAGTAACCTTTGTCCACTTCTTTATACACAAAACTATAACATTTGTCCACTACTATGTCCACAATACAGTAACCTTTGTCCACTTCTATATAAACAAAACTGTAACTTTTGTCCACTACAATGTCCACAATACAGTAACCTTTGTCCACTTCTATATAAACAAAACTGTAACATTTGTCCACTACAATGTCCACAATACAGTAACCTTTGTCCACTTCTATATACACAAAACTATAACATTTGTCCACTACTATGTCCACAATACAGTAACCTTTGTCCACTTCTATATAAACAAAACTGTAACTTTTGTCCACTACAATGTCCACAATACAGTAACCTTTGTCCACTTCTATATAAACAAAACTGTAACATTTGTCCACTACAATGTCCACAATACAGTAACCTTTGTCCACTTCTATATAAACAAAACTGTAACATTTGTCCACTACAATGTCCACAATACAGTAACCTTTGTCCACTTCTATATACACAAAACTATAACATTTGTCCACTACTATGTCCACAATACAGTAACCTTTGTCCACTTCTATATAAACAAAACTGTAACTTTTGTCCACTACAATGTCCACAATACAGTAACCTTTGTCCACTTCTATATAAACAAAACTGTAACATTTGTCCACTACAATGTCCACAATACAGTAACCTTTGTCCACTTCTATATACACAAAACTATAACATTTGTCCACTACTATGTCCACAATACAGTAACCTTTGTCCACTTCTATATACACAAAACTGTAACATTTGTCCACTTCTATGTCCACAATACAGTAACCTTTGTTCACTTCTATATACACAAAACTGTAACATTTGACCACTACTATGTTCGCAAAACTGTAACTTTTGTCCACTACAATGTCCACAATACAGTAACCTTTGTCCACTTCTATATACACAAAACTATAACATTTGTCCACTACAATATCCACAATACAGTAACCTTTGTCCACTTCTATATACACAAAACTATAACATTTGTCCACTACTATGTCCACAATACAGTAACCTTTGTCCACTTCTATATACACAAAACTATAACATTTGTCCACTACTATGTCCACAATACAGTAACCTTTGTCCACTTCTATATACACAAAACTATAACATTTGTCCACTACAATGTCCACAATACAGTAACCTTTGTCCACTTCTATATACACAAAACTGTAACATTTGTCCACTACTATGTTCACAAAACTGTAACTTTTGTCCACAATACAGTAACCTTTGTCCACTTCTATATACACAAAACTGTAACATTTGTCCACTTCTATGTCCACAAAACAGTAACCTTTGTTCACTTCTATATACACAAAACTGTAACATTTGTCCACTACTTTGTTCGCAAAACTGTAACTTTTGTCCACTACAATGTCCACAATACATTAACCTTTGTCCACTTCTATATACACAAAACTGTAACATTTGTCCACTACTATGTTCACAAAACTGTAACTTTTGTCCACAATACAGTAACCTTTGTCCACTTCTATATACACAAAACTGTAACATTTGTCCACTTCTATGTCCACAAAACAGTAACCTTTGTTCACTTCTATATACACAAAACTGTAACATTTGTCCACTACTTTGTTCGCAAAACTGTAACTTTTGTCCACTACAATGTCCACAATACATTAACCTTTGTCCACTTCTATATACACAAAACTATAACATTTGTCCACTACTATGTCCACAATACAGTAACCTTTGTCCACTTCTATATACACAAAACTATAACATTTGTCCACTACTATGTCCACAATACAGTAACCTTTGTCCACTTCTATATACACAAAACTATAACATTTGTCCACTACTATGTCCACAATACAGTAACCTTTGTCCACTTCTATATACATAAAACTGTAACATTTGTCCACTTCTATGTCCACAAAACAGTAACCTTTGTTCACTTCTATATACACAAAACTGTAACATTTGTCCACTACTATGTTCGCAAAACTGTAACTTTTGTCCACTACAATGTCCACAATACATTAACCTTTGTCCACTTCTATATACACAAAACTATAACATTTGTCCACTACTATGTCCACAATACAGTAACCTTTGTCCACTTCTATATACACAAAACTATAACATTTGTCCACTACAATGTCCACAATACAGTAACTTTTGTCCACTTCTATATACACAAAACTATAACATTTGTCCACTACAATGTCCACAATACAGTAACCTTTGTCCACTTCTATATACACAAAACTGTAACATTTGTCCACTTCTATGTCCACAAAACAGTAACCTTTGTTCACTTCTATATACACAAAACTGTAACATTTGACCACTACTATGTTCGCAAAACTGTAACTTTTGTCCACTACAATGTCCACAATACAGTAACCTTTGTCCACTTCTATATACACAAAACTATAAAATTTATCCATTACTATGTCTAATAAACTGTAACTTTTGTCCACTACTATGTTCACAAAATGTAAATTTTGTCCACTACTATGTTCACAAAACCGTAACTTTTGTCCACTACTATGTTCACAAAACTGTAACTTTTGTCCACTTCTATGTTCACAAGACTGTAACATTTGTTCACTACAATGTCCACAATACAGTAATCTTTGTCTACTTCTATATACACAAAACTATAAAATTTATCCATTGCTATGTCTAAAAAACTGTAGTTTTTGTCCACTACTATGTTCACAAAACTGTAACTTTTGTCTATTACTATGTTTACAAAACTGTAACTTTTGTCCACTACTATGTTCACAAAACTGTAACTTTTGTCTACTACTATGTTCACAAATCTCTAACTTTTGTCCACTACTATGTCCACAATACAGTAACCTTTGTCCACTTCTATATACACAAAACTATAAAATTTATCCATTACTATGTCTAAGAAACTGTAACATTTGTTCACTACAATGTCCACAATACAGTAACCTTTGTCCACTTCTATATACACAAAACTATAAAATTTATCCATTACTATGTCTAAAAAACTGTAACATTTGTCCACTACTATGTTCACAAAACTGTAACTTTTGTCCACTACTATGTTCACAAAACTGTAACTTTTGTTCACTACTATGTTCACAAAACTGTAACTTTTGTCTACTACTATGTTCACAAATCTCTAACTTTTGTCCACTACTATGTCCACAATACAGTAACCTTTGTCCACTTCTATATACACAAAACTATAAAATTTATCCATTACTATGTCTAAGAAACTGTAACATTTGTTCACTACAATGTCCACAATACAGTAACCTTTGTCCACTTCTATATACACAAAACTATAAAATTTATCCATTACTATGTCTAAAAAACTGTAACATTTGTCCACTACTATGTTCACAAAACTGTAACTTTTGTCCACTACTATGTTCGCAAAACTGTAACTTTTGTTCACTACTATGTTCACAAAACTGTAACATTTGTCCACTACTATGTTCACAAAACTGTAACTTTTGTCCACTACTAATGTTCACAAAACTGTAACTTTTGCCCACTACTATGTCCATAATACAGTAACCATTGACCACTTCTATATACACAAAACTACAAAATGTATCCATAACTATGTCTAAATAACTGTTACTTTTGTCTATTACTTTGTCCACAAAACTGTAATCTTTGTCCACAAAATTGTAACATTTGTTTAGAATATCGACAAAGCTATATCCTTAGTCCACCACTATGTTTACAAAACTGAAACATTTGTCTACTATTATGTCCAGAAAACTGTAACATTTGTCCAAAAAATCTGTAAGATTTGTCCACAACTATATACACGAAATTATAAATTTTAGCCACTACTATGTCTAAAAAACTGTAACTTTTGTCCATTACTATGTCCACAAAACTATGACCTTTTGCCACTATTATGTCCAAATAACTGTTTTGTCCACTTTGTTCATTTTGTCCACTAAACTGTAACTTTAGACCGGTATTATGTCCACAAAACTGAAACCTTTTCCTTCTACTCCGTTCTTAAAACTGTTACCTTTATCTACTTCTATGTCCTGAAAACTATAACACTTGTTCACCACTATGTCCACAAAACAGTAACCTTCTTCCACAAAACTGTAACTTTTTTCCACTTCTTTGTCCATAAAACTGTAACGTTTGTCCACTACTATGTCCACAAAATTATAACTTTGGTGTGTGTGTGTGTGTGTGTGCGCGTGCGTGCGTGTGTGCGTGTGTGTGTGTGTGTGCGCGCGTAAGTGCGTGCATGTATGCGTGTGTGTATTTATATATATATATAAATTATTATATTATTTTCTAGCAATTAATAGAGACTACAAATAGTATTCAAATAAATAAATTACCACCATTGTATATAATAACACCAACCTATAGAAGGCCTGAACAAATAGCAGAACTTACAAGAATGTCTCATACTCTAATGCTTGTACCAAATATATATTGGTTAGTTGTAGAAGATGCCAAAGAAAAAACGACCCAAGTTACGGAATTGTTACGAAGAACTGGGTTAAGGTGTGAACATCTCGTAGGTGAGTAGCTTTTAATAGTTAACTAGATGAGGTGCTTCGTACGGTTTTCATTATTTTTTTTTTGTGTTGATAAGTGATTATGATAATAAGTGAGGTATTTCCATTTCAGGTAGCATCCACTATAGCTCCCCAAATATTCACCTTATTTAATAATTCACTATATTGAATATATTCGTTTTTTCATTTTATTCAACTTTATATATATATATATATATATATATATATATATATATATATATATATATATATATATAAAAATAAAACATTTTTTCTTGATATTCGTCAATTTATTAAAATCAAATACACAATTTTATATTGGCGATGTTTCGTGTGCAAAGTCACACATCTTCAATCTAAAAATTGGTAACGTAATCAAACTGGCTGGGCACGTCACTCTTCTATCATCGCCAAGCAGTCATAGCCTGCTTAATAACATATACCAATCCTTTTTTGAAAATGAGGTATTCAAGGTTCTATTGCATAGGAGTCTTAAGATCCACGCCAGTAACTTTCCTTCTAGCAGAGACCTGCGAACTCCCACTAAGCTACCGAAGAAATAAATTAACATACAAGTATCTGCTGAGATTACGAAACAGCACAGGACAACAAAATAAATATAAATTTCATGTGGATGAAAGCCTATCAGGGCATAGCTGAGGGCAATGACGAAGCGGACAAACTAGCCAAAAAGGCCTGCACTTTCAGCTGACCAATCCAAAAAATCATAAAATACCTAGAAGAGACAATTTCATACAGAAGAACATAAACACAGAATGGGAAAATGAATGGAAAAGAGTATCTAATTATGAAGGAAGATTTTATGGCCTCATAGAAAGAACACTACCAAAGAAACCATGGTTCCAACATGTAGCCATACAGCGCAGCTCCATTGATACCCTCTGTAGATTAAGAACAGGACACGCCAAATACCCAGAACACTGACACAAGATTGGCATCACTCAGTCACCACTCTGCACCTGTGACAATAGAACCGTAGGAAACCTAAACCCCATTTTTTTTCAATATACCTCACACACAAACAATAGGTTACGATTAATCCAACAAATTACGAAGCAACTAAAGAAAGAACCTGTAGACATAAAAGATATTATAAGGAACCCAAATACCTACAAATACATAATAATTTATATTAATGATTCCAAAATAGAAATTTAAGTTTATCTTTTGTTGTAATAATCCAAGTTTTGTATATTAATTGTAAGTTGTTGTTAGCTGGCTAATATGGCTGTATAGGCTAAGGCCTAATAAATAAATAAATAAATAAATAAATAAATAAACATTAAAGATGTCTTCTCTTATATATGATTATATTTTCGCTTTCTCTTTTTGAATACTGTGGTGTGACTTTTGTCTTCAACTACAAAAACCCTCTATCTTAATTTATTAAATGTCAAATATAGATCTTCTGTTAGCTGATATTTCTGTGCTTTGTGCCGCGTTCAGACTGGTTAACGAATGTTCATTCTTCCTACTTAGATACTATTTATCATTCTGTCCGCTTCTATCCTTATCATGTGTCCTGTTTATAGCTAGTTTCACCTTGCTCTGCTAAGTATGCGAAAATGATTCTTAATGAGTGTTTCCTTAACAGAACATGTGATCTCATTAGTCATTATCGATTTTGATCATAATTGCATTCATGTTTTTGTATTTTTTCTTTAATCGTCGATAAATCTAAACCTTTGTCCAACAGTCAGTCAACAGATTTACATTGTCAGTCTACGGACCACAGAAACACTGATCTAATGTTTTTATTTTAGCTCCAATGCCTGAAATATACAAACATCGAAAAGGCTATAAACCAAGAGGTGTATCCAATAGAAACAGAGGTCTTGAATGGTTGAAAGCTAACGCAACAACTGGTGTATTTTATTTTGCTGACGATGACAATACATATGACCTTGAATTATTTGAAGAAGTAAGTAATTTAATATATGTTATACCATCAATACAACCGAAATAAATCATTTGAGTTCAAACTGTCGTACAGGTTCTATCTTATAAATTCCAGTGCCTTCTCCGGTAGTGTCAATAATTTTAAGAACATTTTAGACATTCATTTATAGACTGCCATATTTATTTGTTTTTCTCTATATTTCTTTCAATTTCTGTTGTTTTTTTATGTACAATGTTTCATGTAAGTTTATGTACACTTTATATAGTACTACTATTACTTTTAGGGAGCCAAACAAGCCTTGGCTTCAGCTCCTTGATTTTCTAATAATAATAATATTAGAGTAATAATTTATACGTCGTTACCACAAGATTAATCATGTTATGCTGAACACAACTTTGTGAATACATTAACAGCGCTGTTAACTTCCAAGGTCGAATGATGTTATAAAAATTCTAATCTGTAGCCTGTATATGTACATACGTCGGTATGGGTTACATTATTGCTATTAATTCCCGTTCCAGCTGTCGGCGTTATCAATGCGATGTATATTAACATCGATGTTAAATTAACAGTAATGTTCAGAACAGCACCGGTAAATATCTTACATAAATATACCGAAGAGTTTTCTTTTTATTCATTTTCTGTTTCCAATTTTGTTCAATTTGTCCACAAATGGTTGTACTTACGTTCCTCAAAAATGTATATTTTTTCAGATGCGGTACACCAAACAAGTATCTATGTGGCCAGTAGGACTTATTACAAAACTTGGTGTCAGCACTCCTATTGTTAAAGATGGAAAATTTATTGGGTTCTACGACGGTTGGATAGCTGGAAGAAAATTCCCTGTTGATATGGCGGGTTTTGCTGTATCAGTAGAATTTTTACTGAAAAGACCAAAGGCTTTTATGCCTTTTAAGCCTGGATATGAAGAAGATGGATTTCTGAAAAGTTTAGCACCATTTGAACCAAAAGATATCGAATTACTAGCTTCAAATTGTTCAAAAGTAAGTGTAAAAAACACTGCTTTAGTTTCTGGGCTTATTTTAATGATACGAGGATCGTCCAGAAAGTAAAGAAAGTTTAGTTAATAGCAACTAGAAGGCCAATACTTTTCAACGAAACGGTCTTTATTGTTAATACATGTCCTAACTTATTTTTCTAAATAGTCAGCATTTAGACTAAAACAATTGTCATACCTTGTCGCGATTTTTTTGATACCTTTGTTTTAAAAATAATCCGCTTGTGAGGTCAACCAGTTTATCACCATCGTTTTTACTTTGTTGTCAATTTCCAATCGTCTACCACCAAGGAAGACCTTGAGATGTTGGAATAAATGATACTCACTTTGCGCAAAGTCGACACGGTATGCTCTATTCGGAAAAATGTCCCAGTGATTTTCGAGTCAAATGTCCCAGTGAAATTCTAGTCAGTAGTCCTCGACGCCGATTTTGAATGGCAGGCTGTAGACGTCTTAATGTTTCATAGTAAGCTTCAGAATTTATTATTGCACCTCCATCCAAAACTCAACCAACCAAATTTATTTTCTGTCCCGCGCGGCGCCCCGCAGGAGAAGTTCATAATGGTTATAACACTAGACCATTTGTCAAGCTTTCGGACCTGATAATCCCGCGAACCCTGAATCAGGCAAGGGAAAGTCATAATGGTCGAAACACCTAACCATATCGAGCTTTTAGGCCTGATGATTCCACGTACCCTAAATCACGCATCATTTGAGAGGAGACAGTTCAGAGAAGCCGATTGTGGGAATAGACTTATCTGTTGTTTCTTTTATTTCCCACTTAAATTCCTACCCACGTGTTTACCGTGCGTGGAGACTCGTAACGCCGGAGAAGAGGATCCTAGTCGGTTGAGGGAGTCTGCTGCCCGCGGACTGTAAGATCCCAACATACCTTCTTTGGCCTCAGATTCGGCAAAATGGAACAGCAAAACTGTATGTGTCCATTTTAGTAAGAATCTACTTACTATGTTGTATCTACCTTCCCCCTGGTGTTCGAACTGACATCTGAGATGTCATGAATATCATCGATCAACTCCCACCACCTTTCATACTACTAGGCGATTTTAACGCCTACAATGTGTATTGGGGGTTGGTGCGGAACGATCGATGGGGACGTCACCTGGAGAATATGTTGAATGATTTGAATTTCAGCTTTCTGAACGACAGCAGACCCACGCACTTTTCAGTGCTATAGATCTAAGCCTTATTTCAGGAGCCATCGAGACATCACGACCTGTACGGTAGTGATCAATTTCCAATCCTCTTAAGGCCTCCGTTTAATACTGATACCTAATCCCGCTGGCCACAGTGGGTCCTTCGGAAAGCAGATTGGACCAAGTTTGCAGAATCATTCTCTCATGAGGATATTCCGAACTTGACCGTAGACGAGGAGGTGAATCATTTCACGGATTCTATCACGAGCGCGGCTAAAAGCAGCATACTGCTGTCATCCACTCAGCCCCGTCGAGTTCCCGTTCCCTGGTGGAACGAGGAATGCGACTTGTCGCTACGTGGAAGGAGATACCTCTTCAATAGATTCCATCGTTGTCCAACAGAGGAAAATATGATAGCCTTTCAGCGAGCGGAAGATCGTGCTAAGAGTTTGGTGAAAGACAGCAAGGGCGAATCATGACGCAAATATGTGTCCAAATAAAAATAAGTATGTATCATTCGCAATCTTCCGGAATCATCTAAGTCTAGGCTTTTGAATGTCTTTAATAGGATATGGACTGAGGACAAGTGCCCAACGAAGTGGAAGGAATCGCATATAATTCCTATCCCCAAAGTCAGGAAAGATAAACACTTGCCGTCTAGCTATAGACCAATATCGCTGACCAGTTGTCTCTGCAAACTCTTGGAGCGAATGATCAGCAAGCGTCTGATTTGGTTTTTAGAATCAAACGACTTGCTGGCCAACACACAGAACTGCTTTCGCCGTCACTGCTCAACAGCAGATCATCTGGTCAGACTAGAGACAGCTATCAGGAATGCTTTCGTTGAAAAAAAAACACCTGGTAGCTGTGTTTTTCGATATTGAGAAAGCCTATAACACTGCATGGATATATGGTATTCTCCGTACCCTGAATTCCTGGGGTCTTCGGGTACGCTTGGTATTCTTTAAAAAAGACTTCATGTCGAACCAGCGCTTCAGGGTGCGGATTTGAAATACTCTTGTCACAAATGTTCGCACTGGACAATGGGGTCCCACAGGGCTCCATACTGAGCCTTACGCTATTTTTATTGCCATTAACGGTGCAGCTTCATGTTTTAGTTTTCCTGTACAGAGCTCGGTATTTGTCGACAACATTGGTATCTTTGTCTCCGGACAAAAGACTAGTACAATCGAACGTCAGCTTCAACTGATTATCAATCGTCTCCATACATGGTCAACCGAAAATGGCTTTAAATTCTCGACCAGCAAAACTGTGTGTGTCCATTTTTGTAAAAGAATTCCATCTTAACCCTACACTCACACTAAATGGAGCACACTTACCGTTTGCCAATACTGCCAGATTTCTGGGTCTCGTTCTTGACATTTGTTGTCCGTCAAGATAAAATGCCAAAAATCACTCAATTTGTTGCGAATCGTCACTGTACAACCGTCGTTAAATTCTATCCCTGCGATATATGGCTGCACTCAGTGCCAAGACAGATCATCCTGCGTATGACCCTATCTACAAAATAGGCATACAGATATTTGTGACAGAAAACCAAGAGAACCAATAGGCCTTCTGGTGTGAGGGCTTTCGACATTTTGAGTGATATTGATTTTAATATGCCCGAAATGGCAAGTTACGTTTTGTGTGCTGTTCCACCATGGACGCTACCGCGTCCGCTTGTAAATCTCACATTAACTAAGTTTGATAAAGATACTACGTTGCCTATCGAATGCCAACATGTGTTACAAAGAACACTGGTCCTTAGGTTCGAGGATATTGTTATTTTTACTGACGGATCAAAATCCGGAACCAGTGTTGGGTGTGCGTTCGTTTTTTGAATCCACGTCAACAGTTTCAGTACCGTCTGCACTTCATAACGAGTGTGTACACGTATGTTTCATCAGAGCAAAGTCGGCCAAGTTTTATCTTGACGGACTCTTTGAGCGCTCTGAACAGTATCCGAGATCCAGATCCAGCACATCCTCTTGTACTAAAGGACCGGTTGCTACTCCACAATCTGAATGCTCAGAGTGTGAGGGTAGAGCTGTTTTGAATACCGGGACATATTGGTATTAAAGGCAAAGAAGCGGCTGATGTAGCTGTTAAAGTCGCCTCCCACAGACCTATGATTGATGTGACTTTCATATTTCTAGATGTCGCAAAGAGTCATCTGAAACATCTGGTTTTAGCCAGATGGCAGCATGAGTGGAGCAGCATACAGGATGTTAAGTTGAGACAGATTAAGGGAGACGTTAAACCATGGGGTTCTTTCTGCAGGATTAACCGCAGGGAGGAAACCGCCATCACACGCCTTCGTATAGGCCACTGTTGGTGGACCGTTATTGTAACCGAGTGTGTACAGTTCGAGGATATCAGGGAGAGGTTAGGCTTATGACCTGTCAGTTGCTTTAGGTAACGACAGAGTACTCATGGACAGGCTGATACTCTTCCTGAGAGAATCGAACTTGTGTTCTATTTAGAGACTGTGATATTCGATGATAATTGGCCCCTTTACAGCCTCTTACCATCATCCCGAGTCTGTTCTATTTTCTGAACAGACTTTTTATCTTATATATTTGTGCAAGATTTCTTTTATTGGGTATGCGTTTTTTCATAGATTTTATTGTTTCTTTATTTATTGTTTTTTATATGTAGCGTAGTCATTTAGATGGGCTGCGTTAGGCGCAAATAGCCCTTGTTGCTGTGCGCCAAATTTTAACTAACTAACTAACTCTTCCACGCGGCGGGATTTTCAATGAGATTGTTCACGAGAAAAATCTATAAAATTGCATTGAACGTGTCGACTTTGTGCTAGCCAAAGCCACGTTGAGGGTTTATCTTCGTAGGCGCTATCCGCAACCATACTTTGCTTTGTTGACATCACATTCTTAATTACATCCTTAATGTTTGTTTTTTTTTTTTTTTTCTAGGTATTAGCATGGCATACTCAAACGAAGAAGAATGAACCTTCAAAACTTTTAGATACGAAGAAGTACAACAATACTAATTTGTTGCTTCTCAAACAAATAATAGTATAAATAAGTCCAGGAATAGTTTAATGCTATTATCTAATTTTCCTATTCTACACTTTCTTCTTAATAGAAAATAATGCACTTGAATATTGAATTTATATGCGAAACTTTCATTTCACCAATGAATAGATTTATTTAACCTGCATTTAAGAATATAATAACTGAGGGCATTTTTAGGGTTTTGTAGGTATGATCAAAAAGCCCGTTACTCATATATATGTCTGTCTATATGTTAGATATTGTAGTCAAATGACTAGAACTAGAAAATTCCAATTAAGTGTGCATATACAGTTCTTTCCCCCATAAAGGAAAAATACTGAGACTGCAATAAATGATCGCGCGAAAAAAATAAAATAAATATATTTTTTTAATTTGGGGTATCAAATAAAAGCACTACGTAGATAAACAAGCAAAATTTTATTTCATTTCGATGCGTCAAAAAAACTTTTGTCCACACCCTATTTCCCAAAACGGTTGGTACAAAAATCTAAAAAAATCTCAGTAATGTACATTGATAGGAACCAAAATAGTTCGATAGGAATTTTTCGAAACAGATCAGATTACTTTTTCGAAAAATATCGATTATTGTATCATTGATTTTTTTAAAATATATTATCTGGTAATAATATAAATCTCTTAAAACATAGATTAAGGAACACAAAGTAGTTTTTAGAAGTTTATTATTTTAAGACGATTTTTGTCCAGGGAGGGTTAATATAAAATTCCGAAAAAAATCTTAGTAATGCACATTGATGTAAACCGAAATAATTCTACAGTCATTTTGGATCAGATTATTTTGTCTTAAAATATTGTAAAATTTATTTTACTTTTGAAAAAATATACTGTAAAACATGTCCCACACATTCAGCATGTAGCAGCAGATATTGACCGCGTAGACTTACTTGATACCAGCAAAACCCTGAAATATGTGAAAAATTACATTGCACATCAATTTTTATTTAAAAGTATTTTAAACAATAAACATATTTTGTATAAAATAATTTTATGCACGTGCACTTGAAGATCCTGGGATTTTTAAAATAATTTAATGACAAGTGTTTATTTTTTTATCTAAGTTAAATGATTATTCAGGGTATATCAGAGTACCAGTCCTCACCATTTTTCTCGAAAAGCCATGTGTGAGCAAGTTGTGTGCAAGCAAAAAAACTGACAACCAAAGTCCACGTCCACCCAAACCGGAAGCACAGGATATCAAGGACAACCTTGATTTTTTAAATCAGGGGTTCTTAAACTTATGTAGTCCGAGGACCCCCACTTGAACAACTTTTTTTTGCGGATCCCAACCCTAGGCATTTTACTTCCTTCTTAAGACTTAATTTCTAGCTCAATAATCTCATAGGCACTACATTATAATAAATATTGGCAAAAATATATCTCTGGTTATTTTAATAAATGGTCTTGCGCACTTATAGAGATGAACATTTTTATTAGCGTATAGAATAAAAAACATAAAATGAATAAAAATAGTAGTAAAAAGAATTTAAAAAGTTACAAATTCTAATACGTTAAACTCATACAAACATTTCTTGGTCAAATATTGGTCAAAATAGATCTTATTATAATATGTTTTCTGTAAATAATTTGCAGTTGAATAAAAATAATAAAATTTTTCCTAATTATTGTTTAGCTATGTCAATAACTAAATACATAAAGAAATACAAAAAGTCCTGACCATGTAGGATTTGCGAAAAGTTGGGGGATGTAAAGTTAATGTCAAAATTGTTTCGCGGACCCCCGGTAAGAGCTACGCGGACCCTCAGGGGTCCGCGGACCATAGTTTAAGAACCGCTGTTTTAAATAATAACGTATGTCGAGTCTGCGTATAACTGCGTCTTTTACTTAAACAGTTTTTTAATATCTTTTACGATTCGCGAAAAATTGTATTCTCTCTAACGATTTGAAAGTAACATTTTTATTTATAAGTGTTCAAAGTCCCAACAATTTTGATTTAAACTCTTTCGCATCCTTACTCTTGAGCTATCCGTGATTCGGAGCATAAAATAATAATAATAATAATAATAAATAAATGATGAAAATAATTCACTTTCAAGTCGTACTTGAAAGTAGGACTTAAAAGTACAACTTGAAAGTGAAATATTTTTAATTATTATTATTATTTTTTTATTATGTCTCAAGCTATGGATAGCACAACAGATGCAAAAGCTTTTAAACCAAAGTATTCAAAGTGCACATATTTGTATATTCGTTCAAGTCGTTCTAGTGAATATAACATTTTTCGTAAACCGTAAAGATATTTAAAAAAATGTTTAAGTTGTTTTTGTTTTTATCGAAATCTCTATACAAAGATACCCGACTCGACATACGTTACCATTTAAAAAATAAGTATTGTTATCCTGTATTTCCGATTTGTTCGGGAAAATTTCAGTACAACCATCTAATTCTTTGGATAGACTTTGGTCACCAAATTTGTTTTCTCAACTTCCTCACACATCGCGTTTTCAAGAAAAAAAGTAGTGGAAGGATAGTCTGAGTACATAGTATACCAGGTGTGTACTATACATTCAAGTTACTATAAGTTTCAAATATGTGTATATGTTAAAATAAGTAAAATGTCTCCATATGTTTAATATTTAAGTATTCCTTCTTTCTACATTCCATTATTATATCTAATATTATAGATATTATGTATAGCATTTCACAATTGCAAGATAACATTTACAGGATGCTCAGGTATATCCTTTTTCCACCATCTTGTTCGTAGCAGCTGTCTTTGCGTTATTAAAATGCTGTAGGTCCCTCAGGAGCGCACCATAAACATTCGAAAAACACATTTTTAAGGGACGCATTTTTCGTGCACTTGAACAGTATATACGTGAGCCCCTACAAAGAAAAAATTCTGCAAGCGCTGCTTTGAACCAAGAATTACAACAGAAAGAAGAATGTAAATATTTAAAGATTTGTATTTAATTATTAAATAAATATTCTTCTAAAATAATTTTTTTCACAAATAACTTATCCATAAAATTGGATGTGACCTTGAACTGTTACAAACAAGATGCTAATACCCTTTTCACACTAGATCTTTAAGACGATTGAACTTAAACTTCATCGATGTTTAATATCGGTTTGCTTTCACACTTGATGTTTAATTTGAAGAAGAAATCTCCATGTAAAGCTAGTATGTATTGCCAACATAATTTCATATCGTTTGAATTTATTCTGTCATTATTTTGTATATCGAGGTTAGGAGAAGTTTATTTTTTATATTTATTTAAATAATAACGCAAATAATCTTCTCATAACCTCGATATATAAAATGATAACAGCTGAACATAGATAAAAGAAGAGAAGCACAAATTCAAGGAGTATTTTTTTATAACGGGAATTAAGTTGGCAATGCGGGCGAAGTTTAAGACGCAGATCTCTGTCTTAAACATCGGTCGTGTTTAGACGAGGCCGTACGGTTTCACATTAGCGTTTAAAGATCCATTCACTTAAACATCCGATCTTAAAGATCTAGTGTGAAAAGGGTATAAAGGAGAAAGGATTACAGAACAAGATTGCTGTTGGTCCATCTGTTAGTTTTTGATGGAAGCAAACTTGACTGAATCTTAGAATATTGAACTTAATTATTTCAAGATATAATTAGTACATATTGCGCCCCTTAACGCCTGATATTAATTCTATATAAAATTGGCGCATATATTTATAGATCAGGGGTCCCCAAACTATGTCATTTTATTCTTTATAAAAACTGTTACTTAAATAAAAATAATTATACCTGAATGACCCATTTTATAAATGAAATATTTTGGCGGACCCTTATATTTTGGATTATGTTTTTAGACAGATATTAAATAATAATTAGTATAAATAAAGCACCATTTCAATTTTATAAATTAGTTTTATTTTTACAAGATCACAAATTTAACAAATTTAAAATCAAAATACATTGTAAATAGAAAAATGTAAACAATAATTATTTTTATTTCGATAACGTAATTATTTTGTGCGATGGATAACGTTTCTTTTCTACTAAGTCTGAAATATCAGGTTCACTATTAGAGTGGTTTATTCTTAAATCATGCGCAACATTCAATCTCTTTGGCTGTTTACTTTTTAGTTAAAGTAACATGAAAAAGTCCCGCATACACAGATATACAGGGTGTTTTTTTGAAACGGGGCACCCCGAAAATCTCCTTTATTTGTAAAGATACAAAAAATCTTTCTGTCTTCTAAGAATTCTGAGGCACTTCCGGTTTCATCGGAAATGATGTCAACTTTTGATCTAACATAAAGAATCGATAATTTTATATTTTTTTCCTAAAAGTACATTAAATTAGCTTTACAATGACACCAAAAAGTCATATTTTTATGTTAACCATTTCAAAATGGCGACCATTTATTTACAAAATAATAATCAACATAAGTTTTATAAAGTTGAACGTAGCAAGCTTTGAAAACAATAAAAAAAGAAACAAAATATCTCTAAAATAAACTGTTATAACTAGTTATTATATGAAATAACATGAAATAACTTAAATTTTAATTTTTCAATTAAATGTTTTATAAATAACAAGAGTTTAATAGTTTATTTTGCTTATTTTTGTTTGAAAAAAAAATGTATT
Organism: Liopterus haemorrhoidalis; assembly: GCA_963971575.1. Lineage (NCBI taxonomy): Eukaryota > Metazoa > Arthropoda > Insecta > Coleoptera > Dytiscidae > Liopterus > Liopterus haemorrhoidalis. The sequence continues at coordinate 41,398,911 of OZ020614.1, read as the reverse complement.
AATTGGTAGTAAGTCGTTATTTGTACCTAATTATGGTTTATGTATGATATACAAACGATCAGGAAAGGTATCCTGATAGAGCTCAGCCGAGAAGGCAGTATTTTGCCAAATTAGTGAACAAATTAAGCCAACGAGGTTCTTTCGAAATTCAAAAACAACGTCCAGAAAGAGCAAACCATGTAGAAAATGACGAAGAAAGAATATTGAATACTTTTTTTATTGTTTTCAAAGCTTGCTACGTTCAACTTTGTAAAACTTATGTTGATTATTATTTTGTAAATAAATGGTCGCCATTTTGAAATGGTTAACATAAAAATATGACTTTTTGGTGTCATTGTAAGGCTAATTTAATGTACTTTTAGGAAAAAAATATAAAATTTTCGATTCCCTATGCTAGATCAAAAGTTGAAATAATTTCCGGTGAAACCGGAAGTGCCTCAGAATTCTTATAGTAACCTTTAGATGGGCCTTTTTGTCTAGTTTAACTTTTGTTCTGAAGATTTTTTGTATCTTTATAAATAAAGGAGATTTTCGGGGTGCCCCGTTTCAAACCAACACCCTGTATAGGACAAAATGGAAATCATTTCTGGAGAGTTTTTCTACTAATATTGGATAAATGTTTCTTACTGACAACCAAAAGTTAGAAAGATTGTTTTGTTTGAAAACAATGATTTCTGTGAATGTTAAAAAATCTGTATTATATTTCATTTGTTTTTGTGCATAAAATGCGTGTTTAACGTAACTGTTAAAAAATGTAAAAAGTTTAAAAAGAGTTTTACAAGCGTTTCATTATTTTACACTCTCTATAAGCATAATATTTCGGCTAATGGGGTCTACGCTGCTATCTCCACGGACTTACATGACCTCATGTTGGCGACAGAACTATTTCCAATGACTGCAGGCGTGTCCGTGCAGTCCGTAAAAAAATCAAAAAGTGCATTGAAAACAATTAAAGTCAATGCGTGCTCTTAATTCCGTAAATCTCAAATTATATATTTCATTTATATATTTTTAATTAGAGACAGTCATAGAAAAATGTATGTATTTATCAATTATTGCTTTTTTTTATTGCAGACAGTCATAGAACAACGTTGTGTTAAATTTATACATAAAGTGAATTTTTTCATCCATGGGATTGCCGCACTTGCCTACTTGTGCGGTCAAACTTCCCATTCCTGAAAAATGTACTGCTTTATGCACTTGTTGCATAAATAGCAATTAAAGACTATCACTCGAGAACTCTGTCAATTCATCCTGTTCTGGAGTTGGCAAATCATTGATTTAATCTATTTGTCCTGCAGTGCATCAACTGCATACCATCGTTGGGCGAATGTTAAATAAATAATGTATTACGTATTACAAAATTAAAAATCTCATTATTGAACTCCATAATTAATTTTTTTTTTTATTATGGTACCGTAGAAATTACAATACGGGTCCCAGTGGTCTGCGGACCACAGTTTCAGAATCACTGTTCTATTGTGTTTTAAGTTAACTGAAAAAATGCAAGTGTTCATTGATGAAAAATCTAGCAACCTTTTTTTGTAGTTAGTATGTATTAGAAACAAAAAAAAAAAGATTTTTAGTGTAAATTTTATTGTTATATATTGAAAATTAGTGTAATTATTGCTGTAATTGTCTCATTGAAACGCTTTCACAAATATGTAGTAAAATTTATCGTGAAGAACAAGCTTTTTGATCTTGGCCGCCTCTTCCACTTTCAACTTTAGGCAAGCACCTCACTCGCTACACCCTACACCCGGCCTTCTAAATTCTGCAGATCAAAGAGTTAGCAGATAATCTGCAGGCGGGAACGATATAAATTTCTCTCTTACAAGACTTTCATGCCAAAGCAGGGCCGGCGCTAGAGTATTTGACGCCCTAGGCAAAAATCTGTCAATACGTCCACCAGAGCCGGCGCTTGGGTCAGTGGCGCCCGTAGGCAAGATTTAATTCAGCGCTCCTAGGCTCCTAGAGCGTATATAGTTTTTTTCGAGCATGTCGAATGAAAACAAAACACCTCACTCGTAAATTTCAAGTGAAGACTAAAAAAAAGTCCTCATTTCTAAATTTTAAGTGAAGACTTAAAAAAATATATCCTCTTGGTTTACGCCCTTTTACCGTGTTTGCGCCCTAGGCATCTGCCTAGTTCGCCTATTGCCTAGCGCCGGCCCTGAACCCAAGACATAAATTTGGGAATATTATTGAGACTACGAGTTTGATTTTATAACCAGAATAATAGAGTTATTACTATCCGTAAATAAATTATTTAATACGTTCTTTTAATCTTCGACTGTCTGTTATTATGTACTGTCGTAGGCAGTAGCAGCGCCAGCGGGAAGGGGCTAAAATTGTTGTGGCCCCCAGCTACCCCTCCCCACCCATATATACTTGGAGAAAATTTTAAATTTTAGGTAAAACTTAGTGCCGGTTCATTTTGGGAATATATCGAATTGTGAAAGATGTAAGCCGCTTGCATCTTTTCAAAATTCAAAACCATCATATTTTTATTAATATCTCTACAACAATAAAAAAGAATAACCCCATCAAATATTTCCTGGTATACGCCAGCCCCTCCAAATTTTAAAAGCTATCGCCGCCACTCGTAAAGTGTAAAATTTAATACAAAATTTAATCATTCTTTTATGATATAGTTATATTTAAGTTCATTTCTCCGCTATTAATAGGGGATACGCATAAAATTTATATTTCCTTAAAACTACATTTTTTTGATATTTTAATGTTAGTTATGTCACCTAACACAACAAAAATCACATTTTAATTAATATTATAGCCAAATTTTTTAATTAAAATATTGTAAATTTGAAATAAGCCGACCACGCCGCGAAGGTTGCCGAGTAGATACGACTAAGGGTTGGACGTCACAGATACAGACAAAACATAATGTTTACGTGTTTATATTGTATTGTTTGAGAGTTTTGTATTTGTTTTTAAACAATTTTTCACGCATTTATTATTAAAATAATTTATAAAATATATGTACTCACATTAAAATGGTCTTCACAAACATAAAGTTTACTTTTTTCTGAAATATCGGTTTTATTTCGCCTCATAGCTTTTCTGTTGTTTTTCGTCATCAGGTAATGATATAAATTATTTTTTTGGATTTCTAATTGAACTATTTGTGCACATTGGTACTAAACAATATTTTCGACTATGTTTCGAAGTACTGGGGCCTGGATCTTCCATATTTTATATATTTTAATATAAAATTTAATTCGGTAAACATGTATAAATTGTTTTTATAGAATTAAACTTTATTTTAATTAAAATCACTCTAACTTTACATAACCTATAAAAGTTATACAAACAAATAAGTTTACAACAGACTATGATCGCTGGGTAGACTAGTAGTGTCATGTGTCAGTTAGAAGGGTATGACATCACACTTCGTTTTCGCGCGCTACATACATTTATGATTTTTTTAAGCCTTCAAATTAAAAAAAAAAAAATTAAAAACTGTTTTTTATGTTTATATACAACAAGAGGAATATAATAATTTTTTTTTTTTAAATCATGCCTATCCCCTATTATATACAAAGATATGGCCCTCTTCCAAAAAAAAATGGGGAATTTTTATCGCGTGATGAACACTACTGATCAGTATTCGTCATAAGGATTAAGAATGACCTAATCATCGGAAACACGATATTAGATATAAACAAAATATTAATTTTCTACAACTTATGAAATTGGTTTTCATGCAACAGAAACGTGAACACGGAATGATATTAACCTAAAGACTTACTACATGTAGAACAGTGACAATTAAAATTTAAGGCAAGATTTTATATTCCTTGGTTTTAAATTATATTTTCATAACATTTTTATAAGATTTAGTTGTAGTTGTTTCTATGCCCATTTAAATGAATTAACTGACAATAGTATATTGAGCAACTACCGCGGAATGTCATATAATCCGCAGAGAATGAAATTTGCAAACGAGCCGCAGGCGAGTGAAGCAAATCATTTGAGTGCGGAATATGTATTCTGCGCGTGTTGCTCACTATGCTTTTCCTCCGATTACCATTTTTTTAAATATGGTTAACAGCCATTAATGCGCGCGCAGCCAGAACGGGAATGAAATTTTTTGGAAACTGCACATGCGCATTGCTGCGAATTTATACTTTCCCGCATAGCGCACATGCGCATTGGGATGCATTTATCATTCCCGCATCGCCTCCGCGCGCATGAGGGTAACATGCGAAATTAAGCTAATTTCCTGTCAACTAACAGTATCGAAATGAGACAGTTTCATAGTAGTCGTAGGAATAAGTAATTAAAGTATTAAAAATATAACAAATATGTTTTTCATTTTAATTTAGTGAATATTATGTGCACAGTTAAACTATTCCTCAAGGGTTTACTGGGCGTTTTACTGGTAGATGTTATATTCTAAATGTAATTATTAGTTACACCATGAAGTCACATAATTTTAGTCCAACGCGATACGATGATCTTATTTTATTGATTATACAATAATACTTCCTTAAACTTTTATAATAAACTATTAATAATTTGAGCAGATATGCAGGGATGTTTTACACATGATACGTAGAAATGTAATTATAAGTATTTCACTATAATAGCCTGTAGACTAATATAATGTAATATTAAATTCTAAAATAATACGTGTGTGTCTGTGTGTGTGTTTGCGCGTGCGTGCGTGTATGTCTGTGTGTGTGTATGTGTGCGCGTGTATTTATTTTTATATTAATCAAATTGTTAACTGAAAGTGCTTTTTTCTTATATAAATACTTGTAAATACATGTTTTTATTTGAAAATAATCATATAATTTTTATTGTCTTGTTTACTACCCCTATACCTCAATCGTAACTGCAATATTGAGGGTCATTTAATCAGTTGTTTAGAAAGATCTCACAAGACGAAATTTTACACTATCTCTTCTTGAACACTGTCAGTCGGGCTTCACTCAGATGAATTCTCCAACTTGATCTGTTAAGTTTCAGATCTTTCCAGGTATCCTGTATACATACACTTGTAGATCTTCTGTTATCTGATCTTTTCTTTTGTGAGATTTTTCAATAAACGTAGGTCAATCTTCCTTCCCAGATTTTCACTAATCCTTCATTCGCAGTACTTGTTCTATGTAAAAATTTACGTCTCATTTCTTGTAAGATACCAGTACAGGATTGGGAACACATTCAGTACCAGGAAATTTGGATGGGGAGTGAATGAAAGCGAAGAAAAAAGGTTTGCATAATTAAGGTAATTCAGGTACGCATCCAGAATTTTTTTCACTGGCATAATTGCTTGGGGATCCCGGAAAAAGATATACTGCCTTTTTTTGTTAGTTAAAAAATGATAATTGTAATTAACTATCCTTACAAAATTTTAATAAAACTTTTTTTGCAATCTATTCTGCAAACACATTAAATATATTGTCTATTTTCTGTTACCTTCTGTGTTTGTGCTTGTTCGAGTGACAAATAGTACAAAGTGTGAAACAATACTATACTTTTTTACCTGGAAAATAGTTATTATCACACAACTATTCCTGACACATGGTGCTTCTTAAATAGGTTTTAGAATACCAGTGGGTATCTCGGACACATAATTTGTATCTCAAAGAACAGCCCGCATAAATATTATGCATTTTGATACAGTTGATGAAAACACTGTGTCCAATTTAATACAAGAAACAAAGAACTAGAAGACGCCAAGATTGGACAATATTCAAAACTTTTGGCACAAAAAGTTCAAAACCTTGCACAGGAGTTTAGCATATTTCATAAACTTACACATTGCTAATCCAGGCCAACTGCCAGGTATAACTTACCTTCTACCAAAAGGAAATCCTATTAATAAACCAGATGACTACCGGTCAATAATATATCTCCAAACTTTTTATAAAATCATCAAAATCAGCAAAAAGAATGCAGAAACATGCGCAGGAATGCAAAGAACAACTGCTGATTGACTTGACTGTTATGAAACAAGCCTATGAAAATAATCGAAACATACATATGGCCTTTATTGACTACAAAAAAGTGTTTGATTCTGTTCCCCACAGTTGGTTATTGGAGGTTATGCAGCTGTATAAAATAAATCCAGCACTTCATTTCTTAAACAGCATAATGCCTAGACCAGCGGTCGGCAAAAGGCGGACCGCGGATGGTCGATACTTGTACCGCCAAATATTGTTAAATAACTTACCTACCTATTCAATTTAATTAATATTTTTATAGTACAAGAGAGTGCGTTGGTGTGCGAGGGTGCGGGCGGGAGGGAGCATACTGGTCGGGAGGGAGCTTACTGGCCGGCATGTTTCGACACGTCGTCAGTTATTAGGTAGTTGCGTTGCGATCTTGTGAGGAGCATTCGTTCATTTGTGTTATAATTTGTCGTGTACTAAAACGTTTCGTACCTACATCAATATGGATCCTAAAAGGCGAAAAGTTGACAGTGAAAATAGGAAGTTTCTGACTGAGTGGACTGAACAATATTGTTTTACGCTGCCTGATAGGCCTATACCGGTTCCAGTTTGCCTCATATGCAACAAAACTGTCACTATTGTTAAAAGTGCTCGTAAAGAAAAACTCCAAGCATATCTAACTTCTTACAAAAAAAGCACGGCCTTACTAGTTCGCTGCATGAGCGAGTTAGAAGATCCGCAGAAGCAGCATTGCGTGTGTGCTGGACGCTTAATAAACACCAGAAGAGAAAAAGGGATATTGTCGCCGAAATTCAAGGTATTCCACTGTCGGCAAGAAGTAATAAAAGAAGAACCGAAATTTTAGCTGCTGACAACAAAAGTAGTTAGCTCGAACTTCTGCAGAAGGCACCTTGCTACGCCATAGCACTTGATGAATCATGTGACATTGTTGATGATGAACAAATGTCTATTTTCGTGAGATTTTTTGACATTTGAAAGTAAAACGTTCAGGAAATAATTGCTACCAATATTGCCGTTTAAGGGTAAGACTCGCGGAGAAGATTTATTCAAGACTTTTGATGAATTCATAACAAAATCAAATATTAGTTACGAACAAATGATGTCCATTTCAAGTGACGGGGCCCCAGCGATGATTGGCAAAGAAAAAGGATTAGTTAAGAGAATCAGGGATAAGAATGCAGGCCTAATTTTTTATCAGTGCATAATTCACCAGACAGTCCTTTGTGGAAACCTTAGTGCTAATCTGAAAGAAGTAATGGACAGCTTGGTCAAGTTGATCAATTTTATGAGGTCTCGTTCTGCTCTTCAGCACCGACAGTTCAAGGAGTTTCTTTCTGAATGTGATTCGGCGTATTCTGACTTACTGAAACACAACAATATTCGTTGGCTAAGTAAAGGTCAAGTTATTGAACGTTTCTGGCAAATAAAAGAACAAGTAACCTTCTTCTTGCAAAACTTGCATACGCAGGAAGCAAGGAATCACTTGGAGTTCATAACAAACGAGCGCAATATGCTAGCTGTGGCTTTCCTGAAAGGCATTCTGAAATATTTAAATGTGCTCAATACCGAGTTACAAGGAAATGGAAAATTAATATGTGATCTGATACAAAGTGTGTCTGCTTTCCGTCGCAAGCTGGATATCTTTTTCAAAGATATTGGAAGTCAAGAATTTATTCATTTCCCAACAATTATTAAATATAAAAAGAAGAACTCTGAAGAAGACATTGCAGTATTTTTAAGGTTTATATCAGATCTTGGGAAGGAATTTGCTGCAAGAGTCCAAGACTTTGCAGAGATAGGGAAGCTGTTTCAATTCCTTTAATCGCCTTATGAAGTTGCTACAGCGGCAGACTGTACTAACGTGGCTGTGAAGTTGTTCAGTCTTTCAAAGCCTTTACTTCAAATGGAGATAATTGACCTGCAAGAAGATATTTCCTTGCAAATGTATAAAATTGAATCCACTGAAGAATTTTGGGGTAAACATGTTTCAGAAAAGTATGAAAAATTGCAAAAAACTAGCTATCAACCTGGTTACTATGTTTGGCTCCACATATGTATGTGAATCATCTTTTTCAAAAATGAATTTTTTGAAGAACAAATATCGTTCGAGATTAACGAACGCCCACATTGAAGACACTCTTCGCATTAGCATTTCCCCGCGTGAACCAAACTACCGAACTACCCAAGACCGCAGGTGTAATTTCTCGCATTAATTTTTAAGACTGTGTTTTATATAATTACTTAAATGAGTCTTTTATAGGGTTAGTTTACTTAAATAAAAATTTAAAACTAGTAAGTATTATGAATTTTTTTTCTAAACCTCGATAAAAAATTTCAGTAGTATCCGGACCCCACATAAAATTAATTGTCGACTCCTGGCCTAGACGGATAACAACTGAAAAATTATGAACAAGAAAGGAGGTGCTAACAACTCTGCCAAGTGAAGTAAAAACTGGTAGATTTCAAGGAGACTCTCTGAGCCCTCTGGTTTTGCTTGACTTTAAATCCTCATGTATATGGATGATATAAAATTATACGCAAATACACAACATCAGTTCTTCTTAAGAGCGTAATGTACCTAGGTTACGCGCAACGGAAACGTGCATTTGGTAGGGCCAAAGAATTTGAACCAAATGTTGTCGAATCAATTTGATTTTTTTTTTTTAATTTGAAGATAAAGATTGGCCCCGTTGGATTTCAGAGTTAAAATTTGGTTTTATTTTTAATTTTCAGTTTTACAATGTCCTAAACTTTGTCTAACTTCACATCACTGTTACTCCGTAAATCAATAACAATTGCAAATTCCATAGCTGAAATCCTATAGATTGTACTTTTATCTTTAAAATGAGCCCTTGTTTATGAAAATTAATTAATATTTAGCACCAATTCTTTGGCCCACACCAAAACACTATTTATATGAAATACTGGCATTTACAAGCATCGAGGGATGTATCCATCTGGTAGCGTGGTTTTAAACTAATCTAGTCATAGTAGAGGGAGTCTTAAGCTCCGCCTTAATTTTCTACACATATCTTTGTATTTGGTGTTTAATTAGTAAGACATAAACTGTTGACTATGCTTATTCAATAATTTTCTATTGTTTTATAAAAATTGGTAACTGAAGATCTTTGGAATAAAACAGTTTGTGATGTCAAATTTACGTGTTTTATTTTAGACTTTGCTCTTTCCGTGGTAGAATACAAATTCATATTCACAGGTTTTTTTAATTTCATCCCTAAAGGGTGATAAAGGGTGAAATGTGAATTCAAAGATTCCTTAATATCTCTTAGGACCAATAAGATATCGACTTGGGTTTGGCTTACAAAGATAACCCGTACAAATACCGAAAAACTTATTTCAGAATTTTGCCCTAAACAACCCCTAAAGGGGTGAATCTACAATTGGGGCGAATTATACATCCCGTCGTATTTCCTGTGTTTATCGGGTATTAACACTCCTTTTTGGCACTTAGGTGTCTTTTTAAGATATCTCAAAATAGTTTTGACTGTTTCTTTAAATTTCACCCCTAAAGAGTGAAAAGGGATGAAATGCGATTTCAAGGATTCCTAATATCTCTTAGGACCAATAAGATATTGACTTGGTTTTTGCTTACAAAGACATACAAAGACTTACAAAGTACCCATGCAAATTCCGAAAAATTTCAGGATTTTATCCTAATCAACCCCTAAAGGGGTGAATCTACAATCGGGGTGAATTATACATCCCGTCGTATTTCCTGTGTTTGGTTGCAACATTCCTTTTTGGCACATAGGTGTCTTTTTAAAATATCTCGAAATAATTTTGACAGTTTTTTAAAATTCCATCCCTTAAGGGTAAAAAGGGGTATCATGTGATTTCAAGAATTGCTTAATATCTCACTAAGATATCGACTTGATTTTTGCTTACAAAAATAACCCGTACAAATACCGAAAAACTTATTTCAGAATTTTGCCCTAATCAACCCCTAAAGGGGTCAATCTACAATTGGGGTGAATTATATATCCCGTCGTATTTCCTGTGTTTGTCGAATTTTAACATTCCTTTTTGGCACATAGGTGTCTTTTTATGACATCTTGAAATAATTTTGAGAGTTTTTTTAAATTTCACCCCTTAAGGGTGAAAAGTGGTGAAATGTGATTTCAAGATTCCATAATACCTCTTAGGACTAATAAGATATTGACTTGGTTTTTGCTTACAAAGACTACCTATGCAAATTCCGGAAAACGTGTCTCAGGATTTTATCCTAATCAACCCCTAAAGGGGTGATTCTACAATCGGGGTGAATTATGCATCACGTCGTATTTCCTGTGTTTATTTAGCTGCAACATTTCTTATTGGCACATAGATGTCTTTTTAAAATATCTCGAAATGGTTTTGACAGTTTTTTAATATTTCACGCCTAAAGGTTGAAAAGGGGTGAACTGTGATTTCAAGGATTCCTTAATATCTCTTAGGACCTATAAGATATCGACTTATTGTTTGTTTGCAAATATTATCCATACAATTGTCGAAAAACTTATTTCAGGATTTTGTCCTAATCAACCCATAAAGGGGTGAATCTACAATTGGGGCGAATTATACATCCCGTTGTATTTTCTGTGTTTGTTGAGATATAAAATTACTTTTTGGCACATATGTGTATTTTTAAAATATCTCGAAATGTTATTGACAGTTTTTTAAAATTGCATCCATTAAGGGTGAAAAGGGATAAAATGTGAATTCAGGGATTCCTTAATATTAGACCAATGAGATATCGACTTGATTTTTGCTTACAAAGATTACCCATACAAATGCCGAAAAACTTATTTCAGGATTTTGTCCTAATCAACCCCTATGGGGTGAATCAACAATTGGGGCGAATTATACATCCCGTTGTATTTCCTGTGCTTGCTGAGTTATAAAATTAGTTTTTGGCACATATGTGTCTTTTCAAAATATCTCGAAACGTTATTGACAGTTTTTTAAAATTGCATAGCTTAAGGGTGAAAAGGGGTGAAATGTGAATTCAGACATTCCTTAATATCTTTTAGGACCAATGAGATATCGACTTGATTTTTGCTTACAAAGATTACTCTTACAATTGCCGAAAAACTTATTTCAGGATTTTTTCCTAATCAACCCCTAAAAGAGTGAATCTACAATTGGGGCAAATTATACATCCCGTTGAATTTCCTGTGTTTGTTGAGATATACAATTACTTGCTATTTACTTATAAAGACTTAGGAGTGCAAGTGCCGAAAAACGTATATCAGAATTTTATCCTACCCCTATCAACCCCTAAAGGGCTGAATCTACAATTACTTTTTATTTTACTAAATATTTTTTGAATTTCCTATTTATCTCCACTACTATAATTTTAGTGGTGCTTAATAAATTTCTGATACGCCAAGGGGTAAGTCAAAAAAAATGTTGAGAACCACCGGTCTACAATAAGGGTCAGAGACGTAGCGGGGGGGGCGGAATTGGGGAGAAACTTCTTCACACATATTATTATTATTATTACATTAATGATTATTAACATAATATTTTGATGATAAAAAAAAATATTATTTCTACAAAATAATCTGTAAAATCAGAATTGGTAATAAATATTAATCACTTTTCACATACAAGGGCTTATTTAAAAGTTAACATTTGTAATTTTTATTCATTTACTGAGTAACAGTGATGTGAAGTTAAAAAAAAGTTAAGCGCTGTAAAATTGAAAATTAAATCAAAATTTTTCTTTCATATCTTGAAATTAAAAAAAATCAAATTGATTCGAAAATATTAAGTCTATATTTTATGATTCCGAAACATACAAGTTGATTTAAAAGTATTGTGCCTTTTGCCTGTGTAGCCACGCCCCCAATGACGTAATAAGGCATCTCGCTACCGCACCCCGCGGACAACGGTTGACTTTAGAATTGGCTACATTACACCCTTAAGATTACTGAACAGGTAAGTCAAGACACATGCATGAGATTTGGTTTCGACAAATACAAAACTCAATGGAAGGAAAAGAGAGGTACAAGGCTATGATCTCCAACTGAATGAAGGAAAAATCAAATAGGCAGAAGGGAATATGTACAAGAATTTAAGTTTTCAGCAAGGTAAACTAATAGAAGACAACAAGGTAAAACAAGAATACACTACTAACTGCAAAGGTTAAGTTAGTTAGTTAAAATTTCTGGCGCACAGCAACAAAAACTATTTGCGCCTAACGCAGCTCATCTAAATGACTACACTGCATATTAAAAACAATAAATAAATAAATAGAATCAATTAAATTACGCATACTCAATAAAAAAAATCTTGCACATACAAACATAAATAAATAAGATAAAAAGTTCGAAAACTTGAATAGACTCAGGGTGATGGTAAGAGGCTGTAAAGGGACCAATTACCATGGAATATCACAGTCTATAAATAAAACACATTAAAATAAGGTGCAAGACTTGACAAATAAAACAGTAAGTTCGATTCTCTCAGGAAAAGTATCAGCCTGTCCATGAGTACTTTGTGGTCACCTTAAGCAACTGACAGGTCATAGCACAGACCTAATCTCTCCCTGACATCCTTTAACTGTACACAGTCAGTTAAAAAGTGTAACACAGACAAATCTGTGTTACACGGCTCACATATAGGGAACTTTTCGCCTCGAACTAGGTATCCATGGGTCCACCAACAGTAACCTATATGGCGGTTTCCTCCCTGCGGTTAATCCTGCAGGAAGAACCCCATGGTTTAACGTCTCATTTAATCTGTCTCAACTTAACGTTCTATATGCTGCTCCACTCATGTTGGCACATGGCTAAAATCAGATGTTTCAGATGACGCTTTGCGTCATCTGGAAATATGAAACTCACACCAATCATAGGCCTGTGTGAGGCGGCTTTTGCAGCTGCATCTGCCGCTTCGTTGCATTTGTCGCTTCGTTGCAGTTAATACCAACATATCCCGATATCCAAAACAGCTCTACCCTCACATTCTGAGCATTCAGATTGTGGAGTAGCAACCGGATCTTTAGTACAAGAGGATGCACTGCATCTGGATCTTGGATACTGTCCAGTGCACTCAGCGAGTGCGTCAAGATAACCGTTGACCGACTTTGCTCTGCAAGACAACGAACGCACACCCAACCCTGGTTACGGATTTTCATTCGTTGGAACAGCACACAAAACGAACTTGCCATTTCGGGCATATTAAAATCAATATGAGCCAAAATGATAATATCTCTCATTGTTTAGATGTTGATCGACAATGTCGCTCTTTATGTGGAAGAGCAAATATGTTTAACCGGCGATTCTCTAAATGCAGTAAAGATATACGCAGATACTTGTTTAATACATTTTGCGGAAGTTTTTATACATCTGCACTATGTATTAATACAACCCGATCTAGCGTACGTAAATTAACAACATGGTACAATAATGCATTTAGACCTTTCAATGGGATACATAAATATTGTAGCGCTAGTGAAATGTTTGTAATGAATGATGTATGTACTTGCATGGCTGTCCTCAGGAAATACGTTTTTAACCTGCGTTACAGATTAATGCAGTCTGTGAACAAGTTTATCCATAACTGCATTACTTGTGAAAACACTTTTAATATGAAATGGTCAGCTGTTCTTAGACAAATTTACTCTGTCACCATATTATTTTACAATAATGTATTAACCAAAACGTTATTTCTGATGTAATTGTATAACATGATTGAGGACAAATTCAATTCAGTTCTTTATTTTTGTACAGTTTATTTTGTTTGTTTAAGTTGTATGTATTTGTTTGTTTTTTATTGGCCGCGAGGCTGTTACTAAAATAATAATAATTATTATTATTATATTGATTTATAACTGCTTCTTTCCAAAAGTCAAATTTGGTTATTTTCGTAAATTTCAATGACGATATCTTAAAATTTTAAAAATAGCGACCTTCATAATTACCATCGCAAAATTAGCTTAAAATCATATTTTGGGCAAAATCAGAGCAAAACAAGTTTTGGTCAAAATTTAAGTGTCTTCAATTTTGCCTAAATTTGGTATACTTGTATATTTCGAGCAGCAGATAACGGCCTATTTTTTTTTTAATTCCAAAATATTGAAGAAAAAATTCTTGTAAAACTAACCAATAAAATTTTTGAAATCTACAAATACCGTGTCGGATGCTATCGAACGTTTTTTTTTGTTTTTCACGTACCCCCAAATATTACCTTACTTTGGAGACCATTGCCTTAGATCAATGAATAATTCTTTAAGTTTATCAATTTTAATACCATGCCTCACCCCTCAAAATACCACGGGCCGGCCCTGTCTATAAAAATAATAGCTGAATTGAGTTCAATTGGCCAATAGATGGCAGTATTTGAAATCAAAAATAATTAAGAACTAAGAAGTTACGTTATAAGAAAATACAACTAAACGACATCTTAAAACTAGTAATTTTTAATTACTATCATAACCCTATACTATAAGTTTATTTAAGATGCAGTCCCCAATTTAAAATAGAAATGTTTTTATAACATAAATGGTATTGGTTGCGGTTGTACTAGAATCAGTTTGTTAGGTAATAAATTTGACAAAATATCAATGTATTTTGTTCTTGAGTATTATCAGGAATCTATTATTATATAACAGTTTTATTCATGCCTTGCGGCTTCTAATAGAATATACAAAAGAGTTTATAATCTTATAATATAAATAAATATCACAAAGGTAATTTACAATACATTAGGTACTTTTTCTTCCGGTCCTTTGGCTGCTATTTTTTAAGCTGAATTCTTCTTTACTTAACCTTCCTCATCTACTCCACTCCCCCTGCTTCGTCATCCAATAACTGTTTTCTGTTCCTTGTTTCCGGTTCTATCTACTTGCATTTTCTCAGATGTTCTATATTTTCCAGTACCTCTCGACAAATTCTCTGTTGCACAATTTATCTGTCTCACTTAACAAGAAGTTGTTTATATTTTCTTCGTTTCCGCAGCGGAATCTTTCAATTATTTTTTGATGTTTCCCATCTGCTGTCCTATTTGTTTTTACTGTATTTTGCATTGTACCTTGATTTGTCAATTAGGTTTTATTGGTCTTGTTTTTGTATGTCTCTGTTTCTGTCAGTAAGAAAAATTATTATGTTTTCCCCTTGTTCTTCCTTCCTTACATTTTCTTGTAGGCTATATCCATTCCTTTCATAATAGTATTTTCTTTCTTTCCATCAGTCTGTCTCTAGTTTTTTGTCCCTTTCTGTTATGTATTTTCAAAGGATTTCATTGCTATCGTTTCTGCCACGTTATTCAAATTTTATAGCTCTCTTTCCGGTTTCTATTCTTAACTTATCTCTCTTAGTTTCCTCTAGTACTATGTATGATGGGGGTTGTCTGTCCAATCCCAGTGACCATCGTATATACCTCTCTTGGGTTTGTTCAACTTCTTCAACCTCTTTCCAGCTCCATATATCAACTCTATAAAATGATTCTAGGTCAATTTATCGAAAATCAATTTATCGAATACAAATTTATCGAAAATCAATTTATCAAAAGCAAATTTATCGAAAGCAAGTTTATCGAATGCTCAATTTATCGAATGGCACGTTTATCGAAAATGCTTAGTAATATTATGTTATTTCATAATAACTAATTTTCTTATTTATATAAATTTTCAATTCTATAATTATAAAGCTGATCCAATTATATGAGAATGCTGGTCCAGCTCTGTCTTTGTTGAGACGAGATATTGTTTTTCCAGAAGCATATACCAAAACAGAAAAATGCGAAAATTTCTAAATGTACGATGGACGATGGAACTGTGGACGATCGTATATTAATTTTTACCACGAAAGTAAATTTGCGAATTTTGCATTAAAAAGGCGTATGCTAGCAGCACTAGCGTTTGTCCCAGAAAAAAAAGTATTAAATGCTTTCGCAGCCTTATGTCGGGATGGGATATTTACAGAAGAAATGTTTCCAGTCGTAGATTATTTTGAAGATACCTGGATTGGACGTCCTAATAATATAATTGCTCGTCGACAACTTTTGTCCTCACATCAGCCTTTGAATTGTTATCGGTCAGTTTTAGAGAATCGCCCTAAAACAAATAATAGTCTGGAAGGCTGGCATAGAGGCTTTCAATATACTTTAAATATTTCACATCTTAGTACATATGTGGTTGTTTATAAAAACCATTAAATAAGAGCAAAACAGAAACGGATTAAAAATGGAAGAATATTTAATTATGAAAAAAAAAAGTTATAACTCATTGTTTCATGTTGGAATGAAAACGATCATGTGGTAAATTATTTGCGTGCAATTTCCCATAACCTGTCTTATTAAACTTTAAAAATAAAAAATGTATTTGTTTTATTATATAAGTTTTCTTATTATATAATTTTCGCTATTTATATTCAAACACTATGTCACTTTATTTATCTTCACAATAATAAATTACAATGTAAACTAAAATTTCTTTCAATATTAATTCCTACCGAAATAATTGATAAATCCATTTTCGATAAACGTGCCATTCGATAAATTGAGCATCCGATAAACTAGCTTACGATAAATTTGATTTCGATAAATTTGCTTTGGATAAATTGATTTTCGATGAACTCGCCGGTTACCCTATAAAATAGTACGCTTATGACAAGAGTGTCGAAAAGAAACATTCTTCTTTTAAAATTGTTTTTAAATTTCCTTTCATCTATGCTCCAAACTTGCCCCATCACACTTCTGGCCTTTTTGATTCTGTTTCTGATGTGTCTTCCGTCTTTATTGTTTTTTTGAAATACGTATCCAAAATATTTTATCACCTTCACCTGTTATAGCTCGTTATCTATCCATGTTCATTTTTCTTTCTTTTCTCGTCCTCCACCTTTTCTGAATTCTATAATGTTTGTTTTTTTCTGTACTCAGGATCATTTTCTTCTTATTCAAGTACCTCTCTAATCTACGAGTTATTTCCTTTAGTTCTAAGGAGCTTTTTGCCAATGACCATATTTTGACTCCACCTGTTACCACTTCTCCCGCTTGCCATTTTGCTAGAGTCTCCTCCAAGTCTAAGAGATACATCGCAAACAGGATTGGGGTAAGCGGGCATCCCGGTCTTAGTTCTCTTTCCGTCCAGAACTTTTCGCTTGTTTCCTCTCCTATTTTCACTGTGTTTGAAGTTTTCTCATAAATTTCTCTAATTTTTATAATCAGATGAATGTCCACTCCTTTTTTATAATCATTTCCCATAGTTGCTAACTGTTCACCATGTCGAAAGCTGATTTTAGGTCCGGGAACATTGCATATAATTTTCCTCCTTCTTTCTTTATCTCTATGTCAACGATATGTTTTAAAATAAAAATGTTGTCTAGAACAGCGTTTCTCAACCTTTTTTCCGAGTGAACCAACCTATTTCTTTATACATATATTTTTATATATATTTCTATATACCGCGAGATAATTGTTTATTTTATAATTCTTAATATAAAATAAAAAAAGGTATTATATTAGCACGTTATTGTATTTACATGAATCAACTTGATAATACTTATAATGGACAAATAATTTATAAGTTAAAAGTTAAGTTAAACTACATATTTTTAATTTAAAAATTGAAACCCTTTTGTTAATTGCCGAAGAGCGTGCTCTTTTCAAGTAAGATATCATCTGTGTACTAAATTCAACAAAAATTATAAATATAAATGATTCAGAATTTTATTTAAGGTATGTTTGCAAAATTTTAAAAAGTAGCCTATTTTGACATATCAGTAGATAGTTCGATTTCATTATTCTTTGAATTTACTATAATGAATTACTATATTCATATTAATATAAGTTTGTTTATTAAGCTATTTATTGATATTTTGCTAGGCAGCTATTTTTATTTATTTCTTTGACATGTTCCCGACCCATTAAAAATTTAAAGCGACCCAAAGATTGAGAAACGCTGGTCTAGAGTGTTTCCACCTTGAGTATTATCAGGAATCTATAGGGAAATAAATTTAAGATCGTAGCGCCGCGTTGTTGAATTTTTGAACGTAGGTAAAGGGTACCTGATGTTATTGTTACATAGCTATGAAAGTGAAATTATAGGAATAAATATGTTTTGCAATATTTTGTGAACCTGTTTTACTATTTTATCAACAAGTAAATTAATACAAATGTTTATAAAGCCATATTTTTGCATGACACGCCTCTAAAAATAATTAAAAACTATATTTGGTGAATGTTGTAGGTTAAGGCGATAACATTTTCGTAGTGGATTATTTAAAATATCGGCATTTCCAGACAAGAGAGATTCTAAGTGGTGAACTTTTAATGACTTACTTCAAAGTAGAAGTCGTTGGCATTAGTCATATTATTTAAGTTTGTTTATGTAGATTTGTTTTTGCAAAGACCAATAAAATGGATAGATCTTATTGTTGTGTACCTATGTGCAAATCAAGGATAAAAAGGAATGATAATTCATCCCTCAGATTTCCACCTATAATGTTAAATTAATAACAAAACATGTTCTGTGAACTAAACTTGGAATCGAGGAAGTTGTAAATTGTCGTAAAGCTTGGATTAGAAAAGAAAATTATGGAAAACAAGTGGACCATTGGTTGAAAATTTGCTTACACTTCCTCTCCTTCATATACAACGCGTGAATTTTTAATTCCATCTATAAACTTGAAATAATCCACTATAAAGTTTTTTATCACCATAACCTACATCACAAAATATAGTTTTTATTTTTTTTAGAGAAGTGTCTTGCAAAAATATGGTTTTATAAACATTTGTATTAATTTACTTGTTGATAAAATAGTAAAACAGGTTCACAAAATATTGTAAAACATATTTATTTCTATATTTTCACTTTCACAGCTATGTAACAATAACATCAGGGGTACCTTTACCTACGTTCCAAAATTCAATACCGCACCGCTACGATCTTAAATTTATTTCCCTATTAAAGAGATAAAATATTTTTTGTAGAGTTATGCGAATGTCAGTAAATTGTAGCGATTGAGTCCGCTGACGTTTGTTCTCAATCATTATGGAGATAGGACAGGGGTGCGCAATATATGGTTTGTTAGCCAGAACTGGCTTTTTGGTTATCCAAATATGGATTTTTTTGATACTTGCAGGAATGGGAAGATTTGCAAAATGTCGTCCACCTAATATGAACTAATATATTGTAAATTTATGCGTTCTTGGCCCATCTATGTAAGAACGGTCTTGTTCGCCTTACGAACGAATGCGCGTTCTTTAAATTTATTAACCTTGTATGAAGTATGTGTTATTGCTTTATGATATTTCTATAGTTCTTCTAAACATAAAGAATGTATTGAATGTATAAGATTATTGGTGGTTAGCATGACAGGAGTTTTAAGGCTTTTTTGGATTTCCACCAAATAAAACTTATAACAAAATTTATATTATTTATTTATTTATGCGGTGGAAATACAAAACAACCCTACAACTCCCACAAAGAATGTATATTTTACGATATTTTGGCTCTTCTTGAAACCTGTCTTGTCGACCCCCGTTTATGCACTTTCAGGTTTAAATAGTGTTATATAAGAGTAACAATATATTCTTAAACTATTTTATCTTTTCTCAAAAGTAATCTCATCTAATATATTTTTAGTTTTATTCAAAATGTCAAAATTTACATTTACACAGTAGTTGTAATTTATTTTTACTGATTACAACGAAAAATACTACTTGCTAATACTATAAAATATACTGATTAAAAACTATTAAGCCAAGAATCTAGCTAAATACTTTTAAATACTTAAACTGTACACTTGTAAATTTAATGCACTTGTTCACAAGATTCTTAAAATTTAAATGTTTTTTTGTGCACCTAATTTAAGTATTAATTCTGAATAAATAAATAAATTAAATTTAATGCTATTATTCGTACTGCAGCTAAAAATAACCCAAACAAGTCCTGTAAAATGCGTTTTGATTTCCACTTCCTCAAAAATGAAAATGTTGAGAATATGCATTCGGGGAGGTCAATTCTGTAAGCTTTTCGACAATCGTTTTTACAGTATCCTGTTAAAATTTCCGATTTTCAACATATCGTGTTGGTATTCTTAACTTATCGATTGTGCACTTTTAACAGTGTAGTGTTACTCTTGAGAGTAGACCTAGAAACGTGTCCTCTTGTGATATTGTGTTCTCGTGTGAAAAAGTGATATTGTTTTTTTGTCATTTGTACTTCTTGTTTACATACGTTTGAATATATTTGTAGGTTAGTGTGATTTAAAATGTGTTTTATAAATGGAAATATATATTTTTGTAGTTTATTACGTAAAATATTTTAGTTATGGCGTTGGGATATACATTTTATGAATTGTTAGATATACTGGGACTAGAAAAGGTAATAAGGCTCGGTAATCTAATGAGAATATCATTTTTTATAATTGTTTCTGTGTTATTTATATTAAACATATAAAAATACTTCTAAGAAAATATAACTAATTTTAAAAAAATATTGTACGCGTTTGCATCATTGCTCCAATGTATCTGAAATCCTCTCCATTGATACCAGTGACGATATCATCTACAGTCAATATTCTCGAAGAATTTCGATATTTTCGAAATTGTTATTAATATTTTGTAAGACATATGGCCTTTTTTTCAAAATAACCCCCTGTTACAAATTTATTCTGACTGACCACAATATGTCAAAATTTCAAAATGGTGCCACTTGTTTTCGATAATGCAAAATACAAAATAACATCACATAGAGGACAGCCTACGGGGACAATACAGTGTGCATAGGTGACAGAACAGGGAGCGAATGACTGCCGACAAGTTACAAAATAGACCACCCGTACTCAGAGCCACATCTGACAACATTCATGCAAGCGATAACATAGACGAGAACTGGAAGCGGATAAAGTAAGCCTTCATCGAATCATCTAGAGAAGTGCTAAGGGTCAGCAAACCATCCAAAATTCCTAATATTTTATGCTAGTTTAACACTGATTTAAGCCAGAGCTACTCAACACCGCGAATAAAATAAATAAAAAGCGAGAATGAAGCCGCCTCCACTATAGTGTTAACAACACCATCAAAAATTCAGCTAGGCATGATAAACATAAATGGAAATGAGACCTAGCTATTCGCGCTGAGGCAACAGCGGAGGCGAAAGATTCAAGAAAACTTTATCGCATCACTAAACGTCTGGAAAACAAATCCATCTCAGCCGAATGTTCAGTAAAAATCAAAGATAGTAACTTACTCACTTCCAAGGAAGAATAACTTTTAAGACAGCATGAACATTTTAACAATTTGTTAAATTCCCCAAGTGCTGTAATTACTCCTCTTCCAAATGCCATCCAGAGCTCCCTTAATATGAGATCTGTCAGAATCAATACGTGTGCACCTAATGTGGAAGACATATCTAATACAGTTAAAGGCAGCTGAAACAGACGATATCTCCGCAGATATTCTCAAAACTGACACAACCGTCAGCAAAATACTGCATCCAGTGATATTACAAATCTGGAATGAAGAAATCAGCAGGATGGAAAAAGGAACTTATTATCAAGCTCCTCAAGAACGGCGATCTCTCTGATTGCAATAATTGGTATGCATAGACCACATCAACACTAAGTTCTACAAAAAAGTATTCCACCTAAGCTCATAAATCTTATCTCTACCAAGATGTCACTTGTCAAATCCTGCACAAAAGTACTGTTAGCGACCCCATTCCTGTCGGTGCTGACGTTAGGCAGGGGTGTAATTTGTCGCTCATCCTTTTTAACATCATGATGAATTATGAATCCATTGAACTCTTACTACTAGAAAATCTGGAGCATGACATCTTCCTTTTGTCCCACACGTTTGACAGCATTAATACGAATGGCAAGAATGGCAATAATAAGCAGGACTTTCTAGTAAAGCGCATTCCGGCGGCATCTCAATTAATGTTAAGAAGACCATGCGATTCGGCTCCTTTCATCAAGACTTTTTTTTTTATCAATAACCAGCCTATTGAAGATGTCAACAATTTTACGTACCTTAGAAGCATTGTTTTCAAATCAGCAGGCGCCGAAGAGGACGTTAAAATTAGAATCAATAAGGCCAGACATGCTTTCAATAAGCTAAAGAACGTCTGGAACTCTTTGCAATATGCCAAATCCACAAAAATTAGAACATTCAATTATAATGTGTTTTTCAGACTACTGTATGGATGTCAGACTTACGAAACAATACGAACTGTCGTTCATCGACTTCAAGTTTTCGTCAACCCTTGCTTTCGCAGAATATTACACATATTCTGGCCTGACGTTATCAGACTTTGAGAGAAAACCCAGCAAAGCCCCATAGATACTTTGATAAAGCAACGGAAATGGCGATGGATAGATTATACATTACGGAACAACCCTTCATGCTTCAGAAAGGGAACCGTAGATGTGGCAGACCAACAGACGCAAAGTGAAGGTTACCCATAAAAGAAGACAGTAAAAGCGGTAAATAATGAAAAGAGATATAAACACCTAGCTCTGGATAGATCCAATTGGCGAAAGTTTGTTGCGGCCCTACGCTTCATATAGGAGCGAAATCTTATATGTATATATTATTATTATTCGTATCACTACGTAAAAGTTATCAAATTTACAGGTATTTTAAATAAAATTTAAAGCATTCGAGTTTACTAAATTAATAATTTGCAAGTCTTACTAATGCATTTTAATAAATAAATTTATCTAAGGTTTTTAACTTTTTTAGGTATACTCCTTAATTCGGTGTACTGATTTTTTTGGAATCTAATATTAGGTATCGTGTTGTGTCCTCTTCGTTTGTAACAAGCCACTCTGAAAAAAAAAAAAAAACATAATGATCAGCTGATTTTAAAATGGACAGTAAAAAGAGTAAGAAAAAGTATAGCAAAGCAGAATAAAAGAAGTAAACATGCACTTCCATTTTTTTGCTAGTCAAAGAATATAATAAATGTTATTAGTGGCATACATATTACCAACAGAATCATTTTTAGTACAAAATAATATTGGTAAAGATAGTATATTGCAAACTATGTTGAATCTTAATTGATAGCGTTATCAAACAACCTATAAATGAGGGTGTTAAAGCCAAAGTGGTGTAAGGAACATTTTTTTGATTTCGAGAAACAACCGTTTTATTAGATTCGCTGTTATAAATTACAACTCACTCTATGTGAAATTCTTATACATTTGTTACTGGTACTAGATGTATTTTAAATATTTATCAACTTGTTGGAAAATTATAGTCAATCATAATACAGACCCCTCCCAGGACCAGCAGATTACACGGCGCTGCTCGGGGAGTTGAAGATAAAATTTGTTAACCACAACAGTAGTTAATTTTTAAATTACTTCATTGTAAAAAATATTGGCATTTTTTTTTTTTTTCGTATAAATAAACATTTTTTTAAGATTGCCTATTCTTGATAAAGTGACATAATTACTGTTCAAGTGAAAATACATCACTTTCCAAATTAAATTTATCACTGTGTCTTATTTTTTTCCCCCACTATATTCTGTAGTATCAAAAGTTGAAATGACGTCAGAGTTGGATAGTATTGAAAAAAGTATAATGTAGAATGGACTTTAGTTACGCCGATAGGTGCCGAGGCAATAGCTAACCAAACACTTGCTTTGGCACAGAATTTTAAGAACGCCGTTAGTAAAAACGACTGGTATTTAATTAATATGAATTAAATTCAGTTATTGATTAGGAAATTTTGTGATATTGATCAGAAGTATGTGATCAATTTTAAATTATATTTTCACCCGAAAAAAATTAAACTTGATAAAAAAAATAAATAATAATAATAATAATAATAATAATAGATTCGCAGGAGAAGTTCTTAATTGCCATAACACCTGGCTATTTGCTGAGCTTTCGGGCCTGATGATCCCGCGAACCCTCAATCACGCAAGGAAAATTCGCAACATCTGACCATATCGAGCTTTTGGGCCTGATGATCCCACGTACCCTGAATAATAATAATAATAATAATAATCGGTGTACGGCGGTCTTTTGACCGAAAAGGCTTAGCGCCCTTTCCCCCCGGATGGCTACCACAGTGTTACCACGGCAGGAACCAATTGGGGGTAACGTCGACCCTACCATCTGGTCGATGAATCCTGCCACCGTTTCATGCGGCCAACCTTCCCATGAAACGTATAAATAGTTCCAGAAAATATAATAAACCATACAGCTACCCACAACGGGTCCTTCTCGGATGGGGACCCACAAACAGTTGGGCGAAGCTACAATCCCGCTAGCCGGGCCCGCCACAGGTGGACACCCGAGGAGCAGGAAGGCTTCAGGTTTACGAGGCAGCGTCACCCCATCGCAGGGGCTACATGGTCAGAGTCCACTCACAATGGTGTGAAAATCATTCCGAGCTGGACTTCATGACGCAACAAAATCTGCGCGACCAAGTAGCACGCCTGCGACGCAGGATGAGGCGATCGAGACGAAGAGAGTCGAGAAGGTTGTCCCAAATACCGGTACAGCCATCGACGCCTGCAAGGCGACCAACGGGAGGTGGGCAGATAGCCACTGGGTCTTCCCCATTAATGCAGGAATAACATACTCTTCACCGGAAAAAAATCTTCGTGAGGATTTTCTAGCCCTTCTCTCGCCTCATTCTGAACGCACCCGACTTGGACACAATAAGTTCAAAGTTCGTTCTGATGACCTCACGCGACTTAATGAACTTATTGACAAGTAAATTTCCCCTCAGAGTACTCTCTGGAATATCGGGACCCACTATTAAAATTCGTTAGTGAGCACGAATTTAGTGGCAAAGGGGCGTTTCTTTACCAGGCAGCGCGAAGAGCAGCAACGAGATTTAACCTGGCAGACTTGAGTCCCACCAGGGAAAACGCTGGAGTACAACTCTCCCGGGAGGAGTACAACAGAGTTACCAGTTCGGTGAAACGAGGCGTGACAGACATGTTGACAAAAGAACACATGAGTAAAAGTATGCACTCTGTGTTCTTCAAACATATTAAAAATCTAGAGTTGTCCACCGAACTCACGTT
This sequence comes from Liopterus haemorrhoidalis, assembly GCA_963971575.1. Taxonomy (NCBI): domain Eukaryota; kingdom Metazoa; phylum Arthropoda; class Insecta; order Coleoptera; family Dytiscidae; genus Liopterus; species Liopterus haemorrhoidalis. The sequence goes on along the minus strand of OZ020614.1, from coordinate 41,373,977 downwards.
CTCGTTTCTTAAGTCTGCTGCTTTGAGATCAGAAACAGAAGGTTTTGTGTTTGCGTGTCAGGATGGTGTTATAAATACTTTGGCGTACAGGG